>JBAMCE010000478.1:600000-1139856 GCA_037075305.1 Drosophila kanekoi
CCATACTGCGCAAACAGGTGAGCCCAACTGCAGCCCCAAATTCCAGCTGGAATTCGAACAAGTGTGTGCTTTTGCAGGTGGTGGAGCTGTATGCCTTTGGCTATGATGCAGAGGCGCAGCTGCTGCTGAAAGATATTAGCGAGGACGAAGAAATCGGTCCTCAGCTACTGGAAATTGCCGGCAGGCGTTTAAATCTGTATGCAGAGGGCTCGCAGGCGGCCTTTCTTAAGATTGCCTCAGTGGGTCACCAGCTGCTAGCCTATCTGGATAATCTGGTAAGTGTGCTCAGCGCTTATCATACACAGAAGTAAACTCACGTACACACACACACATCTACACACAAACACTACCTTTCCGCTCCGCAGAAGGAAGTCAATACGGAGCATAGCATTGCTATAAGCGCCAACAAACCGGAGGAGATTGATGTGGTCCTTCTGGACAAGCTGATAGCCCATGCCTATAAATGCCTTAGTCGGGCCAGCTCCAAGCACCTGATCACGGTCGCCCAGATGTACAATGCGGTGCGCATGCTACAGGCATGAAGGAATTGAATTCACTTTAATTTCATTCCCAGAGCAGCTGCATCCAAATATTTATGCCCCAAATCGAGAACCAAATAAATAAACACATTCGACTAGATTTAAAACTAGGATTAATGGGTTTCCCTGTCCGTTTTGGCTTTGGGCTTGCCAAGTACAGAGCTCGTCCTGGCTTTGCTTGAGCTGGTCTTGGCTTTGCCTGAGCTGGTATTGGCTTTGCCTGGACTGAAGCTGCGTTTTCCTGGACTGGACTTGCGCTTCCCTGGGCTGGAGTCACCTTTGGCCAATTTGGTGGCGGCTTTGGGACTACCTTGTCTCAAACTAGCGTTAGTTTTGCCTGGACTAAAGCTGGTCTCGGGCTTGCTCAGGCTAATGTAGGCCCTGGGAAAGTCGTGGCTAACGCTAACCTTGCCATACCCTGAACTAACGCCAGCCTTGGGAGAGCTCTGGCTAACGCAAGCCCTGGCTTTGCCTAGGCTGGAGCCAGCCCTGGGTATGCCAAGAATTGAGCTAGTCTTGGGCTTTCCCCAGCCAGCGCTAGCTCGGGGCTGGTCCAGGTTGGCGCCAGCCTTGGTGCGCGCCAGCTTCTGCGGCTCCTTTATGTTTATGGCAGATGTATTGACATCCACCTTACCCACCACGGGCATATAGTGTTCCAAATAGTTCTCAGCCTTCACTTGACCTATAATTGGCGGCGTCGGCAGAGCTTCTATCATCTCGGATGGATATACACGCAAATGCGTGTACACCGGTATATACAGCTGTGTCGTATCCAACTCAACGCGCTGCTCTATGGCACTGCGACCGGGCAAATGGAAGTGCTTGCCCAAAATGGGCTCACGTAGCGGCCGATCAAACATATTCCTTACATCGGTAGTCGTGTCCTCCACTTCGCCCTCCTCCTCCCGTTCTTCGGTCGCCTTGGGACGCTTCATCGTCCACGAATACTGTATGCCCGAGATAACTCTGAGCGTTGTGGAGCTGGCCACCTTCTTGATATCCGGCGGCAGGCGATAGGCGCGATTATCCTCGCCAGCGCGCTCGAAAGGTGTCAACTTCGACCAGGGCAGCACAGTGCCCAGCGTGCCCAGGTAGCGACCACCTTGCGTCCACAGGCGGCACGAATAGTCGTGGCTGCCACTGTGAAAAAGAAAAGGTTGGGAACAGAAAGGATGAAAATTGGGGGGTCTTAAAAGAGATCCTGGTTTAAACCGCAGGGGGTTCATTTAATTTAAAGCTGGGTAGAATTTGGGAAACTTATTTTTAAACCGAAACCTGTACTGATCAATGTGGAAGGCCGTACCCAATTTGTAAGCCATGTCTCAGAATATGTTAACAGACTTTTAAATCATGCCTTAAAAGCATTCAAAGAACTTACCTGAATATAATCTTTGGCAAATTGATGAAACCTATGGAATTAATGGCCTTAAGATGTCCCTTGTAAGAGCTAACCAGCATGGGCTCCGGTTGATTTCGTACCATACGCTTGGCGCGCGTCAAGAAGACTTCCTTTCGCAGAAATATGAACTCCAGTCGCAGCCTGGGCATACACACATACGTCTGCTCTGCCTTCGGTATGCTAGACAAGAGTGTTGGAGCTGAGCTTTAGTAAGGTTCCTCAGCAAAATGACAGTGGAATGTCTGTCTTTATTAAGTCCTTGCCTTCGCCCCCGCCAGTTCTAGTTATGAGTTATTTATTTATTTGTTGCCAAAAAAACCCAGTTTGTTTGGAATTCGGCGAGACACGCAAGGCCTGCCAAAGGAATTTGTGGGTGGATGACTTGGTCTACAAGTTGATACACATGTAAGATAATGAGTCGTGTCGTTAGAGTCAATTTTTGTGGTTTCTTTATGTTGCCTTATAGGTGGCAATACAACAACAGTACAGTGAATGCTCGCATCCAATGATAGAGGTTTGAAGATGGCAGAAGGATCAGATGATCCAAGGTTAGGGACGTTGGGAAGTCCGCTTCTTACATTTCTTTGGTGTGCAGCTGTAAACCTGCTGTTACTTGCATTTATGTTAACATTAACATCGTCACATTAACATGTATATTGTTGGGAGAGGTTTGTCTAGGTTAACTATGTTAACCTTTTTCCTATATACTGTTATTAACATTTTTATGTTATATTTAATTGCCTGAATCACTTAAACATTTGTGTTCAAATCAAATCAGGAATCCATTTCAACAGACTACTTACCAATAATTGACAATATGCCAAACCTTGATGTAACCAAAGGCTGTGCCCGTATAGAGGAATCGATTCTTGCGATCTGTGGCCATGGTCAGCACACAGTCGCCTGTTTTGTGGACGGCTGTAAACTGCTTAAGATAGCCGCCGTGCTGGTGATGCGAATAGACCTGAATGATGCCCGTATCCAGGGAAATAAAGACGCTGCCTGGACAACATTAAAAAAAAGTGTTGAGCGAATGTTGGAGATGTTGGTTGGGAAGTTAACTAACCATGGTCCTTGGTCATTGGGCGTCGCTGTAGAAAGAGCACAGCCTGCACGGAAACAGGTATATTGGCTCCATAATCCTTGATTTCATCCGGCTTGTTGATTTGCACATTAGTGCTCCGTCTATTTGAGCCAATGAATGAGCGTTTGCTGCGTCGCGATAATTTTTCCTCCTCGGCAGTCAGCTTTAGCTCGATAAAGCGACTGGGCTCCATGACATTGTAGCGTCGATACGGCTGACCCGTCTCCAGTTTCCAGAAAATGATCTCACCAGAGTAAGTGGCCGTGACCACGCCCTCGCCCAGCTTGACATCGGCACAGGTGATATCATCCGTATGGAATTTTGACCACTTCTTTGGATCGCCATATTCGCGACCCTCTACATCATTGAACTCGGTCACTTGTCGGTCCCAGCCCATGGCCAGTATACTGGAAGCGGCAACGCAAAGATTATATACGGCCGGGTAATATTTGTATAAAGCTTACCGATCTACAACCCAGATAACGGCGGTCACTTCCTGATCCGGCTGAATGCTCATATTGCGAACCACTACAGCGTTGTTGTAGTTCCAAATCTTGAGCGAACCATCGCGTGCGCCGGTCAACAGAAACTGCTCCAGCGGATCGAAGCAGGCAGCCGTAATCTCAATGTCAATGGTCTCCCCGTAAACCATCTTGGTGTGACAGTTTTTCATGATGATCTTGCGACGTCCCGTCCACGGATCCCACACTATAATAAAGCTATCCAGGCCGCAGGTCACAATGTTGCGAAACAGGCGATTATAGAGGACCACGGAAACGGGCGCCGCATGGGTGTTGCCATCGGTGAGATCGACCCGGACACGGGGACAGCACTTGATCTGGATGAGCTTGCGGCCGGCGACCATTAGCTCCCGCAGATGCGAATGATAATAATATTTAATATCCGTTTCGCTGTGATGAATGATGCGCACCAGATCGCCATAGGTCTGAAGCAGCGTGTGCTCTTGCAGATCCCACACCTTGATGATCTTATGATAGTCGACGCTATACACCTTATTCTCCTCTGCCTGCACAAAGACGGCCACAATGCCGCCATTGTGTCCAGTCAAAATGGCCGATGGCTCGGATGATATATAGACATCCCAAATGCGAACAAAGGTATCCGGGCCACCGGTAACCAAAATATTCTTTATCTCGGACACATAGAACACGGATACGCCCAATGGTATGCGAAAATTGTTGCGATCATCGTTGCTGACCATTATCAGGCCCGGGCAGCGTCCACGATACTTTTTGGTGTTCCTGTACTCGGCCGAGGCGAACAGCGTGTTCATATGCAGCGAGAAGTAGACGCAGGAGATGAGCTCGTTGTGCAGATTAATATATTCCCTTGGTATCAGCAGCGGTATCCGGCCGCGCAGCACATCCGCCCAGACTAGCTCAACCAGCGCCGCGCCGGGCTTTGCCTGGAACGGACCGCGCAGGTATGGTGAATAGGACAGGATCCGGACATTGCCAGCATAATCCCCGAGCACAAGCTTCGAGTGCGTCTTGCCGTTGTTGTAGAAGGCATAACTCATGCAATAGACAGCATACGGCAGGCTGCGAATGACCATGCGCAGCGTAAAAGTCGAGGCAATCGTCTCATGGAAGCGCAATTCACGCTCCGTAGAGGCAGTGCACACGATGCTCACATCGGACAGCGCCTGCAGGGCCAAAATCCAGGTGGGCACCTTCAAGTGAACTGCGATTAAGAGGAAACTTAATAATAATGTGAGAGCTCTAGCCTGTAACATTATGGGTGTATGTTGAAGAAGTTGAAAATTGCTGGAACACAACGTTGCAGATATGTCCTACAAGACGACTAGCATGACATGTCATTTAGCAAGTCCCATAGTACTATGACAATCGTATGAGAGTGTTGTGATTTTATAAAGGAAACAATCCTCTTTTATCTCCTACTGTACTCGTAAACTTACTGCTCTCAGAGACGGCACTGCGCAATGGCTCCATGTGTGCGCTCCAGAAACGCAATTGCCCCTCATGACTGGCCGTTACCCACATGCCCGAGTTCTCGGGCGAATCCTCGCCACCAAAAGAATAGTTGGCTGATTCGGTGATCTCCTCCATTGGAGTCTGATCAGACTTCACCTTAAGCAATGTTATGCAACAGACTGCTGAGCGGTGCTCGGTTTTGCGTACAACTGGCGCCACCGAGATGGGCATAATGAGCGCCTCCTTTTGGCTGCTGGGATCCTCCTCCTGAAACCCGAATATCAGATACGAGACAAACTCATTCCAGTCCACCATAAAATCACGATTCTGATTAATTTTTAGAAAGAGACGCGTGTAGGCGAAATCACTAAAGGTAATGTCTACATCCTCGAGCAAACGTCGCAACTCTTGACAGCCAACCAATTGACCTGGTGCTGATTTAAATAGTTCGTACATTTTCTGCAACTGGGCCTTGGATATCCGGTCGTGTAGCCGCTCCGATTGCTCCTGGCCAAGCTGGGTAGCAGTCGAGGAGATTGTCTGATATTCGACGTCCGCTTTGCTGTCACCGCTGGCAAAATATACAAGCGACATGTTTCTTAGGAAATAAAGAACAATATCTTGGCACTTGCAATACGCATATATGTGTTTAAAAACTTATTTATATATAACTGTATTTCTGGTTTAGTTTTCGCTTTAAAGAATTTACATATAAGTCTACTAGGTTAAAGTTTTAGAGGCAGCGCGCAACCAGGTCATTAATGCCGTTGCCACGGTCCCCATACTCGCCGCCGCGCTTGAACGAGACGGAGACCTTTTTCTTCCAGCCATCGCGGGGACTTGATAGCTGCATATTACAAAAACAGGATTAGCACTTAGGCGTTCAGTTAAGTTTTAGCTCGACTTACCATAAAAGAACACAAAAATTCCTTGACGGCAGCGAAATTGGGTCCCACTGTGTAGATTTCATGTATGATATCCTCCAAGCAGATAATACCCTTATCGCCAAGCTGCTCCTCAACCATGGTGTTCGACTGTATAGCCGTCTTTTTGCCCTCGATACGAGCAAAACCCTTCTTGAACAGTAGCTCGCGTATGGTGCTCAGCGTTGGAAAGCCATAGACTACAAAGGGCTCGATTACACGCAGCAGCAATTGATTCTCTTTGCTGTTCTCCAGAAAGACGGCATTGTGCCGTTGTCCCATGTGCAGCGTTTTAAATATTTCTGTGGTGGTTTTGTCAAAGATCTTTTTACCCGCATGACGCATGACTAGGAGCAGTCTGGGATTCGTTTCTGCAGCAGATTTGGCACTTTGATCTGTGATATTTGTGCGTAGAATTGTTTGTCTGATGCGTTTTGATGTGCGTTCGGCCTTCAGGTAGCCCATTACGAAGGCCTCGGCGCGTTTGAATTTATGATGTGTGCGGGCGTTCCTTATACGTTTAATGCGATCCGTGCGCTTTTGTTCAATAACCGATTGATCCTGCTGAATACGCCTCTTGCGGTGCTTAAGCACTGAGACTGTTTTGCCTGGTAGTTTGTTGGGCACGGCATATCTGTTAAGTAAAAATAGCTTCGTATTTCACATTGCAATAATCTATATAGTTAAATAGCACTTACTTGTCGGACATAATGGATAATTTAACTTTTTTCAAGAAAGTATTCGCGAAACACGTGTGTCCACAATCAAAACAAAAACTGAAGGAATGCCAACCTATTTGGATTTCAACAACAATGTGAATGGCAAATTTTCGATAGGATTAAAATGAATATCGATTGCTTAACGTCATATTAATCGAAAAAAATATATACGTTGTTTATATCGGCATTGCAATGAGCGTGATTAAAATAAAAGTCCGAGGTTGAATTGTCAGTCGCCTGCAAATATGTATTTAAATTTAAAATCAAAAAAGTAACTATACTAAAATAGAATTGGCACCGGAACACTTTTTTATTTCCGGTTTGGCGCATTCGCACATTACTCAATTTGATAAAGTGCTCTCGCTCTCTTACCTAGAGCTGAGTATGTGGCTAGTAAGCGTGCTACGAACGCGAAATTGTCATTAGTTAGCTTTAAAAAAAATTGTTTTAACATAAATGAATATAATAACATTTATTATGGAAATTGCTTCATGTTATAATGATGTTATAGTTTTTTATTTTTTATGTGTGATAGAAATGAATAAAATCGCTACACTGATAGTTTTAAATCGCTCCGTGCTCGTGTCTGTCACGAACCCATCTCTACTACTGCTCTCACATTATTTTTAGGGGGGGCTTGGGCTGAAAATGTTAAAATGCCGGTCTCGGGTCTCTATGCCAACGCGTTGCAGTAGCCAAAACTGGCGAAACAGTATCAACGCGTAGCTCGACTGGATTTGTTGTGTGTCACGCTAAATTGTTATAATTTATGGTAATGCAATATTGTCGAGCAGAGCCAAATGTGCACTAAATGAATATATGTGCGAATGTTCTCACAAAGGCAGATAAACAAAAGATTACGCCATATAAGCAAAAACTGCAAAAAAGGCAAAATGCAAAAAAAAAAAAAAAAAAAATTACAACTATGGCCATTGCCACGCGACGCGCGTTTCCAATTAATTCCAAATCTATGACGAAATCGTAAAATATTTGGCACGCGACAGCTCGTGCATTGCCCCTTAAAGTTTTACTACGTTCTTAACGCGATTTCTTACCTAGTTATAAATTTGTATGTGATAGTTGTGGGCTAGACTCCGTTGTGCTACGTAGACAAGGCGAGCGGCTGTTAGCAAGCTAACACGTTCCAATTGACAGCGACTACGTCATAGTTGTTGACACTCTCACTATCTAACGACCGTCAATGCAAAACCTGCGAGACGTTAATTAGAGCTAAAAACTCTTGTAGATTGACAACATAAAAGCCAAAAAGAGTTTTCCTTCATTTCAATTTTTTCCTGTTTTCCAATTGCCCATTAAAAATTTCAAAACGAGTTTTGTTTTTGTTATTGAAAAACTCACGTTTTAACCGTTTTTTTTTTTCATGGAAGCCACATGATATTGTACATAGATAAGTTTAACCACGAATGTCAGTAAGACACGTAATTGCTGTTCGGTCAAGATATCTTAAAAAACAGAAATGCAGAAATGATGCTTTTAACCAATATGATATAGTAGTCCGATCCAGCAGACACCTACCTTCAAATTCAAATCTTTCCCCAGTTTCATTCAGATAGCTTTAGGTTCTCAATACTGACCTAGAAATATGCTCTATGGGGTCGAATATGTTTCCTTCTATGCGTTACCCGTTTTGTGATCAACTGTGATATAAAGCGATTTCCCTAATCCATTATTATTTTTTCCTTAAAGTTGCAATGTCAGCGCCCGAGGTAGAGTAATTATTTGCACCAACCACAAGTGGAATATCTGGAATCGAGGTGATTCTATAAAGTGCTTAAGGTTAGAAGACTCCGTAGCACTATGACCGAACGCTATGCGAATGGGGTATCCACCAGCTTGGTGGAGACCGCCGCCAATGGACATTCTGCGGAGATAAAGGAAGTCGAAGCCGTCGGCCAGGATGAGAAAATCGTTCTCAAGCGTAAACTGACGCTGATCAATGGAGTGGCCATTATTGTGGGCACTATTATTGGTTCGGGCATTTTTATAGCACCCACCGGAGTCTTCTATTATACGGAGTGAGTATGGGGCTTCAAAATGGATGGTGGGAGCCTTAAAGCTAGCTTCAAAAGGAGCCTTGAGTTTATAATTCTAAGACAGCGAATGATCGACGGAGTGGATTAACAGGAATGATTATCCCTTAATAGAACATGTTTTAAGTAGAACTTCGTTTATAGTTGCCCTGAGCGAGAATCAATTGTATAATGAGTATAATCCTTTGCTGATCTTGAAGAATAGTTGGGGATTTCGCGACGCTCGTTTATTAACAATTGCATTCCGAACTTTTACAAGTTCATTAAAAACGTGAACCCGCCCAGAAAAAGGTCAACAGCATGATCATTTATAGTAAATTGGAACATTTCTTTTTGCCGGCTCCGGCTAATTGAGCTGAATTGCAAGGCTATAAGACAGGGGGAACGGTGGAGGGGCGGACGAGGGGGTAGTGCTAGTGGGCGGGAGCATGGATTCTAAGTAATTAAGCCTTGTTATTGTTCATGTTATTGCTTGTGGCGGGCGCCCTTGAAAATATTTTGTTTGTAGCATTTGTCGGCATCGCGAAATCGTTGACAATTGTTGCATCAGCTCGAAAGTATTTGAGAAGTCTGTGCTACACAATTACAAGACCAACAGAACGAACTGCTTCAAAATAAACACGTCTCATCGATACACACGCACGCACACACATGCACATACACTTGGGCAGAAGAATGCGAAAGTTTTGGTTCACTTGTGGAACCACTTTAGCCAATGGAGCCAACGGAAAGCAGCGACGCCGCGCTGTCCATTGTTTGTCCACTTATTCAGTTGTACGCTGACCTCTTGCTCTCCCTCTGCCCGGTTCGCCTCTTTCAGATCCGTCGGAAGCTCACTTTTGATTTGGTCGGCCTGCGGCATTCTTTCAACAATCGGCGCTCTTTGCTATGCCGAATTGGGCACCAGCATCACCAGATCCGGCGGCGACTATGCCTATCTGTTGGTCGCATTTGGTCCACTTGTTGGCTTTCTGCGTCTATGGATTGCCCTGCTCATTATCAGGCCAACAACCCAGGTGAGTTGAAAGTGTTCTTTATTGCATCTAATATCTAAATGATTTATTTATTGATATTATTGAATTGATTGATTGTATTGTATTGTTAAATAAATCGATTAAGACTCAACCTTCGACCACAATTGTACTCAATTGTGACTGTGAATACAACTTTCTCCCAAGAAAGTAAAAACAGATGCACTAAACGAGAATTAATGCAATTGTTTCTTGAAGAACCTGAATAACGAGTGTGTTGTAGGCACAGTTGAATTTGAAAATACGTAGAAATCTCTTCCAGCTAGTATAAGAAACAAGAATTTACTGAATATATATATATTTTAGATATCCAATTTGGTTTAAAATAAATAACACATTAAATATTATTTTCAGACAATTGTTGCGCTAACCTTTGCACATTATGCGGCCAAGCCGTTTTTCGAGGATTGCGATCCGCCGCAAAATGCAGTCAAGCTGCTGGCAGCCGTTTGCCTCTGTGAGTATCAGAGATCTATCCTAGTGCTGAAATATATATTCATATATATCTGTTATTCCTGCTATTAGGTCTACTCACAGCCATTAACTGCATGTCCGTCAAGGTGTCCATGAAAGTGCAGGATATTTTTACGGTGGGCAAGCTGCTGGCGCTGATAATGATAATACTCGCTGGCCTTTATTATATGGCCACTGGAAAGCTGGATAACTTTTCAAATCCCTGGGAGGGTAGTTACAGTACACGCAATATAGGCTACGCTTTCTACTCGGGCTTGTTTGCCTTTGGCGGCTGGAACTATTTGAACTTTGTCACAGAAGAGCTGCAGGACCCCTACAAGTGAGCTTAACAAGGCACATAGAATAAATAAATGAATGAATGAATCAATGAGTGGGGGTTGGGGAGTGCATGACTAAGCAAAAGGGCCCTACGAGAAGACAAATGGCTTTTGCGCTGTTTGCCATTTACGTCATGCGTAGCAGGCGACAGCAACAAGTTGATGGCGCCCACTTGTTGAGTGTCCTTGGGGCGTGTGTGTGTGTGTGCGTTGGGGCTGGGTGGTTGAAGCGCCCAAGTTTTGTGTTTTCCCCCAAATGAATTCAATTTGCCCATGCGGCGCAGCAATCAACTTAAGTGCTATATGGCTGCTTGAATCTCCAAGTGTGTTTCGGGCACGTTTAAGGTTTCTCTAATATCTATTTGTTCATTTCTCCCTTTCCCTGCTTGCCTAGAAATCTGCCACGCGCCATTTGGATAGCTATGCCCCTGGTCACGGGCATCTATGTGCTAGTCAATCTAGCCTATTTCGCCGTTGTGTCCAAACCGGAGATGCTTAGCTCGCTGGCCGTAGCCGTGACCTTTGGCAATAAGGTCTTTGGACCGCTGGCCTTTATGGTGCCCATTTTCGTGGCACTGAGCACATTTGGTGGCGTCAACGGTGTGCTCTTTACCTCCGCTCGTCTATTTGCCACCGGCGCTCAGGAGGGTCATCTGCCCAAGTTCTTTCAGCTGTTTCATGTCAAGCAACAGACGCCGATACCATCTCTGATATTTACAGTAAGTCAATAGATTAACTGCAATTAAGACTATTTAATCCGGCTGCTAGCTTGCTTACTTTTTGTTTCCATTCTGATGCATTTGTGAGCGCAAAAGCTAGCAAGTTAGCAGCTAACTATCATGAATAATTGGTTATCTACATAAACATTTTGATAGTGCCTGATGTCTTTGCTAATGCTCCTAACCGATAATGTGTATGAGCTGATTAACTACTTCAGCTCCGTGCTGTGGCTCTCTGTGGTGGCCAGCATAGCGGGCATGTTGTGGGTGCGTCACAAGAAGTAAGTTGATTGCAGCATCATTTTGAGTACTTATTAACACGACTCTACACTGTCTTTTTTAGACCGGATCTGCCGCGACCCATCAAAGTGCATTTGGCGCTGCCCATCATCTTCATGACCATTTGCGTGACCTTGGTGCTGTTGCCCAATTTCAAGGAGCCCGCCAATCTTCTCATTGGCATTGCCATCACATTGGCCGGCATTCCGTTTTACTATGTGTGCATTGCCTGGAAGCAGAAGCCCCGCTGCTACGGTCGTCTATCAGATGCCATGGTAGAGCTGTGCCGCGCCATCTTCAATACAACCATTATAGAGTCCAACGAGTCGCTTAAGTAATATAATCCCCAACTACCCCACTCCCCCCACATCCATGCTATGCATTTTACCACACAAAGCAGATATTTTACGCATAACTCCAGCCAAGGCACTTCAAAAAGCGCCAAACATTTTGTATGATATTTTCGCATAGACGTTAGCATTCCTCAAATCCAAATAGGAAAAGCTTATGCTAGCTTTAGTTTTTAATTTGTGTATTATTTTTGTATTAATTCAAGTGTTGGCAGTAGCTAAAGCTCTTGATTTGCTAAGCATCCACAGTTATTGGGATCTTTTCTCACACAGTTTATATATACAGATTCATATATATATATATATATATAGTTTGTATATATATATATATACGTATGTACTTGCCTCAGTTGTGACACTTTTAGGGAAAACTAATCTATAAGCAAAACTCTAGCTCTTAAGTATAACATATTTATCAAGTTGAACTCCAAACATATACAAAATTTGTAAAACATGGCTTATTCGATGGAATTTATAAATGTTATTTGTGAATCTAAACTGCAGCTATGTGAATTTGTTTGCTGTTCGGGCTAAAGGCTTATATGGAGATGACTTTTCATAAGTAGGTTTTTATAGATTACAGTCTGGAACTACCTTCAGCCTAATACACGACCTTGCGCCTGTTTATTTCGATGGCCGTTTCAACTAGCGTGGTGCCACGTATGAAATCCGCAGCCACAATGTTCGCATGCTCGCCCAGCTCATCTTGATACAGCTGTGATATGCGCCAGTTCACATTGTCGGCCATTTTACGCAGACCTCCATGCTTGTCCAGTATGACGTCCCATGTTTCCGGCGTCAGCTCAGCCATGTCCACTACTGGTCGGCTCGAGAAGCGTCTGTAAAGTAAAGCTATACAAATATTCACTCCAGTAGCAGCAATTGCTTCCACTTACGACACATCAAAGTCGTTGATGTAGCGCAGATGCCGCTCCAGGCGCGCCCAGGACTGCACATTGCCCCAGCGCTGATCCACGGCGTCAAACAGCAGCTGTGGAAACTCCTGCACGATTTCATTGTTATCGTAGGCCAGTATCACATTCTGCTGTCGCCTCCAGATGTCGCGCAATGTGGCGTGCCAGGTCAGGGATGGATGGACAATTAGATCTCCAAAATGCTCCCGCAAATAGCTGACCAGCAGCCGATGTACGCCCAGTTTCTTGCCAAAGCCTGTCAGCATTAAAGATTTTGGGTTTTGATTTTCAATGGGAATTTCCACATTCACTTACCCACGGGGAACTCTTTGATCCCAAATATCACAATCTCATTGGTTTCCAGCACAAAATCCTTGACCTGCTGTATGACCTCTTTTAGTGGACGTTGCTTTGTAATTCCGTGATAAATGAAAAACTTATCCTCTGCGGGTCGATAGTAGCCCACACGTATGTCCAGATAGCGCACTCCATGCAGCAGCTGGCTACGTATATCATCGTCCTGGGTGAGTGCATATTTGGTCACCAAACTCTCGCGCAGCAGCGGATCAAAATTTGGTCTATAAGAGCCAGAGTCATGTGTGCCAGGTATGAAGAGATCCCGCAGCCGCAGATCACCCACAACGGCACGCAGCTCATGCATCCAGCGGGGGTAGGCACGCACACAGCTCTTGGCCAGGATACGTCCCTGAGCGTCTATATAGCTGGCCCAGTAGCCGTAGCAGGCAGTCTGCGTGGTCACGTTGTGGGAGAGCGCATAATCAAAGGGCACCCCCGTGGTGAACCACTGGGCGGACAGGCTGGGCTTGATGGCGGCCACGATCTCATTGTTGCCACCATTAGATATCCAGTGCTGGCGCGCCTGGCTCACAGTCTTTGCCTTGGCTACTGAGCCGGGCGTGCTGGTGTAACCGTGAAAGGGCACATAGGCCACTTGGTCAGCACCAGATCCGCTGCTCTCCTCGTTATCGCTATTGCTGATCGCTGTCACTGCCTCTGCCAAAGGCGGCTAAAGGCGTGCCCGTTGGCAGAGTACGTTGCTCAAAGCTATGCGGATCCTGAACAGTTAGTAGCACCTGATCGCCATCTCGTGCCGGCGCATGCTTCCAGCTGACTTCCAGGAAACGTTTGCGTGCGCTTATCGTTAGCCACAGCTTCAGCGCATCCGTAGCCGGGCGGGATGCGCCCAGGGTAAGCACTGGCTGCTCCTGAGTCCATGTGGGGCAGATACAGAGCAGCAAAATTAACATCCGTTGCAACATTTCTGCTCTGAATTATAGCTAATTCGATTTGATTGCGTTTAAGCTTAATCAGTTCACATCAGCCACACGCTCCAACGCGACTCGAGCTGCTTTCCGAGAAAATTGGCTGCGTCAATGTCTCGCGAAGATCAACTGATGCCGACGAGCGTGCTAAGCGCGTTCTTATTGGAAAGCAAATGCGATGCCCGCTGGAAACCTCGAGGTGCCTATGTACATAACTGCCGATATTTCCATATAAGAAACAATTGTGCCGTAAACAAAAGGAAACGAAAAGCAAATAAGAGTACTTTGGTCGGGAGTTCCCGACTAACAGATACCCTGTACATACAATGCAATGGAAAATGTTCAATTCTCGTAGTCTGTGTATATTAAACAATAGTTTACATGCCAAGTTGGACGTATTTTTTTCTTATAATCTTCGAGTACACGAAACATATAGACTACGCTAGATTGACTCAGTTCGTCGTTCTGATCGGGACTATATCTATATTGGGGTCCAAGATGCTTCTTTCTATCAGCTACATACATTTGTTTAAAATCATTATACCCTTTACAATATTTTCAGGAAATATCATCTTTCTGGTACCGTTTACGGGGCCGGAGTGTTTAATTCAAATTTATTTTCATACTAATAAACTTTTATTTGTTTTTTCTATAAGCCGGATGTTCTATTAATTCAAATATGAACGCGTACTTCACTTGGTTGTGTGAACTTTACATTAACTTTGTCTATTGTCTAGCGCTCTCTACAAACTCAGCGAAATTGTAACAAGCTTTGATTAGATCACATACTTGATATGGGCAGACGGAACGAGAACAAAGAACATAACAAATTGCATGCTACGTACAAAAATTCGAATTTAGCTACGTACATATAGATCTGTA
The DNA here is from genome assembly GCA_037075305.1 of Drosophila kanekoi. Lineage (NCBI taxonomy): Eukaryota > Metazoa > Arthropoda > Insecta > Diptera > Drosophilidae > Drosophila > Drosophila kanekoi. The sequence continues at coordinate 614,920 of JBAMCE010000478.1, forward strand.
ATTGATGTTCTAATTGCGATGTTTGTTTATGTTTTGTATTTGATTATCAACGACGAAAGCTAATTGCTTTAATTCTGATTAGATCTTGCCGTCATAATTAATTACGAGTCACGTGTAAAACAAGGGCAATTTGTCTTCGACCTAGCACTGGCTTAGCTTTTATCACTGGCTCCAGCTGTATATGATTATCGCTTACGCGGCATAAGCAATCTTTGCAAAGAACGACGGTCGGGTGTACGACCTTCAAGACCCGGCTTTACTGCGCGACTGAAAGCTGAACCCCATCGAGCAACGGATTGAGTGTGCGCTTTATAATACAAACTTTCTGTTTGTATTTGGCGCCTACGTGTTAACTCCACTACAAGAACGGTAATAGAGCTTCCACAATGTTGCCGTTTCTTGTAGCTTTCATTCTAGGGTTTTTATTTGCTTTTTCTTTATTTAATTTTCCATTACAGAACTAAGCTCAACACAGCCAATTTTGAAAGTACCGACAGCTTTCCTGTCAAACCAAATTGCCATTCACAAATTTGCGCGCTCATTATATGTGATTGGTTGCGCATTTCAGTGAATGGTTATGTTTGTGTGAATGGTGCTGAATAGCCCGCGCAATTTCTTGAACATTCAAAATAATACATATACAAAATATTCAAAATAAAGCGTATTCTATGGGTGCATGTATGTTCGATATCTCATTCGATTTACATCACATTCCAGCCAGTCAGACAAGGGGTCGAACAATTTATGTATAAAGTTTAAATCAATGTTATTTTTACATGCACTTTTAATGGGCTATGGTATACAGTCATGGGTCTTACAATGTCACCGTTTCCATATAACGCTCAAAGGATTGTGTAAGTATCGTGTGATCCGGAGCCAGATGGGTATCAGCCATAATCGCTAGCCTATACTTGTCTCCAAATCGATGCAGATTCAGGGAGAGGCATGTCTTTGATTGCGGTGGTCGAAATAGGAGTACATCCTGCACCCGTTGCCCCCAGGCAGCCTGAAACTGTGTATCCGCTGCACCATAGATCTCCGTTATGGTAACGGGGAAGTTATAGGAGAAAAAGTTAATGAAGATCTTAGTAAGGACATGGGGCAGCAGCGCCGTTAACAGACTGTATTTGGTCTGTCCTATGGAGGCCAAATAGATCATGACCTGCTGCCTGCGTATGCGCTCCACAATCGAATGCAGCTGATGCGCCTTCAGGGCGTCGGGTGAACCAAGTGGCAGCTGCAAGAAGACCACACCCCCAATGTTCGCCGACTTATCGCCGCTGCGATCGGTGAAATAACCCTTGGATATGGTACGACAGGTTGTGTTCAGCAACGCCGGCACCGCCGCAGTATCAGAGAAGGTATTAAAGTAATCATAGACAGCTCCAGCCAGGCAGGCCAAACTGAAGTCGGATTCGCGTAGCTTCTGGCCGAACATATGCTGATGACGTTCGCGGAGCAAGGCCCCATCGATGGAGCGGCTAAAGGAGACAATCTTGCGTCCAGCGTAAGACTTCTTGTGCAGGATGTTCAGCTCCTTGGTGGGCTGCACAAAGAGAACCTCATAGATGTTGCGCGGTGCCTTGAACAGCTCATAGCAGATTTTGCACAGCTCCAGCTGCGCGTAAATCAACAGCGGCACATACAGATGAAGCCGAGCACAGTAGGTGGTACTGTACGTGGTCTGGCCCCGGAGTACGACATCGCGCAGCGCCAGAAGCTCACAGTAGATATGGTAGGGCAAGAGGATGATGTGATGCAGTGCCTGTTGCCAGACAAGGCGCGTCCAGGCCTTTGCTATATTGGCTGGCTGCAGGCTATGCCCCAGTGCGGCACGTGCCACCGCCCAGCTGAGATTGCGCTGCTCCAGCTCATGCTGCAGCAGCAGATACAGCGTCTGCAGCAGACCCAGATCATTCCGATATCCGGGCGAGCGACGCTGCCATTTGCGACGAATTGCGCGAGTGCGCCAATAGCCCAGGCACACGTTGACCAGCACGATGAGAACCAGGGATAGCAGCTGGCTGAGATTGCGTGCATCCGGATGCGATTTAACGCCGTCCGGTGTGTCCAGAGATTCGAATTCATAGATGAACTGCTGCCAGCGACAGCTCACAAGATGCAGCACATGATTCACCAGCTTACTTATATGCTCCGGCTGGCGCACAAAGTGCGACAGTTGCTTAGTGGCCGCTGGCCGAACGAGGCCTGCATCCTGCAGACTGACAATCGGCTTGCGTTCGGTGTCCTGCAGCAAGAGCATTTCGCCCACGTGCAAGTCCTCCTCCTCGGCAATGATCAGGTGGTGCACCTTGATAAGTATATAGTACGGCTGTGCCGGGTCCGAGTTGGGTATGACCGTCACCTGCCACTGGGGCAAATCCGAGGGTATATATTTGGCAGCCAGCTCACTCACATGCTCCTGGATATTCGACTCGTTGACGGGACGTCCTCGATATCGGTGCGTGCTGAGTAACACGTGATTGTTGATGTTGAATCCGCTGCAATCAGAGAACGGCAACTGGATCTAAGTAGTTACTTTTGGAAGCTGTGGAAGATATGGCTCACCTGTCATCGTTGACCCATGCATAGTGGCCCCAGCACGTGACCAGTTTCTGCCGCAGCTTGGGAAACTTGAGCATGCCCGTCTTATCCTTCAGATCGGTCAGCTGCAACGCATAGGTGCGCTTGATGCGCTCGAAATCGCAGTTGCCCTCCACCTGGAGCAGAAAATGAAAGATGCCCGCATTCTTGGGCGTATCGATCAGGGTGCGAATTTTCTTGGACTTGCATATGGTCAGATTGGGATACTTGATGCTCAGTACATAGTTGGCCAGCTCGTTGGTTAAATGCGCGCCTGTAAAGAAAACAAAAATTAAAGAGATGCATGCGATACTATAAAGACCTAATCATGCCGATAATTCACTTGTTTCACGAATAAGACTCGAATCGCGCACCCGCCCCATAAAAATCAAACGTTGCGGCTTATCGTTGGCAAATTTTTATGAGTAATTCGGTTGGTCAAGGTTCAGGCTGGTCGGTCGCTCGTCTGGGTTCCGCAAAGGTGCAACAGGTAATCAGCGACGCATTGTTCGGCTATATTATTTATAAACAAAGCTTATCAATGGCATGAGCGTATGTTGGTGCGGCCCCCACTTCACCCCTTATCGCTGACAAAGCTATTGATGCGAATCCCATAATGCTGGCGCATCTGAACCGTTGCATCCTTTGGCTGAATGAGCGGTTAGTCAACCCATGCCTCGTTTATTTATAGCCGGCCTGTTTGATCTATTTGATTAATGGGCCCATCTGGGTCAACGCGTGCCCGTTTATTGATCGGAAAACTTTACTACTTACACACAAATGATAGCAGCAACAATGGCAACAGCATAAGTGCCACCAAAAAGCACAGCAGGGTCTTTAAAAACGATATGCACTCCTGCCAAATGCTGTAAAATTGAAACTAATTTAAATGGCTTAAGAGTAATATATTATACTATACCTTTCCATTTTGTACGATTCTACGCTGATGTATATATAGGCTATATATTGTTGTTGATTTCGCCTTTGTCTATCACTTAAAACGCCCGTTCGTTTCACTGTGCTCGGCACGACTGAACAGACAGTCGCAGCTCCAACGATGCTTCCACCAACGCTAAAAATCTCTTATCACTGCAGCAAACAAAATGATAAGGTTGCTCCTGCCGGCCAAAATACACTTGCTAGTTGCTATATAATATTAATTTACCTTACATTTCTAATAGATTCGACTAGGCACTTTGGTAAACACAAAAATAATCTTATAAGCTAAATAAACACCAACAACTTGAAAATAACGTATAAGCTGATTAAAGTGTATGTCATGCAAAGATTTTAAATTGCCCGCCTCATAGTGTAAATTGAGTTTGTCATGTGTGAATGGCTTATAGTGTAACGTTTACAAGTGAATGTCAAATTGCAGCTAACAGCTGATTTTGGCAGCGCATCGACTTGTTTACAATCTTTGTAATTGTTTGTTTACGGATAAAAACTTAAATGCAATGCTGCAAACGCCAATTGTTCAGCCCACTTTACACCAACCGCTGCATTCGAAGGTCTCCAACTACTTAAACAATCAACGCCGCACGGGACAGTTTTGTGACTTGCAGCTCGAACTTGACTCGGACGATGCGTCCTGCACATGCAGCGTCCACTTTTGCGTGGTGGCCGCTCAAAGTCAGCTCATTGGGCTCAAACAGCAAAAACAACAACAGTTCTCCATGCAGAATCCACTAAAAGTCACTATACGTAACTTCAACTGCACCGTGTGCCTGCACACCATCGTGGACTTCTTCTACGAGGACATTGTCTCCGTTTCCAAAGAGCACGAGGCGCATTTTCGGGAGCTGGCTAAGATACTGTCCGTAACCGAGCTTCTGAATCTGTACCAAATAGAACAAGCCAGTGACGTTACCGCGTGCCTGGAGCCAAATGCCGTTAAAGGCGATACAGAGGATATGCAGCCAGCTATTAAGCCGGATGTTGTTTTCGAAAATCAGCAGAGTTATTTTAAGGTAGGAAACAAACCAAAATAGCGGATACATCTTCACAAAAGGTTTCTTTTATTGTAGCTCAAAAATCCACGCGCTGTCAAGTCCAGCAGCAAAATAAACTACTGCATTGGCTGCGATTTCAAGTGCTACCAGGTGCAGAAGATGATTGATCACATGACTAGCTGCGAGCCATCGCACCTGACATGTTCACTCTGCGAAATTGGCTTTCTGGATTGGCGCGAGTATGATGCGCATCTGCGCAGACATGGTTCCGATCGGCGCAAGCCCTTCTTTTGCCTGGAGTGCGACAATCGCTTTAACACTCGGGCTGCTCTGCTAGTCCATCAGCCCAAGCATTCAACGGAAACACCACATGTCTGCACGCACTGCGGCAAGGCTTTCAAGTGGAAACAGGGCCTTAGCAATCATATGCTGGTCCACAATCCCGAAAAGCAGATGCTCTGCGATGTCTGCGGCTACAGCACCACGCACATGAAGGCTCTCAAGAGCCACAAGCTCCAGCACACCGGCGAGTTCTTTGCCTGTACTGTCGCTGGCTGCAAGCATCGTGCGAATCGCAAGGAGAACATGAAACTCCACATCGAGACACACAAACAGGGCCGCGACTTTATTTGTGAGATTTGCGGCTGCAAGTTTAGTCAGAGCAAAAATCTAAAGCGACATGCTCTAAAGCACACCGAAGGCGGCCTCAATCGTTACAAGTGCCAGTTGTGCGGCTTCAGTAGTCATCGCTCAGACAAAATGAAAGAGCATGTGCAGCGAGTCCATACGGAAAGAGCGGTACAACTTGAGCTGTCGGAGACAGTAGACAGTTCGTTTGAAAATAAAATGCCCGATGATTTTGCACTGCCTCCCATGAATGCCTTGCCAGTGGGAAGTGCGAAGGATACCAAAGCCACGGAGTCAACTCGACAGAATCGCAAAATTACGCCAGTTGTGACAACGCCAAATGTAAAACGGCTAAAGACACTGCTGCCAAAAGATGCAATGGATTAAAGTCGAAGACGCTCATCAAACTGAGTGCAACCAATGAAATATCAGACTAAACTGATTTAAATCGACTACTGAACCACTTAATCAATTCTGCTTAGCGTGCTAGATGACACTAAATATTTTGACTTCGACTATGCTTAAACTAGCGAATGCAACAAAATCCAGATTTAGCAATTGAATTGATTATAGAGGCAACTAGAGACAACTAGAAAATACACTATATGAGAGACGTAGATAGCATATAACTACTCTAAAATAGTTGACCAAAGAAAGGACGCCGGTTCGAATCCAGTAACAATATTCATTGTTCCTATTTGTTTATCAAATTGGTTAATTAGATGGCTATAAACCAATGCTAATTAATAGCAAAGTTTGGAAGCTATTTAGAAACATACATGGTGTTTAATAAGCATACCAGCGTTAAAAAGCTTTGCGAGAGCAAACAGCTAAAAAGTGAGACTAAAGCGTGGCAAACTGGATTGCAAGAGAGCGAGATAGTCGTTTCCAGATAGAGTGTTCGAGATGGTGACAACAAGCGCGCCGAAGCTTTCTTCAGATGCTCGAATACGCAGCCACAATCATTGTGATAGCAGAACTCAAACCGAAGCAACGTATCCCCGGAAAAACAAAAACCAAGCCAATTGACTAGCTGAAATAGTAACAAAAGATCTCAAACTCAAAGTCGCAATATCAACAAATCATCATGTCTGAGGCGAGTTTCGATCAATACGAGCACTACAATTACGACCATGGCAAACACATCTTCACCGCGCACAGCGGCAAGCAGCGCTCCAAGAAGGAAGCCAGCGATCATACCAATCATTTTGATCCCTCGGGACATTCGAGGAAAATTTTAACCAAAATGGTGAACACCAATAACAACAAAAAGGCGTGCAAAAACTAAATGTTTGCGTTACGATAAATAAGTAAAAGGAAACCATAGCGAATTTTGATAACAACATAAAGAAAATCATGAAAGTGAAAGGCAAGCGAGAGAGAAAGTTATGCTATTATTAAGATACAATACTTGAAACCTGTTAGATATATTAAACACATATTGTTGTATTTAGATATAAGTAATTATATATAAAGTAAAAATATATACTATAAAATTGTTTATAACATATATGACTATTGTATTTTCTCAATTGCATAGATATAAACTTTAGAGGAAGTATGTTTGGCTTTGGTATTCTATTCGAGAGGGAATCACCAATGTTGAGTTGTTTAGCTAAAACTCAGCGTTTCATAAATATTGTTTGCAAGATGATTTATAAATAGTTCCATTGATTTCGGTCACAGAGAGGAAAGCAAAGAAGTAGATAATTCTGCTACAAAGTATATGTATATATTTTATTGACTTGAGCATATATAGAGCCAAGAATTTCTATATCATATATTTTTCTTAAAGATATCTAAGCCATACACCCCTCTCCCCATCTGACAACCACATCATAAAGCTAACATAAAGGCAATTTGTCATAAATTCAGATTATAGCAATTAAGAAACAGGTCCACCCTAACGACAGCGTTCTCTTTGCCGGCTTTTCGCTCAATTTGCCGGTTTTTTTTACTGCGCATTTGTTGATATTTGGTAAACAACAAACAAGACGTTGTTAATCAAGTGTTTCTTTGACTGTGGCGCATATTATTCATCATCATTATGATCATCATTATCATGAAGGCACTTCGACCTTATCAGAACGTGTATTTGTTTACGTTTTCTTTACTGCGTATCGAATAGTTACAAAGCAATTCTGCCCTGAACACGAATTTTCTAGTTTCCAATCTCCAATCGAGGCACAACTCTTTAGAAAGTGTCATGAAAATATCACAAAAGGTTGCACAGGTAACAAAACTAGTTTTTCACACTTGTTCGGCAGGAAACATAATCTAAGGTAATATCGATTGAAAAACGACACAAAAGTACTTAAAGCGCTTCTAGAAGAATCAATTTAAGAACAATAGTTATAAATAATAAGTATATAATAACAATTTTTATGTATTTATTTAGGTGATCAGCTTGGAAACAATATAATTAAAATATTAATAGATTGCCTTATGCAAAATATACTAGATTATTTGTTTAAGCTTCGGCAAACTTCTTCAGGGCACTAAAACAGAAACAAAAACAATAACCATTAAGATAAATGAAATAAAATTAGACAATTACTTAAATAATTTAAAAAACAAACATTGTTTTACACGTCTGCGACTCCTCGACGTGGATGGTTGAAACTTTTTAGCAGCTCTACATTTTAGAATTTTTTCTGCCTGTTGAAACTGAGAATATTTTATTGCAAAAATAAATTCTATTGTAAATATATTTATTGATATATATTTAAATATTGAACCCTGATTGACAAACTATTAATTTTGAATGCAAATTAAACTCTTTGCATATAAGAATTGATTGAGGTCCAACTGGATCTGTGTTCTGTTACTCCAAGACTCCTGCGAAATGAATCAAGGATAAGATTGCAGAGTATTTAAACTTCGACTTTTCTTTTAATTTTCTTTTCTTCAAATTATTATAACTAGATGCTATCTATTGTAAGATGTCATGCAGCTAACTTTTAATGGCGGTAAAGGTAACATCTACATTCTCAACACACTTTGCCTTGGCAGATTTATTTCTTCGGCTTTAATGAAGGAGCCACGCTTCAGTTCTTCATATGGAATACCTACATATATGTAACTTTATGTTTACCCATGTAAAATCTGATGGGGAATGTGATAATACGTGTGCCACACGCCAGAACCGGGAGCAGCTCTTGATTATTGGTATTGCCAGCAAATGCTCGACTTTGATCTCAATCTTGAACTCCCTCGGGGGTTCGGGGACGAGAAGCTTGGGCGGATCTCATGTTGCGCACTTTCACCGCGAAAAAGAGTTTGTGGTAAACAAGTGAAGACGCGTGGAGTAAATTGTGGCGCTGGGATTATGCATAAATGAATGGTTCGATGCATATATACATATATATATTTATTAATGTCCGTATGTATATGGGATGATAATTGGTGTAGCATTCGTAGTCGAATGAACCGTTAAATCGAATCTGGAGCACTGGCCCAATATCCATGCAATACGCGGCCCACAGATTAGCACCTTTCAACGAGGCTGCGTCGAGACGAAGATGTTCTAGATACCATTGCGAGTATATGGGGAGTTTACGGGGCTTTAGCACATACATTTCTCTGCATTAGCACCGTACACACACACACACACACACACACACACAGATGCCCAAAAATATGCCTAGATCGTTGGGTTTTGGATTGAGTTTTTCTGGCACATCTCGTGAAGTTTTGCGTTTAGTTTACGTGTGGACACCCAGCCGAACGGCAGTTGGCACGTCGCTGACAAGGATTAGGAATAAGGAATACTACAAGCATATACACATACAGAATGATAGGATACTCTGATATGTCAACGAAGCCGCAGCGCAAATGTACGCCCGGCCTGTGGACTCTGGTGCTGGCCATGCTCCTCTTTGCGCTGACCCTGACGGGCGTGGCCCTGATGGAGGCGGGTCGCGCTCAGTCGCCGGCGGATCATGGCCTGGGTGATGTCTTCATTGTGCGGCGTCTGTGGTCGCATTTTGGAGCGGCCACAAACGAATCGGACGGCGCAGTTGCCGCCACTGTGGAGCGCATAGCCAGGGATGCGACCAATGCTAGCCGGGTTGCGGCAACTGGACGCAGCAACAGCTACTACGAGGAACAGCAGGCGGTGGTTGTGAATGCCGAAAGCGCCCAACCACCCATGGCCGAGCGACGGGATTCATTTGGTCCGCCGCAGGGTAGATCGTACGAGGATGAGACTTACCCTGAATATTCTGCGTTTGACTTTGGCAGCGAGCAGTCGTCGGCGGAAGAGCCCTACTTAGGCAGCGACAGCTCAGCTGCCTCCGAGGAGCAGTCGTCGGCAGGCGAGGGCAGGGCGGCGCAGGCACGTCCCCACGACTCCTACTACGGGCAATGGCAATATGCCACACAGACGGCAGCACCTATAGGCAACAACAATCGCAAGTTGCAGCCAGAGAGCAATCGGTAAGAACTAAGCCTTAATTCCTTGGAATAGCATCCAATTGACTATGAAATTTGTGTAGAGCTCCATATCCCGCCTACGATGAGGTATACGACTATCCCATGGGCTTTCAGCCGCGTCCCCAGGAACCCGTCAGTCTCCAAGCAGGTGGCACCAGTCCCTGTCAATGCTGTGGCCTATGCGCCGCCAGTGCCCACGGAATCTACGCTGGTCACATTCTTGAAAGCCCTCAAACAGTTGTGGGATCTCTATCAGGCATTGACGAGCGCCTGGGGTACTGTTTCCGAGCGTCATAAGCAGAGCACCGAACAGCTAAGGAAGGAGCGTCTGCAGAAGCAACGTCTGCGCCAGCAACAGCAGCAGATCAAGTCCAGAATTAACTCGAAGAAACCGCCACGCATCGAGGGTGAAAAATATGCCAAGCTTAATCAGACCAAAAAGGCCAAGACAACGACTACAACAACGATAAGAACCACTACTAGCAGCAGCAGCAGCACTAGCACCACCGGCAGCAGCAGCAACAGCAGCAGCAGCAACTACTCCGATGAATCCGAGGAGACGACAGCAGCACCCGAGCGTGCCAAAGGCGATGCTGTCCCGGAGAGCTCGGTGCGCGGACTGCGACATAAGCGTGAGCCGGAGCCGGAGCCAGCGAGCACAGATGTGGGCGAGGGGCGTTACATCAAGGGAGATCCGCTCAAGGGGTACTATGATTTCGTCATCACCGAGGGCTCCTACAAGTTCTGGGCTGTCTTTCAGGTACGACATCAAAACGAGATTCTGATTTAACAGCAGCAAATAGTATTATTATCTGTAATTCTTAGGTTGGCACCGCGCTTCTGATCATCTACTCGACATTCGCTGCCATTTACTACTCCAAAGTAAATCCATTGACCAGCGATTACGATTATCAGGACTATCTGGGTGCCGGACGCTCCATGTCGGGCGGCGACGACGATTTTGTGGATGACACCGAACCTAGTACAGCAGCTGCTCCCACATCGCGATTTATGGACTGGCTGCCGCGCACAGCGCATTCCCTGAAATTTATACTCGACGCCATTGATAAGTTGCCTTTAGATAATGACCATAAACCGGAAATCGGCTGGTCCACGGGGAACAGTGGGATAGCGGCGTTAGATGATGCAACAGGGGAAAGCAGATAGGAAAACTACTTTTATATATTTATGAAAATAAAATACGTTCAAAAATTAATTTAAATTTTATTATGGGATAAGAGGCTTCAACATTTGCATATTTATATTAAATATACATATGTACAGATATTTATCACGATTATGTACAAAAATAAAGCGGAAAAAGCATTTTAGGCCTCAGCCCATTTGGATTAAGGAAATCAAAATGTTTTCTGTTTATATTAAGAACAAAATTCACTTATGCGGCTTTTGTGTGTCCCAATTAACTGAAACCCAAAAATGGTGGTTTATCCATAACCGTTAAGCGGAATGCAAATACAATTCAAATATAATTCAAATTTTTAATATTAACTGTGTACTCACTGTTTGCCATTCACTGTGCAACGTCAACATATGCCATTCACATTTTGGTTCCAGCTGAAATCCATCAGATGTTTATTATTTTTCTAGACGACGTGTAATTTGCGTGTGTTATGAAAATAAAAACGTAAAAAATCACTTACAAATTAAATTTTAAAATGCACTGCAAATCACAGATGAACCAAAAAATGTCGCAGAGAATGCTGTTGTTCATGTTGTTAGTCGCTGCAGCAGCAGCGCACGATGCCAAAGACTTTGATGATTCCGTGCTCTACAAAATAGATTTCGAAGTGCCCGATCTATTGGCAGAACCGGTAAGAAAAAGGCTGCAGCTCTATTTAGATTAAAATACTTATGAGAAACATATATCACAACTATCCAGGAACTTGGCAATCAGCTGCGCACATTTTACACACAAGAGAAGGAGAAATACGAGTGTCTGATACCTTCTCTGGAGCTGCCCAAGGAGGAGGAGAAAACCAATGAGCCGGAACAGTGTAAGTGGTCCTGAGGTGTCCAATCATAGCCAAGCATTTAACTAATTGCAATATTCTTCGCTCCAGCTCCAATTGGGCTGCTGCAGCCGATCTTCTCGGCGCCCACCTGCTCGTTCCGCATTGAGGCCTATTGGTCGTATGAGATCTGCCATGGCCATCATGTGCGCCAATACCACGAGGAGCGCGAGGGCAAGAATTCTAAGTTTCAGGAATACTATTTGGGCAAGTGGAGCGAGGAGAAGACGGAGCTGGCCAAAAAGAATTGGGAGGCCGAACGCCAAGCTGATGGCAAGCCAAAGTATAAGACTCTAAAAATCGATAATACCAGATATCCATACTTTGAAATGGAGTTCACCGATGGCACCATGTGCGACATTATCGATGCGCCACGCACAACGATGGTGCGCTATGTATGCTATCCACATGGCAAGGATGATATTTATTCATTTAAGGAGACCTCATCGTGTAACTACGAAGCAATTATCCTGACCTCATCACTGTGTGCCATACCGGCTTTCCATGCTGAGGAGACCAAAGAGATATCCATTAAATGCTTCAATTCGCAAACGGAGCCGCATAAGCCTATCAGCATGCTGCGCCAGGAGCTGAACGAGTGGGAGGAAAGCGAAAATGATTTACTCGTTTCAAAGGAAAACAAAGCGCCAGCCAAACTGTGGTCCAAGACGGATGGTGATATGGTTACATTCAAGTACAGCGGTGACGTCGACAAAATTATCTTGGAGCTGATGGCCAATGGTGATATTGAAGTGGACAACGATTATCAACAGATTGTGCTATCAAGAAATACGCCGGGCTCAGTGCCACCACCTCTAAACGATCTGACACCTATTAAAGAGTTTATCTCCGGCAAAAACTGCCTAACTGGCGTAAGTAATTTTTTCGACGAGTTAGTTCCTTGTTAAAGCTGTGCTCTTTATTGCAGGGCACCGGCTGGTGGAAGTACGAATTCTGTTATGGCAGGCACGTGCGCCAATTCCATAAGGATAAGAATAGCGAAGTTGAACTATTTCTGGGCTATTTCTCAGAGGAGTCACATCGACAGTGGGCTAGCTCAAACCCCGACAAGGGTGCTCGTCGTCCAGGCTTTACATCCTCCATATGGCATCACTATGAAAAGGGCACACACTGCGATCGCAGCGGTCTGCCACGTGAAGTGGACGTTAAACTGACCTGCACTCCCGTTAGCACTAGCGGCACAGCTGTCTCCATGTACTTGCTTGAGCCGAAAACATGCCAGTATATTTTGGTCGTAGAATCGTCCATCATTTGTGATCTCATGCATTATGCGGACGACAGCGGCCTGGTCACGCCGGACAGCTTGCAAAAGTTCCTGGCAACTGACAAGTCAGTGGTGTCCGCTCCATCTGTTGGACGAGATGCCGACTCCGAGGAACAGATACGCTCCTAGAGTTTGTTGTACATGCATATTTGAAAATATATTTAATGCGATTTGTATGTAAATTACTTTTTACTCAAAAATAATGTACGTTTAAAATTAAATGTCTGCGTTTTGTGTGAATTGCAACTTTGCAGCAGAGACATACACTATACGATCGCAACACAAAGCTTAGCGCGTGCAACAACCCAATAAGGCGCCTATTTATTAAACCTTATATTAAGTCTTATACAGATGTCGGAAGCTCTCAATTAAAGCCTCTTGCTTGTTTTTTAATATATGTATATTGTCATAACGGAGCATTCCTACTTATGTGTAATATTTACATCGAAATTTATTGTCGTATTGCTTAGTTTCAATTAATAAAAGTCGTATTATCTTAATTCGTCTTATTTACAATAAATAGTACTAGTGCTTCTTGACCTTTGCCTTCTGGCCAGTTTTTTGCGACTTGGCTTTGCCCCCGCAACATTTCCTCCAGAAGAACTTGAGCACAACTGTGCTTATCAAGGCGATAACAATAAGAATCGCTGTAAGTAAAAGATAGACATCCAGATTGTGGCTCGCAATGAAGTTCATATGGACGAGGGGACTCTGCATGTGGCCGGCGCCATGATGACGTAGCACATAGTTTACCCAGTAGATCACCGAATCGCGGGCCGACATGGGACGATCGCGATAGAGCTTGGAAAACTGTTGAACTTTGGCCGTGTAGCTGGGATTCTTGAGTATCTCCTTGATGGCACCCTTAAACTCATCCACCTCCAGGGTAAACAAGTCGATGCGTAGCCCGTAACCTGCCTGAACAAGCTTATCTGCATTTCCAGGCTGATCGGCAAACACAGGCAGCGCTAGCATGGGCTTGCCATGGTACTGAGACTCGGCCACGCCTCCTTTGCCAGCGTGCGTTATAAATAGCTTAATATTAGGATGGGCGAGTATGTCGTCCTGTGGCAGCCATGACTTATAGAGTATATTAGTAGATTTTCCGGGCAAGTTCTTAAGATCATCCCACTTCCAGATCACATTCTGCTTGATACTGGAGAGCGCTTCAAATATCTTGCCAATGAGTTCTGGTTGAATGTGATCGCCCTTGAGATTGCTGCCCAGGCTGAAAAGAATCGCGCCATGCTTGGCATTATCCAAGAACTCCTTTATGTCCTGTGGCAAGGGATCGGGCTTATCCTTAATCTGTATGCCACCAATCTCAATAACTGCAGGCACGTTGGGCCTGATTGGTCCTTCACTGATGGCATGACTATTGCAGAATGCAAGAGACACGTTCTTCTTGGCCTCTGCATAGCTTATCATGGCCGGATCCTTGCCCCAAAGTCGACTGTAAGTAAAGTAAAAACTTATTAATAACAATACATGAAAACAACAAGCAGGAATTACGTGGATTTTCACCCGAGGAAAATTTAAATATACCCCCACTATCACGAATTTCACGCTATTTCATAAAGGAAGATAAGCCAAAATGTTTCATACAATTGTTTTCCAGACTTGAGGGTGAAATTTGTCGAAAACCCCGAGATAAGTGCTTGGCACAACGGTAACAACAGTATGTTTCTGCATACTAGCTTGTACAGAATTTTGTTTATCAATCAGTCCATATGAGTAAAAAATAAGGAACTGTTACTTACTCGTAAAACTGCACATTTAAAATATCCAGATAGAAACCCAAGAGACGGAAGAATATCGAGCTGCCAAAATTAGCCAGACGCTGCTTAAAGGTCATGGCCTGGCCAGGCAGTACGGCTACATTCATGCTGGGAACCGATGCGATCAGTTCGGGATTGCCAACAGCATCATCGATTTGCACCATGGGCGCTCCCGTCCAGCTCAAAATCAACGGGCAATTGAATCTGGCACCGATGCCCACTTGGTAGAAGTTGAAAAAGAAACCCACGACAACTGCATCAAATTTGTTGTCTTTGTTCTTGTAGAGATCGGTGAAGCGTTTGTCCTCCAGCACGTCCACTTGCTTATAAATAAGCATCGAGAGTGAACCAAATAGACTTTTCATCGTAGTAATCATCGAGGGCTTCTCCTTGGCCATTGCGGTCATGCCATCGCTTATGACCTTCTCCTCGGCAGCGCTCAGAGGTATTACAATATGTTTGATGCTCTTGTGTGTGACTTTTGGCTGTGAGGTTGACACCACTGTCACATTGTGACCCTCCTCTGCCAGCGCCTTCATGACGGACATGTGGATAATCAGATGCGATGGACTGTGGCTGGTGAACACGCCCAATATATTAGCTCCCTCCACAGCCGGCGATTGGAGGACAAAGAATCCGAGCAACAGGCACGCAAATGTGCCGGTCAGAAAAGATCTACTCGGGTGCGCCATGTCAACGTCTCTTCGATAGTGCTTATGTGGTACTAAGTGTACTGTTTGGAGTACGTTTATTTATATAAACTAAATGCTTCGCCTCAGACGGGCCGTCTGATAAGCCTTGATGCCTCCTGATAAGGGGACTTAAATCGCCAAACACGTTATCGTTTTCGGTGCGTTCTGTAAATGTAAGAAGGCTTTAGCCGATGGTGCCCGACTAGCTTATACCCTGTACTAGCTAAATTTGACGAAACGAGCTATCGATAATTACCGAAAAATAAATGTTAATACAGGCACAATCGCAGAAAGCTGCTCACTATATTCTTAAAAATTGCAGGTGTTTACTGTCCGATCCTTATGAAACTTTCTGGGTTAAGATCAGGACAGGATCACGACAGCATCAGGACTATATAGTCACCGAGGTTCGCGGAAGTCTTGATGGGAATGGGAAGGATAACCGAGGTGAGCTGTCGATGAACTTTAAATTTACTGAACATGCATATGATGCCTCTTTAAGTCTCTGTGAGTGGACAGTCAGACGAAAATGGCTAAGTCGAATCAATTATATGTATTCCTTATCCGCAAAAGTAGCCTGGTCGAACAAGACGTGTCCAATGGGAACATACATTATTTCAAACATTTGGCAACACTGCAGTATATCCTATTATGTACCCATTAATGGGTACAGGGTATTATTATATGTTGTTAGCTACCTCTCGAATTTCGAAACGTACAACTTAACGCTATCACAAAAACATAAAGTACACGTAATATAAAGAGAAATCCAGTTGAAAACTTATGAAATTGCCGCCACTTTAACTAAAAATAGTGCAGGGTATATGGAGCATAGGGTTAATTTATAGCCAGCCAGCAATGTCAACGGAGTGAATTTAATTAATGAACTTATAATATATTGCACGAATCGCCAATAACATATTAATATCATACATTAGACACAGATCTAAAGCAATTAAATATCACGTATATAATTTGCATTTTTCTCATTTGTAAGCATAACCCGCGGCACTATATATATATATATACATATATATAGACACATATATATATATATATGTATAAGAACCACAACAATCGCGTTCGCAAACTATAAAAACCAACCAAAATCAAGCACATTCGCGTTCGGTTTGCGCGTTTCGATGGCAACGGAGACACTGAGGACCGGGTCTGGTCGAGAATCGTTTGGACAGATGCGAGTCAATTAATAGCAAAAAAAAAGTGCACTGAGAGAAATAATTGGTCGCTGAGAAATAGAGAGGGAGGGAGAGCAACTTTAAGCAAATAAAATAGAGCTCGTTATATCGTTATTTGCTTAAATAGCAAACAAAACTTGACATTGCCCTTTGTTTTACTCACTGCAAATAATCACGTAAGGGTTTATCTCGAAATTATAGTAAAACTTCAGGTAGCACAAAACGCAAGTCACATTACAACAAGCAAAGTGCACTGAGAGAAAACTGACTGAAAAACAATGATCTAATATAAATACACTTGCAATTGCCATCTCAGGCGATTTTATAGCTGCGATAGTCATGGGAAGTACATTGGTTTCCTATGAGATTTGAGCTTCGAATCTCTTTGCATAGTTTGCCTAAAGACTAAAGAGTTACTTAGAGAGCTAATTTGTAGATTGAGGCATTAGGTATTTCATTATTGTACAATACAGTTTCAATATGCGTATAATACTTTTGCATATGCATAATATACTTATACGTTTTACTCAAATATAAATGTGTGCTGTTTCAAATTCAGCAAAGACATGCACCATGCGATCGCAACACACAAGCTTAGCACGAGCAACAATCCGATATTGTGCCCGTTTATCAAAGATTATATTAAGTCTTATACAGAAGTCTTAGAATAGTTTGGAATAAAATACTTTTACTTTTTCATAGATTCTTACTTATTACGTGTGCCATGACATCGCAATTGATTCTCGTATTTTCTAGTTTAGTACCAATTATTAAAATAAATCTAAAACTTATTCTCCTATTTACAATGAATAATATTAGTGCATCTTGATCTTTGGCTTTTGGGCAGCCTTTTGAGACTTGCCTTTCCCGCCACAACATTTCCTCCAGAAGAACTTGAGCACAACTGTGCTTATCAAGGCGATAACAATAAGAATCGCTGTAAGTAAAAGATAGACGTCCAGATTGTTTCTCGCTATGAAGTTCATATGGGCGAGGGGACTCTGCATGTGGCCGGCGCCATGATGACGTAGCACATAGTTTACCCAGTAGATTACCGAATCGCGGGCCGACATGGGACGATCGCGATAGAGCTTGGAAAACTGTTGAACCTTGGTCGTGTAGCTGGGATTCATGAGTATCTCCTTGATGGCACCCTTAAACTCATCCACCTCCAGGGTTAACAAGTCGATGCGAAGCCCGTAACCTGCCTGAACCAGCTTATCTGCATTTCCAGGCTGATCGGCAAACACAGGCAGCGCCAGCATGGGTTTTCCATGGTACTGAGACTCGGCCACGCCTCCTTTGCCAGCGTGCGTTATAAATAGCTTAATATTAGGATGGGCGAGTATGTCGTCCTGTGGTAGCCACGTCTTATAGAGAATATTAGCAGATTTTCCGGGCAAGTTCTTAAGATCATCCCACTTCCAAATCACATTCTGCTTGATACTGGAGAGCGCTTCAAATATCTTGCCAATGAGTTCTGGTTGAATGTGATCGCCCTTGAGATTGCTGCCCAGACTGAAGAGAATCGCGCCATGCTTGGCATTGTCCAAGAACTCCTTTATGTCCTGTGGCAAGGGATCGGGCTTATCCTTAATCTGTATGCCACCAATCTCAATAACAGCAGGCACGTTGGGCCTGATAGGTCCTTCACTGATGGCATGACTATTGCAGAATGCCAGAGACACGTTCTTCTTGGCCTCTGCATAGCTTATCATGTCCGGATCCTTGCCCCAAAGGCGACTGTGAAGCAAAAACTCATCAATAACAATCAACAAAAGTATTATCAGAAATTATATATCATTAAATTCATTTTTAACAATATCATCAGAGTATTGTCTCCAATATCGAAGGGAACGGAATAAGTCCCATGCACTATTTACCGTCCATATTTTTAATTTTGGGAGTAGATTATCAATAATATATATATATATATATATTTTTATATATTGCAACTATCGAAAATTGAATACGCGCCAATAAATCTAGGAATCTCATTTTCCGCCCAGGTGGACCGAAAAACCAATGCATATTTTCAGAGATTTGCAGAGATTACAAAGGGCCTTTTCAGAACATGGATTAAAAAATCCAATAACCCACCTTTCCGTGATATATATTTTCTAAATCCCATCTCTCCAATCAGTCGGTCAGTCAGTCAATCAGACAATATAAATAGATAAGCAACTGTTACTTACTCGTAGAACTGCGCATTTAACATCTCCAGATAGAAGCTTAAGAGCCGGAAGACCATGGAGCTAACAAAATTGGCCAGACGCTGCTTAAAGTTCATGGACTGGCCCGGCAGAACGGCCACATTCATACCGGGCACCGTGGCGATCAGCTCGGGATTGCCAACAGCATCATTGATTCGCATCATGGGTGGACCCGCCCAGCTCACAATTAACGGACACTTGAATCTGGGACCGAGGCCCGCCTGATAGAAGTTAAAGAATAATCCCATGACAACTGCATCAAATTTGTTGGCTTTGTTCTTGTAGAGATCGGTGAAGCGTTTGTCCTCCAGCACGTCGACTTGCTTATGGATGAGAATCGAGAGCGAACCAAAAAAATTTTTGATTGTCGTAACCATCGACGGCTTCTCCTTGGCCAATGTGGTCAATCCATCGCTTATTACTTTCTCCTCGGCCGCGCTCCGGGGTATCACAATGTGTTTGATGCTCTTGTGTGTGACCTTTGGCTGTGAGGTTGACACCACTGTTACATTGTGACCCTCCTCCGCCAGCGCCTTCATGATGGACATGTGGACTATCAGATGCGATGGGTTGTGGTTGGCGAACACGCCCAAAATATTAGCCCCCTCCACAGCCGGCGATTGGAGCACAAGGAATCCAAGCAACAAGCTCGCAAATGTGCCGCCCAGAAAAGATCTTCCCTGGTGCGCCATAACAACGTCTGTTTAAAGTTTATTTATACAAACTGAAGGCTTGATGACTCCTGATAAGGAAACTTAAGCCGCCAAACACGTTATCGGTTTCGTTGCGTTCTGTAAATGTTGTACATACAATGCAACATATGAAAATGCTATAGTCGGCAGTGCCCGACAAGCATATACTCTGCACTAGCTACATTTGCCGAATCAAGCACTTGTACTTCCATACATCCAACAGTATTGTAAAATATTAATGATCTTTGGTTTGCTGTCGACTTTGATCGATAGATAAATAACACTCGACCTGCCTTAAGTACACACACATGCTGCTACAGGTTACAGGGTATTGTACATTGTTGTCAGCTACCTCTTGAATTTAAATACGAACAACTCAACGCTATCACATAAACATAAAGCGAACACGTAATGCCAAGCGAAATCCAATAGGAAACTTATGAAATTGGAACCACTTTCACGAGAAGTTTTAGCTGTGGGATATCTGAGGTATAGGATATAGAGGTATAGGAGATATAGTGCTAATTCGTAGCTTGACTTGAATTAATGGACTTTTGATATATTCGAGTTGCTATTAACATAGTAATACATAAGACAAAGTTCTGAATCAATTAGAAATAACAAGTATATAAGTTATAATATTTTAATTTGTACGCATACCGCGCACGGCAATATGTATGTATATATATGTAAATGTACATATATGTGTATATGGTCAGAACAGCAACAATCGAATTCGCAAATTATAAATGCATAGCGAACAGTTTGTATATACATATAGAGAACAAACCGAAATCAAGCGCATTCGCGTTCGGCTTGCACGTTTCGGGACAGCGGCAGCGGAGACACTGAGGACCGGCTTTGTTCGAGAATCGAGATGTGATTCGGAGAATAGTAAATAAAAGTGCACTGAGAGAACAGGTTGCTCGCTGAGAATTAGAGAGGGCGCACGGGAGAGAAAGAGAGAGCAACTTACAGAAAAATTAAGCTCGTTATATCGTTTTTTGCTTAAGCAGCAAACTTGACATTGCTTTTTGATTTACTCACTCAAATAATCACGTAGGGGCTTATCTCGAAATTATAGTAAAACTTGGGGTAGCAGAACAAGCAAAGTGCACTGAAGGTAATATAGATTAAAAAAATTGTTCTTATATAAAAAAAAAACAGTTAAATGGCTTATAAGTTTAATATACATATAACGTTATTTGCATACAATTTCTACCCTTGCCAAAAACTCAAGCATAGAAAATTAATTTAGCCTGTTTATCAACTTTTTTAAAGTATTTTTCAATAAAAAATTTATATTGTTATTTATATTTATTTATATATTTGGAACATCTAAAGGGATTTAATTAGATATAAAGTAAAGCAAAGTCTGAATATTCGGTACTTTTGTTAAATCAGATCTTGCAGATTGCATATTTACTAAAGTTAATCCAGTTATTAATTTTTCAGACAACACATTTAAAATTACGGGTCTTTTTTATTGGCTTTAAGTTTTTTTGGCTTAAAAGTTGTATATACTCTATTAGAGCAATAGTTAGTCATTTTTCCTCAGCTGCTTCTAAGTAATTTTCTTCAGTGTGATTGCACACCGACAGAGAGACAAAGAGACAGAGAGAGAGAGAGAAAAATGAGCCTATTAATAGTCAATAGGAGTGTTGGCAACTTGTTGATACTTGTGTGGTTCTATATATAAAAATGTATATACATACATACGTATATACCGATTGTAGCATTAGGTCTCTGATTGCCGCGCCACGCGTCGTATGCGTAATGGGTGCAGTCTATCAATTGGATTAACTAGTTGTAGGTGTCTAATTCTCTTTGACCTTGTCTTTTGAGCTTGTCAATCGCCGCAGCTGCCTTAAAGCGAATCGCAGCAAAAGCACAAATACAAACAGAGCGACGGCAAGAGCAAGCAGCAGGCAGGTATACACGTCGAGATTGTGGCGTGCCACAAAGCCCATGTGCAGCCAGGGACTCTGCAGGTGGTAGGCACCATTGTGCCGCATTACGTATTCCGTCCAATAGACGACAGACTGGCGAGCGGTGAGCGGACGATCGCGATAGAGCTGCGAAAATTTGTGGACATTCTGGCGATACGCTGGATTGTGCAGCAGCTCGTATATGGCCTGCTCCAGACTGTCCTCGGTTAGCGTGAGCAGATCCAGACTCAGACCGAAGCCGGCGGATACCATTAGCTCCGCATTTCCAGGCTGATCGCCAAACACTGGCAGCGCCAGCATGGGCACACCATGGTACTGGGCCTCCGCAATGCCACCCTTGCCGGCGTGCGTGATGAAGAGCTTGGTGTGCGGATGGGCCAGGATGTCGTCCTGTGGCAGCCAGTTATGAAAGTATATATTTGCAGCAAGGCCCGGCTTGTGCTGCAGATCATCCCATTTCCAGATGACGTGCAGCGGCTGGCGCGCGAGCACCTTGAAGATGGCCTCCATGATGTGTGGCTTGAAGTAGGAGCTCTTGACATTGGTGCCCAGGCTAAAGAAGATGACACCCTCTGTGGCATTGCCCATAAACTCAGCCAGCTCTTTAGGCAATGGATCCGGTCGCTCCTTGATCTGCACGCCACCTATTTCAATGGATTGCGGCACCGTTGGTCGCACAGGACCCTCGCTATGCGAGTGATAATTGTAGAAGAGCAGCGAGACGCGCCGCTTCACATCTTGGTAACTGGGCAGGGCAGGATCCTCGCCAAAAGCGCGCCTATGCAAGAAAAGAGTGGCTAAGGATTAGAATGCAGTTCATCTAAAAGTGCAGGGTGTTACTCACGTGTAATAGCTGTTCATGCGCATATCCAGTGCCAGGCCTACGCCTTTAAGCAGCAGCCAGCTGAGGTAGTTGCGCAGCCGCAGACTGAAGCCCATGGCACGCAGGCCCTTTTGCCGGACCACATTGACATTGGGCACATACGAGGGATCGTAGATGTTGCCCACCTCGTCGTCGACAAATGAAAATGGCACGCCCACCCAGCTTATAATCGCAGGTATACCCAACTTGGCTGCCACGCCCAATTGATAATCATTGAACACAAAGCCCAATATCATCAAATCAAACTTCACCTGCGGCTGCTCGTAAAGTGCCCGCACATTGGGATGTATCAGGAACTCGTATTGGCTGTCCAGCAATTGACCTGTTCCTGCTATCACCTTCAAAAATGACATAGCCATCGAATGTTTCTCCTTGGCCGAGTTCTCCATGTACTCATTGACGAAGGCTAGATGCTCTTTGCTCAGGGGCGCCAGGATATGTGTTATATTCTCATGCGGCACGAGCTTGGGCTTCAGAGCCGTTACAATGGTGACGTTGTGTCCACGATCCGCCAGTGCCCGCATCATCGACATGTGCACTATCAAATGCGATGGACTAAATGTGCTGAACATGCCCAAAATGTTGGCGCCATTCACACGCGAAACTGGGAGCACCAGCAGCGGCGCCAGAAGCATCAAGAGCAGGTTGCCTCCAACCATCCTCATGCTCAACTGAATGGCCAATGGGGCAGTCAAGTGGCTTTTATTTGCACACTTCCCGCCTGAGCGAAGCTCTCTGTGTTTAACGACACTTGCTGCGCCAAGATGACAGGGCAGTATTACATTAATATTATCTCTGTCTGGTCTCTGGTCTCTGCTCTCTCGGCGTGCTGTGTCGAAGGGCCTGATAAGCTCCTTTAAGAGCAACTAGCCCACATTTTTCTTTGTAGCTGAATACGTCTGTTGTACAGCTTATCAATTATTGTTTATTGATAAATTCATTCATGGTTATTATTAAATGAGTCACTTATGAAATCGCAAAAGTTTCCCTAAATATCTGAGTTCGAATCCCTGCCTAGTAAATGGATGTCGCATTATCTATGCCAGGGATTTATCTTCGTTAGTTTTTGGTCTTTTTCAGCTGCATTTCTCTTTGAATTGTCGCCTTGTGTTTGTGTTTAAATCGTTTTCTAACTAAGAACTGATAAAAGAGACTTTTAAAAGTTACTTTAACTAAAGGTTGTTCAATCAACTTTACGACTTTTATTTCTGTGATAGCAGTCAAGTCAAGCGGCACGCAGCAGTCAGGGCACTTCAAACATTCTATTCAGCACGTCAATCTGATCAAGCACATATGTGGATACTCTTTAGCCTCGAATATTTCTCGTTCACCCTGTTTATTGTACATTATTTCCCATTCAATGGGTCAGGGTATACTTATGTAAATATTAATCAAAGAGTTTAGCTTAAGTCTAGTTAGGCTGTTTTATTTAAATACATATATTTCAGACAACTTTTACGACTTAATATACTTTTCGTTTAGTTTTACTCAATGTCTCTTCACTTTCTTGCTCGTCTTCGACTTGCCACATAGCTTGCGGCAAGTGAATTTCAGTGCAAGCCAAGTTAAGAGCAGGACAAGAGAGAAGGCAGCTGTAAGTGCAGCATAAACATCTAGATTGTGGTAGGCCACGGTGCTCATGTGCACGGCTGGACTTTGGAGATGGGGGGCACCCTTGTGCCGCAGCACATAGTCGGTCCAGTAGAGCACCGTCTGCTTGGCCGTGAGGGGCCTGTCCCGGTACAGCTGCGAAAACTGACCGATGGTCAGGGCATACTGCTTGTTGTTGAGTACTTCCTGAATATTTGCCTTGAAGTTCTCTTCGTTGAGCTGCAGCAAGTCCAGGGATAAGCCATAGCCGGCCTTTTGCATATTCTCCGCATTGCCGGGCTGATCGCCGAAGATCGGTAGAGCCAGCATGGGTACGCCGTGGTATGTTGCTTCCGTGATGCCACCTCTGCCTGCATGGGTGATGAATAGTTTGATCTTGGGATGAGCGAGTATGTCGTCCTGTGGCAGCCACTTTTTGTAAAGAATATTTGCCGATTCGCCGGGCGTATTATCCAGGTCCTCCCACTTCCAGATCACATGCTGTTTCAGGCCTGACAGCACCTTGAACATGGACTGCACTAGCTCGGGCTTGATAGCCGTGCCCTTGATGTTCGAGCCGAGGGAGAGCAAAACGGCGCCATTCTGTGCCTTCTCCAGAAACTGGGCAATGTCCTCCGGCAAGGGATCGGGGTGTTCTTTGACTTGAATGCCACCAATTTCCGCAATGGCCGGCACAAGTGGCCTGATGGGACCATCACTGATGGAATGGCTATTGGTAAACAGCATGGAAACGTTGCGTTTCATCTCGGCCAGCGTCGGAAAGTTGACTTCATGACAAAACTGTTGATTATAGTACTTTTCAAAGCGACTGTTAAATATCGTCCACATGATCCTAAGAAGGACCTCCATGCCCAGGTTCTGCAAACGCTTAGCGAAGCCCATTTTCTCGCCCCGTGCCAATGGCGTTCCGAAATTGGGAACATACGAAGTCTCTGTGGGATTGCCCACAAGCTCATCGACGGCCAACATGGGAGCCTGCATCCAGGAGACAATTACCGGCACCTGCAGCTTGGCGGCCACGCCTAGCTGGAAATCGTTGATGAAATAGCCCATGAACATTAAATCAAACTTGGTCTCGTATATGCGCTGGAAACGCGGGTCCGACAGCAGCTCCAGCTGCGAGTCAACCATCACCCTCATGCCGCTCATCAGACGCAACATCGTATCAAAGATCGAATTCTTTCGACCAGCCATTTCATTCATTTGACTCTCCAGTTGCTCTTCCTGCTCATCCGTCATGGGCACCACAATCACGTGTATATCTTTGTGCGTGACAGTGGGTTTCATCATGGTCACCACGGTCACATTGTGTCCATTTTCGGCCAGCGTTTTTATCATTGACATGTGGAGTATCAAATGCGATGGACTGTGACTGCTGAACAGGCCCAAAATGTTGGCGCTCCGCGCGGGCAATGCGATCATCAACAGGCAGAGCCCAACTATGCTCAACCGTAGCCCAACCATGCTATTTGACGACTGTTCTGTGGAACGCTAAATTTTTAACTATGTGACTGAAGCCCCAAAACGGTCTATTTATAGCTAATGCCAAACGAGTCGCTTATCGATCGTCGGCCGATGTTTTGCCTATCATTAACTCCAGTCGTAGGTTGGCAACTTAACTACGTGAGTTGTACAATAGATCGATTATATAATTAAAACTTTATATATATAATATACCAACATATAAAGTAATTTTTTTATAATTATTATCTTTCCATATTGAAGACACCCTGACTTACAGGGTATTAAAGCTTCGGCTAGCTACAATTCTGCTCTGTACCCATTGAAAATAATTGAAAGAGGGCATATTAAGGTCAAGGTGCGCAGAAGACCGATGAGCATCTAAATACAATTGATCAAGATGCAAACTGAGTCCAGAGAATATAAGTTAAGAACGTAGACTTATCGATTTCAAGGTACAATTTTCATGTTGTAAGCGCCCGAGCTTCCCATTGTATTTGAAGTTACGACAATTCAACTCAAGTACTCTCTAGGGTATTGTCTAGTCGTCTAGTCTATTTGTTACTCATACCTATGGTAAATTTTAAAAATATCTCGATTGCCCAAATTATGAATTCCCATTAGGACTATGTAAAAGGTGTTGTGTGTAGCGTCAGAATGATGCAGCATAAACTTTTGCTATTTTACTCTGAATTCTCTCTTTCTCCCTCTCTCTGAACGTATTTGACTCTTTCAGCTCTCTTAATTGTAATTTGTTCTCTTTTTGTTTCCATTTACCCACTAAATTCATATATATTGTCTCTCAAATATATATATATTGAAAATTAGTCTTTTTGTTTTTAGCAAATGAAAATCGTCTTTTGAAATAATATCAAAGCTCACCCAAACACCACGACAATTATATCAGCACTTAAACTATTTAAATTTTTTGCTGCCCGGTGGAATCGGATTCGTTTCCATACGCAACAGCTGCTGGGTCTGACCCCTAATGTGACCCAAGTGGTTCATTTCGCGCAGCTCAGACTTGAACTCGCGCAGGGTCTGTTGCAGCTCCGGATAGAGCTGCTTGAGCACACCATGATCGAGTGTGGGAAACATATGATGCAGTGCATGCTCCCCAAAATGGGTGAGCACCAGCAGATCGGACCACTTGATGTCGCCACGATCGATGATTGTATCCAGCTGATAGAGACCCCAATCGCGATCAGAGCGCGTGGCGTCGCCGTCGTGATAAATGCGAGGATCATGATGAGCTGCGGTTAGGCCGATGAAGCCAAACAGAAAGCTGGCCAGGCCCAAAATAGTAAGCCAGCTAGTGATCGCGGAGCCAAGACCCACACTTGTCGAGATATAGAGGAAGGCAGGTAAGGTAAGGCCCAAAAGATCGTGCCAGTACATAACATTCGATTTGAGCAGGGAGTAGACCAGACTGTAAAGGAAATATAAATAAATAAGCTTCATCCGAAAGTTTGATAGCAGGGAAACTAACCGTTGTGTTAGCTGAACTAGACTCATAATCGTGTATATAAAAGGGGATATCAGCACGGAGATCAGACGCTGTGGCCGGCTCGCATAGTGTCGGCTGGGTACCCAGCAGAGGAAGGGTTCAAAGAACGACATTTCCAGATCATGCAGCGAATTCGGATAAACATGATGGGAAAGAGCATGCGATATGCGCCAGCCATTGAAGTTGAGCAGTATTAGATTAAAGCTATACATGCGCCAATTGTCACGCTGATGGAAGTAATTGTGCGCCGAGGTGGATAGCCAGCAAAGCGCCAGACCCGCAAAGGCACGCAATACCAAGGAGTCCAGGACTGTGCCGGCCCAGCTGAAGAGGAACACTGAGATCAGGATGCCGGTGTGAAGTAGCTGCGAATATACGAGAAATATGTTAGAAACAATTAGGTGATATTCCAAGCCCAAACCTGAATCCAAATATACTAAAAACAACTTTCTTTTTTTTGTTTATACTCACATCTGTCTTATAGCTGGGTCGATAATTAAGCGCTCGCAGCTTGGCTCGCACTCGTCTCTTTAGGGTCAAGTAGAAGCCATTCTGCTCCAGCGTAAACTTATAATTTCGCGGCCTCGAAGCTGGGCGCACTTCAAATTTGCTGAGCATCCGCTCGGCATGTTCCTCAATGTGATGTGATTCGAAGGGTTCGGTTATATCGGTGCCCTTGGTGCGCTCGATCCAGAACGTGCCGCCCGGATGCCGTTGTGCGAAGTCCGTCAAATCGTAGAGCTTATCTTTTATGCGCCACAGGCCCTCGGCCTCGTCGTCTCGGTGCTTGCCCTCCAGCCAGCTGCAAGGGCGGGGCAACTGTCAGTGACCCTTGGGATATGGTCCAACACCAATCTACAACTATGTCGAGCTACGCACCTCTCATCACTGATAGGCCAATGTTTGCGATAGCTGGGATATGTGCGGGATATGCCCGAAATGCGCCAGGCCTCCAGCTCCGCATTGGGTGACATATTTAGTGTCTAATCTTTTGACTAATCACAAATGTTTTCTATCAAATAGATATTCTATTTGTGTTAGCCGAAGTCCAAGAGCTCATATAAATTTACAAAACCGGTCTGTTTGTTCGCAGACCCCACTCGACTGGCCGCCTGATTCGCTTATGATTCGCCCCATAGAGCGTCGCTCTGCTATTGTCTCGCACTACTCGACAAATTATAAAAGCTCGTCGAGCTTTCAGCTTTTGTAGCGCCTCTTATCAATGGGTCGCTTCAACACCCCAGAACTAACTGCATTGCAACGAAACGTAAATGGATCACTGCAAAACGCCATGACAAGATACTGAAAACGCATGCATAGCAACGAGTTTAAAAGGCGATCAGATTTTTAACGGGAAACATTTTGCCATAAATGAAAGCTCATGATCAGTCCTTTAAGGTCTCAATGCCATTCTGGTTCCCCAAAAAATCCGTATAATATGGCAAATGTCCATGAACCACTTAAAAATTCCATGATTATATACTGAAAAAGGCACGCATAACAGCTTTAGATAAGTTAAAAGAGTGCCTAAAACTTATTTTGGTAGATAGGTATTTAAAATTTCCGCTTACACTAACATTTACAAATGTGAAACAGTTCGAAAACAGGCCAGTTCTTTGCTCGATACCAGTTTGTTATATTTCAAAAAGCAAACAAGTCATCTAAAAAGTTTAATAAAAGCTTGAAATATGCTTGATGAACAACCTGAAAGTATGTTATAGAAATACGATTTATTTACATTTATACTAAAATTCGGACACTGTTAGATTCCCACTGAGCAAATCTTAGTCTATAATGTCGAAATACCCATGGAAACGTCTGGGCATTGATTGTGCATAATCAGTCAAACACTGAAAAACATCTGTTTGATAAGACTAGGGATGTAGGTTAAGACAGTTTCAGTTATCATTAAACAAGAAATCAATGTTGGAAACGGAACACCGAAGATTAAATGCTCTTGCAAACATGACAGATGTCAAATATGGTTAAAGGAATTGAAATTCAAAATACCAACAAAATATGATATTTATACAAGACTTGTATATATTCAAGTTTTTCTTCTGTTTTACATATAATTATAGTTATCGGTTTGTCAATCAACCCGATCATGAATATATATTATAATTTACAAAATTGATGACAATACTCAAATGCCTTCAGAAGATAGCTATGTGATTTACGCATAGCTGAAATGTCCTTATCTTTCAATTTTTGTAAACATTTTTTATTGCGCCTAAAGTGAATTTATATTTCTATTAAAAGCTAGTTTTTCCATCTGATTACATAAATGTGCTGCGTCGTGGTTAGCTTTGCAAAACGTGCAACGCCTCCTCAAAGCTAGCTGCGTATCAACGGAATATTGACCTAGGCCTGACCCCAAAAACAGGGAGGGAGCGCCTTGTAACTACTACCTGATTGCAAACCGATTGCCGGTGAATAGACCGACACACGCGCCACCGTGGGGCAGTGTGGTGTCACGTGTAGAGGCAACGATATCATCGGGTTCAAACACTTGGCTGGGTTACCAGTGTAATATGATCGCAGACTCGACATCGCTGCGACTGATAACACGACGCGTCACGGTTATCATAATGGAAATATTCTGATACCCAGCAACTATTGGAAATACGTAAAAGAGGGCATTTCAAGTTTGTGGAAATGTTTGTTACAGGCAACGGCATAAAGTATTGATATTCTTGAGCTGATGTAGTCAGGTGCTTCTTGGAGATTATTTTAGTAGGATTTTCTTATCCCTTATACAGTCCAAGCTAGTTTCTATTTATCGATAACTCTCTCAGTATCCAAGAATATCAATTATTATTATTATAAGCATTGGCTTCTCTACAAATTTCACAAAGATCAGGCTTTTAACTCACAAGTTATTAGAGGATAAATCTCAGAAGGTCGAAAGCCTCGAGAAAATTGCGCATGTTTATAATGGAGTATGAACAACAGAGTATCTCATAGTCGGTCACTCACAAGTAAAACACCAAGTTGTTATTCATGCATCGATTTGTGCCCGGCTTAGGTCGACACTTATAATCTAGACGCGCTCTAAATGACGTTCAGTACGCGTTAAAGACAGCTCGAGTTAGGTTCTATACGCAAACGGGAGAGTCTCAGAAAGGATCTAGGACAATGGTCATTGAGACGTGGAAGAAGAGCGGAATCGCCACCAAATTTCCCACATATCGCAACTCGGCGGTGGTGACAGTTCACAGCTGGCAGCAGGGCAAGCGTCAGGATGACGAAGCCGAAGGACTTTGGCGCATTAAGGATGGCATTTACGATTTTACGGAATTCATTGACAAGCATCCTGGCGGCAGCTTTTGGATACGGGAAACCAAAGGCACAGACATTACCGAAGCATTTGAGGCACATCATTTGACCACGACACCAGAGAAGATGATTGCCAAGTACAAGGTGCGGGATGCGGCCAAGCCGCGAATCTACACGCTGACCCTGCACGAGGATGGCTTCTATAAAACGCTGAAGGAGCGCGTGCAGGAGAAGCTGAAGACGATAGACAAGCGGCCCAAGCGAAAGAGCGATGTGAGTAGATGATCTTAACGAGAATGATCCTTGACGATCTTCGTTCAATGTTGCACCTTTAGATGATCCATCTGGGCATACTGCTCTCCACCTATCTGTTCGCCGTGGCCAGCGCCAAGTATGACAGTCTGTTGGCATTGGTTCTCGCAGGTGTGGCGCTCTGCTGGACGGTGATAGTGTCCCACAATTATTTCCATCGTCGCGATAACTGGCAGATGTACACCTTCAATCTGGGCATGATGAATTTTTGCTCGTGGCGCATTTCGCATGCCCTGTCCCATCACATCTATCCCAATTCATACATGGATCTGGAGCTAAGCATGTTCGAGCCGTTGCTCTGCTGGGTGCCCAATCCGCACATCAAGACCAAGGCGCTGCGCTATGTATCTTGGGTTACGGAGCCGCTGGCCTATGCCATTGCATTCTTCATTCAAATGGGCATGCGGTAGGTGCCTGATAATCTTTAAACTGATCAATTGATAAACGCAATAGTATATTTATAGCATCTTCTATTCGCTGCGCCACACTAATATTATGTACTGGCACGATCTGTTGCCGCTCTCCATACCCCTGGTCATGTACTATGGATCGGGCGGGTCGGCGGGCTTACTTTGTTGCCTACGGCTGTGGCTATCGATGACGTCCATCGCCAGCTTTGCTTTTTGCGTAATCGGTCTGAATGCGGCGCATCATGACCCGGAAATCTATCACGAAGGCGATGCGAATCGTGAGGACCGCGACTGGGGCCTGTTCCAGGTGGACACTATAATTGATCGCGGCGACTTGAAATGGTCACAATTTCTTGTACTTACTCACTTTGGTGATCATGTGCTGCATCACTTGTTCCCCACTCTCGATCACGGACTGCTGCCCGCCCTTTATCCAGTGCTCTATGAGACCCTCGATCAGTTCAAGGGCGAGCTGCGGGAATGCAATCACATTGAGCACATGATTGGACAGCATAAGCAGCTGTTGCGCACTGAACCAAATCCCAGGGCACCTGGTGCTGGAAAATAGAATATCTTCACTATTGTATGTGTGTGTGTATGTATGTGAAACGCTCGCCCTATGCATTTGGGTTATTAGCATTAGAAGTGGATGGGACAGAATTGTGCTATTCATAAGAGAAGATGCCATCTTTATTTGTGTAAAATGTAACAACGACTCTTTTTAGATAAAGAATCAACATAAAATATGTTAAATATATTTGTATTGAAGTATGCAAAATAAAAATTACTTTATGTTCAGGAATATGTAATTAATAATTCATTAATTTTATTAATATATAACACTTGCACTTACCATTCATCATGTTAGAGTTCAAATCACATCTTCAATTTGCAGCCGCTGTTAATCACACGATAAAAAAAATACCTGAAATTCAACCCAAGTGGCAGACCTTAAATGATTTCTTGAGAATCGCGGAGGAGGGCGGTCGTTATTTTTAAAACTTTTATGTGTCTCACTCTACCAATTTACCCCTTCCAGCGCTCTCTCTCTCACTACTTCTAAGAGTCAAATTTTATTTCATTACTTCTCTTTCTCTCTCTCTCTCTCTCTCTCTCTCTCTTACCTCTCGTTTTATATCTTTTACTAACAAGGTTTTCTCTCTCACTGTCTCTTCCTCTATTACTTCAATCTCTTCCTTTCCTTTACTCTTCCTGCTCTCTCTCTCTTTCCTCTCTCTCACTATCTCTCTCTCTAACAAGGTTTTCTCTCTCTCTCTATCTCCCTCTCTTTCTTTCTCCTTTCTCCTCTCTCTCTCCTCTCTCTCTCTCTATCTCTGTATCTCTACTCTGTCTCTCTATCTATCTTTCTGCTCTATCTCTCTCTCTCCCACTCTCTTTCTCTCTCACTCTCTCTCTCTCTCTCTCTCTCTCTAAGCTCTTTTTAGAAGGAATATAATAATTAAAATCACATAAAAGATAACACAATTGTTTTTTTTTTTTTAAATTGATTTACATTTATTTTGTTCCTTTTTTGTATACTTTTTAATTGTAGTTTTGATCTTTTAATCTTATAATGTGTTGATAAAATTAAAAAATTTAACATAAACATAAGCGCAATGCGATGCGAGTGTGTATGCTGTCTGTTCGTCTATAGGTCTGTAGAATTGGGTATACATTTAAGAAAATTACATTGACACAATTCGATATGTTAGATAGTGCAACTGCGACATTTCCTGGTGGACACTTCCCTCCCCACTGGGGCCTATTTTTAACTCACATTTGACGGGGATCATTTGTTGTTGTAATGCATGGTTTTTGTGTGTTTGTTTTTTTTTTTATCGTTTGTTGAATGCGTTTTGAAAGTTGTATAAAAATATAAATACAATAATAGGTCTCAGGAAATGTCCGAGAGCAAATGTCGCGCTTACAAAGCTGCTACCAACTCCCCTCACAGAGAACTTATGTATGTCGATCGTTGTTGTTGTTTCAACTGATTTTGTTGTTGTTTTTACCAGGGGGTCTTAAGACCATTAATGTTGGGGCCCGGTTTGAGTTTTAAATAGTTTTTCTTTTTCATTTTTGCCTAAGTGCATTTTGCCTCCCGTCGTTTCGATATATATTTTGTTATAGTTTTATTATTTTGTTTAAATTAAGAAATTAAGCTTTAAATCATAAACATAATCATTATGAAATATCATTTAAAATAAATTAAAAAATGAAATGGCATTTAGAATTCGTTTTCAGGAGCAAGGTCGAATCTTGGTGGGAAAGCCAATCCGTCGAATTGTGGCCTAACGGATGTCGCACGGGGCTGCAGAATAGAAATAAATTATGTTTATTAAAAGAGAGTTTAAATATATGATTTTATATATATATATGATATCATCAATAGCCATAACATGCTTGGGTGGACGAGTCACTAAAAGTTCGTTGAGACATTTGACTAACTCACTAAGTAAACAACTGAGCGTGGGAGAACGCCTGGTTGCACGTTATGTAGTGCACACATTGACGGGAAGGAGAAAGAGAGAAAACGAGCATATAAACGGGGTACAAGGGTAGCGTGAGCAACGCAGGACGTAAATAAATGCTCGAGACGTTCTCTATGGGGGGAATGTATGAAAGAGAGACCACACAAATGAATGAAGCAACTGAAAACAATGAATGAACGAAAATATGAATATAACGAATGAACGCAACTCACGAGAGAGCGTATACGTAACAAATAAACGCAGCTCACAAGAGTGCGTATACGTAACAAATGAACGCAACTCATAGAAGAGAGCGCAGGCGTTTCGAAGGAAACGATGCTAACTGAATGATCGAATATGCGTTGGATTTTGGAAGAGTTTCTCTATGTATGCGTCTGTATGCGTGTGCTTGTAAGTGTATGGGAAATAGAAGTTTTCTAACATTCTGAGACAGCAAGACAAGAACAACAAGAACGAGAACGTGAAACGTTAAATGTTGGAAACGCATCCGCTTACGGGAGACGCCACTTACAAATGTTATCAAGAAAGTTTCTACTGCTCCAGCGCGCCCTCTAGCGGCCACCCCTTGACGCTGTAGGCTGCAGTACACATGTACAAATACATATACATATTTATATATATATGTGGTTTGTTTTTTAATAATATAGTGGAAGAATAGTTTTGTATATATATATATAAATATATATATTGTATGCAGTATGGTTGTAGAGAAAGCAAAGTCGATTGATTGATTGCTTGATTGGTTTACTTGCTGTTGATCTTCATAGTTAGAAAAGTTGTCAAAATGAACGCATTTTTGGTTGGTACTAGCTTATCGATGGATCGATGTATCGATGTTATCGATCATCTTTCATTTCTTTCTTGCGGTTTAATATTTGAATTATTTGGTTCGTAACTTTTTTTCGCCCAGGTGCGTTAGCATGTGGTGGGTTGTGCCTCTAATTACAATTCTCTGTTCTACCGAATGTCGTATGATGCATCTATATTATTATTATTGTATATATATTAATTCTTATAAGCTATAATTCTCTTTGCATGTTTTTGTTCTCTCATTTCTTTTTTTTTTGTTTGTTGTTGTTTACACATAATTGAACCATAATAGATTTAGTTTTTTTTTTTTAGTTTTTATATTTGATTTTTCATTTTTGGTTGTGCCTCAAATTGTTCATTTAATTCTGTTGTTGAGGTTGTAGAGGTGAGGTGTGAAGAAGCAGAGCACGAACCGCAATATGTAAGGGAAGAATATATATATTTAAGCATATATATAGGCAATATAATCAATATACTAGAGAGAGATTTTGGCAACGGAATAATCTATAAATGGTAAGCAAAATGGTTGCTTTGTGTTCGCTGCTAAATGAGTGAGTGGATCGTGAAGAGTATAGGGTATTTGATGGTTAGGTACTTACCGCTGGGCTGGCACCACGACCGACGGAACCGGCACGTCCCTTGGCGCGGAATTTGCTAATTGCCTGCTCAGCCAGATCGGCACGCTCCTCGGCTTCCTCGAGCTCCTGCTGGGCCTTGCGGAATTTGGCCAAGTTGAGGGCAGCGATTTCCTCGGCTTCCTCGA
This sequence comes from Drosophila kanekoi, assembly GCA_037075305.1. NCBI lineage: Eukaryota > Metazoa > Arthropoda > Insecta > Diptera > Drosophilidae > Drosophila > Drosophila kanekoi. Next base: position 649,879 of record JBAMCE010000478.1, read on the forward strand.
TCTGCCTCTTGTATGTCTTGATCTTCTGTTGCAGCTTATCGACCAGATCCTGCATGCGTTCGTGGTTCTTGCGGTCCTCCTCAGACTGGAAGCTCAACTCCTTGATGCGGCGCTCAGATTTGCGCAAGTTCTTCTGGGCATCGGCGTGTCTCCTCTGCTCACCATCCAGCTCGTTCTCGAGCTCGCGGACGCGCTGCTCCAATTTCTGGATAGCCTTCTTGCCACCCTTAAGGGCATTGGCCTCAGCCTCATCCAGACGCACCTGCAATTCCTTGATCTGCTGTTCCAGGGCCTTTCTCAATTTCTCCTGGGTCTGGGCATGATCCTGCTCAGCGCGGAGCTCATCAGCCAGGCGGGCGGCATCAACCATAGCCTTCTTGGCCTTCTCCTCGGAGTTCTTGGCTTCGTTCAGGAGCTCATCCAGGTCAGAGTGCAGGGTCTGCAACTCAGACTCCAATTTCCTCTTGGCAGCGGAGATGGAAGCGTTCTGGGCGGAAACTTCGTTCAGCTGTTCGTGGGCATCGGCCAGCTCTTGCTCGGCCTGGCGACGACCGCGATCGGCCTGCTCCAGCAGAGTGCGAGACTCTTCCAGTTCGTTCTGCAGAGCGTTGGCACGACGCTCGGAGATACCCAGCTGTTCGCGGGCATCATCGCGGGCTCTCTGTTCTTCCTCAAGGGCAGTCTGGATGTCCTTGAGCTGCTGTTGGTAGCGCTTGATGTTCTTCTGGGCCTCGGCGTTAGCCTAATGGAATTAAAAAGGAATCATGTTTTAGCTTATGGCTGGAAGCGTGTCGTGGTTAGGGGAGACGTACCTTGTTGGCATGATCCAGAGCAATCTCCAATTCGTTGATGTCGGCTTCCAACTTCTTCTTCATGCGCAGCGCCTCAGCCTTGCCCTTGGCTTCGGCTTCGAGAGAGGCTTGCATGGAGTCGAGAGCGCGCTGGTGGTTCTTGCGGGTATTCTCGAATTCCTCTTCCTTCTCCTGGATGCGGCGATCGATTTCCTGGCGCACCTGGGACAGCTCAAGCTGAGCGCGGAGGACCTTGTTCTCCTCCTGTTCGAGAGCAGCCTCGGCTTCCTCAAGAGCAGCCTGGAGCTCGTCCTTTTCGGCTTCCAGGCGCTTGCGGGCCTTCTCGATTTCGTGGATGTTGCGGCCACCCTCACCGATTTGGTCGAGCAGATCCTTAACCTCATCGGCCAAGTTCTTGTTCTCACGACGCACAGCCTCCAGCTGCTCCTGGCCTTCCTCGTAGGCACCCTTAAGACGGAACAACTCGGTGGAGTAGTTGCGGCACTCCTTCTGGGAGGCATCGAGCTCAGCGGCCAAATCATCAACCTTGAGCTTCCATTCGCCAATGATCTTGTCGAAGGCCTTCTGCTTCTTCTCGGCGGCGTTGGCAATGGCGTTGGCACGGTCGACCTCCAGCTGCAAGTCCTCGACTTCGGTGGACAGGCGCTGCTTGGTCTTCTCCAGGCCGATGCACTTCTGGTTGAGCGACTCGATGGTCTCCTCAGCCTCGGCAAGGCGGGCCTGCAGCTTCCTCTTGGCCTCCTCCAGCTCCTCAGAGCGGGCAACACCATCGGACTCGTACTTGCTGCGCCAGACCTGGGCCTCAGCGTTAGCCTTGCTGAGTTGACGCTGCAAATCAGCCTTGCCCTCAGCCTCCTCCTCAACCTGCTCGCGCAAGTTGTCGAGGTCGTGCTCCAAGTTGCGGAACTTGCCCAAAAGGGTGGCGCGTTCGCGAGACTCCTCGTCGGCCAGACGCTTGGTATCCTCCAGCTGGGTGGTCAAGGAGATCTTGATCTTGGACAGCTGCGACACCTGAGACTCGGCTTCCTCCAATTGACGCAACAGATCGGAGTTCTCAATGGACAGCTTCTTCTTGCTGGCATCGAAATCGTTCAGAGTCCTGTTGGTCTCATCCAATTTGGACTGGACCTCGTTGAGGGTATGCTGCAGCTGCTTGGCGATCTTCTCCTGGGCAGCCTGTTCGACGATGAGAAATTGCAAGGATTAATTGAGGGTATACGCGAATTTCTTTTCAGGTTGTGTGGCAATTTGTCTTGTGTAAGCGCTGTACAGTATTAGTAAAGGGTACATTAAAAGCAGGCAAAATATTCTTTAAATAGGTCGTATTAGTTTTGGTTTTCGGTTGGGGCTTCATTTCAATATATATATTTTATTTGTTTTTTTTTTTTTGGTTTTTTCGAGACTTCTACCAAGAGTAAAATATACAAGTTTCGGAGCAATAACGTTCAGCATATAATTTACAGCAGCTTTCGCAGTCGAATAAAATCATATTGTTGTATACCTTCTCGTTGGTAATGTGATCAACACCGGCGCGCAGATCGTTCAGCTGGCCGTAGTACTCGTTCTTCTCCTTCTCAGCCCTGGATTAGACAATATATAGAGAGTAGATATAGTGTTGTGGGTTAGTTAAGGGATTACAGTTTCTTGTTTTTGGGAATTAAACGTAGCACAGTAAGGCGGAGAAGCGAGCGAGAGAGCACGACCGATCCGTAGTCCATTGAATCCTATAGAATTACACATACTAAATACGTTATATTCAGGGGAGATCAACAGAGAGAGAGAGAGAGAGACAGAGAGAGACAGCTAGTCACGCACACACAGTTGTAGTCGCTTGTTGTATGTGTGTGAGGTGTGTGGTACATGCGTAGTGTATCTTTGTATTTAATTAGGTGTATATGTGTGGTCCATTTGCCCCGTAATCGCGATCGCCAGTCGGAGATCGCGAACCCGTTGCATATGGCCGACATATTACCTTATCGCGAGCCAACTGATCGCAGGCGGTACGAGTTTGATTCAACTCATTGTGGCAAGTCTGACGATCGTGCTCGGCCCTAGATTACAAAAAGTAGAACGAGAGTTGAGTTATATTTAGAAGCTGAACGGATCAACAGCGATCGGTTTCACGTTAATATAGACTCTCAATTTTGGCAGTCATGACGGGCGCACCTGAAATAGCTAGCGATTTCTAGAGAGATCAATTGGAATTTTACTTACTTGGCCTTCAGCTTGTTGAGCTGATCAACCTGTTCGGCCATCTCGGCGACGGCATCGTTGTGCTTCTTGCGCAGGTTGGCCAGGGTGGATTCGTGCTGGATGTTGGCTTCCTCAAGATCGCGACGCAGTTTGCTCAGCTCAGCCTCACGCTTCTTGTTCAGCTCAATCTGGGCAGAGGTGGCACCGCCAGCCTCCTCAAGACGCTCACCCAATTCCTCGAGTTCGCGGGCCAAATCGGCGCGCTGCTTCTCAGCCTTGGCGCGAGCCTGACGCTCGGCCTCGACCTCCTCCTCGAGCTCTTCAATGCGGGCCTGCAGTTCCTTGATCTGGCGCTGGTGCTTGCCAACAACGACCTGCTCATCTTCCAGCTTGGCGGTGATGGAGGACAATTCCTTGTCCTTGCGCTGGATGGTCTGCTCCAACTCCTTCTTGTTGCGCTCCAGATCGGAAACAGCCTCCTGGGTCAGCTTGAGGTCACCCTCAACCTTGCGCTTGGACTTCTCAACATCGCCGCGCACCTTCTTCTCGCGCTCAAGCGAATCCTCGAGCTCATCGAGAGTCTGCTCGAGCTTGGCCTTAACCTTGTTCAAGTGGTTAATCTTGTCCTCGGCAGCCTGCAGTTCCTCACCAGTCTTCTGGTTGCTCTCGCCCTGCATCTTCTTCTCCTTGTTCAACTTGTTGATGAGCTCATCCTGGTGGGCGATCTCGTCGTTCAAGTTGCGGATCTGGTGATCCTTGGTGGCCTTATCCTGTTCGGCCTTCTGGACGCTCAATTCCAGATCCTCGATGTCCTTCTTCAGGCCAGAGATCTCCTGATCGGCCTTCTTCTTCTGCTGGAACAGCTGGTTGCGGGCATCTTCCTCCTGAGTCAGGCGCTCTTGAATGTCCTATATATGGATGAGACATAGATATTTGCAAACATTTAGTTGAGTGGATGAGTGGGTGCTACATTGGTTCCATCGATCATGGGCTAAATTTAGCAAAGTGCGCACATCAACAGCTCACTCGGAACTCTCAAAATAGCCAAGCAATTGCTACGCCCGATTGCACTTGATAAATTTTTGCCAATGCGATGTGCTTGTGGGATTTAAATTTGAATTTGAATTTTGATTTGGTTGTTTTTCCTTTTTCTATATATTTCTTTTTTTTGGTGTGGGATTGGTAAATGGGATTATTTTTTTGGGCAGGTACTTACGCGCAGCTGGTTCTCGAGGTCGTTCTTCTGGGCGGTCAACTTAGCGTTGCGCTCCTGGAAGTCCTGCAGCTGACCCTTCTCGCCGGACAGGGAGTCCAACAGGGCGGTCTTCTCGGCCAACAGCTTGGCGTTCAAGACCTCCAACTCCTTGCGTACTTTCACTTCAGCGGCATGCAGTTCCTCAGCCTTCTTGGCCTTCTCCTCCAGACGCTGTAAATCATTGGAAGCATTTATCGGATTACTAAACGAGCTGCTCTCAGCGGGCGTTGGTGCTGCAGGTGCTGGTGCATCTACTGCTGCTGCAGCTGGTTCGACACTTGGCTCTGCGCTGGCAGGCTCTGCACCAGCTGGAGGCTCAGCCGCAGGCGCAACTGCTGACTCCTCGGGTGCTGGCTCAGCTGGCGCTGCTTCTGCAGCCTTTTTCGTTTTTTTGGCCTTCTTTTCGTCAGCCATTTCTTTTAATTTTTATTAAATACACTAGATCTTAATTGATTGCTGATTAAATTGAATTAGCCAATAGGCCAGTGTTAACCAGCTTGAAATATTTGCTTTCTGTTTGTAATTCGTTCGAATTGTTTCGTTTGCAACGCGCCGCGGACTGGTCCAAACACAACTGGAATGGCTGCTGCGATTGCACTGTGCAGAAGCGTTCAAGATTTGGCTATATAAAATTTAGGCAGCAGCAACGCCCCGAAAGTGGCAGCCAGCTGTTGCTGTTGGGTTGCCTGCCTCTGGCATCTGTAATTGCCATCATAAATTCATAATTCACGAAATTCGCATTGGTTGCTATCATTTCGCACTTGCGCGGCCAACAGCAGGTGTACGCTATATACGTGTATGTATATAAATATATATATATATATATATATATATATGCATATAATATGTTGTGTTCTCGCTCGCACATACATTAAATAGTTTGCTTGCTTATAATTACTCATCATCAGATTGAGAATTGAGTTGGGCCAATGCGGCGTATGCGTATTAATCATACGCCCCGCTGTACAGCCCCTGCCTTTCATTCAGCTGGCGCCGCTGCCTTTTTATTATTTAATTAGCAAGCTAATTGGCAACTGCTCGCCACTTAAAAAAATAGAAAAGAGCTGCCAGCATGTACGAGAATAGCCATTCAGATGGAGCTATAGATATATAGCTCGAAATATACATAGGCTTACATATTCATATACATATACATATACATATACACATCATATACACATACATATACATATACGCATTTATATAGGGACCCTATCGAAATGCGCATTTACCAATTCCAGCAATCTATAGCTGATTTCGATTCTATATCGAGCAGCTCCGTTTTAGAGCGTAACCCAAACATTTCGAAAGAACAAGATGTGAGATGTGTGAGCAACGATTATGACAGCATCTATTTTTGGTAGCTCGATCAGCAGCATGATCATCATCAACACGATCAACATGATCGCAATCGGATCGAAGAATGCGTATGTGGCATTTTAAATAGTTGTGGGCGTGGCCAACCGTGGTCGTGGCATTAAGTTGGCTTAATTAGCAAGCAACAAAGTATGCAGTCTATATAGTTCGAGTCTATTTAAAGATCGCCTTGCAGCTGCTGCGGCACATCCAATTATGCCCGACAACAATGCAGAAGGTACCACGTTGAAGGGTCGGACATGCCAGGGCTATGCTTGATTGCCAGACACAAATGGCTGGCCAAGTTCAAACCAGACAACAGAGCACTGCGATCATCATCTGATCATATATACATTTTTCTTCTATTGTTGTTTTTTTATACTCACGGCAATTTCGTCCTCAATGCGGCTGACGTTGAGCAGAGGCTTGATCTTCTGCCACAGTTTGTACCAGGGCCAGGTACGCAGCTGCAGGTATTTGCGCAGATTGCGCTGGACGACCTTGAGGGCGACACGCTGCTCCTGCAGCTTCTTGAAGCCTCTGCGGGACAGATAACCACGGGCCCAGGCCTGCATCCAGGACATGATCTTGCCCAGACGCTCATCACGGAACTCCTCCATCTGACCCAGGACACCGGCACGGAAGAACACCTAAATATGTGGCAAGTGGATGTGTGGATGCGTGGATGTGTCGAATGGAACATCAAATAGAAATAGGTTAATCTCCAGTCGTGAGCAGCACACATACAAAAATTGCGCGTGCTTTAAGCAACAAAGCTGGGCCAGGCGAGCTGGTTAGAGCCAACCTTTTGGCCCAGCTCAAAAAATCGTTGTTTTTTTTTTTGCTTAAGCTACAAGCGATTCTTCAAAAACACTTTTCGACAGTTTGAACTGGGATAGAATAGAGGATGGATTTTGGTACAAACAGAAAACGAAAAAACATAAAACACAGAAAGAAAGAAAAAAACATGACAAGAAACAACACACAAATTACGCTAAATGAAGAACATATAATGAAATCAGTTGAAGATCGATGTGAATGAATGTGAATTAAACATAAGACATTCAGCTTAGAACTAGAGCAGTGAGTGAGTTGTATGTGGAGAGTTGCAGGTGCAGGACCCACACAAGGTAACCGTCACCTGAGCCGTGTACTAACAGCTAGAGGCAGGACGGTTTCCATGTGGGATCCATAGCCCTTAACTTCTTTTTGTGTGTTCGTGTGTGTGAGATGTGGTGCATGCAAGCTGTTTGTGGCTAGTTGAGTATATTGTCTCTGGATATACCTTTGTGTTACCCAAACGGTATTGGTCATCGGGTAAATCGATAAACTTAATGATAATATCAGTGGCCTTTTTGTCTTTGTCAACGCCCTGCAATAGCTTTGGGCACATGATCTTGTAGCTGTATGGGTTGGTAGTATTAAATGGTATTTTTTGTATTAATTGTCAAGTGTTTTGTCGTTTATTTTTTCTCATTTTTTGTAAAGTTTTAAACGTTTGTTAGTGCATATTGTTTACTACTACCATAACTAGTTATTCAATTAGTATATACTACGAGCTAAGGATCAGTTATCACTAAGTTATTGCTACCAAATAAGTGTACCAATTTGTTGTTTTCTTTTTCGGGGGAGGGGGATTTCTTGGGTAGGGATTGTTTGGTTCGACCTTTTCTGTAAAGGTTTCGTTTTTGAGGGATATGTTGGATGCATAGCACGTATATGTCCTTATTTGTATATGGATTTCGTGTACATATACCAACAGAAAAAGAGAAAGACAGAGAGAGAGAGAGAGAGAGAGACATGCGCACAGCACACACAGAACATAACCCTAAGCTTTCTGCTTAGTTTACGGCTTGAGATCCTGTGTGCGTGTGTGTGTGCGTGTTTGTGAGTGTGTGTGTGTGTTTGTATGTGTGTGTCTGGACATCTGTCTGGAAGCCATATACGAAGTGTTTTTGTTGAAGTTGAGTTATTCAGCTTTTTTATATTGTTTGAATGTAAAAAAAGAAAATTGTTTCGTGCCTTTGTGTTACCCAAACGGTATTGATCGTCGGCCAACTCGGTCGATTCGACGAGGATTTTCGTGCATTTCTTGGGATCCTCAATACCCTTGATACCCTTTGGGTTCAGGATTTGGTAGCTATATGTTGTTCACGTATAACATATACATATATAAATGAATTTCATAAAAATAAACATAACATCGTGTGTTTCACTACAGTTCGCTATATACGATATATATATATAACTATATTGGATTAGTATAACTAGCTTAGATCTAGTGTTATTTACAGTTGATCTGAAAGTCTCGAGCCACAAAAAAAAATAAATAGAATCAAATAACTACTACGAACTCGAACCCATGCTGCAAAACAGGGTTTAATTCTCAAAGGGTTTGGGAATCGGTTTGTTGTGTGCATGTGTGTGTGTAGATGTGTGTTGGTCTAAGTGGGTGCTGGGAATCGCATAACATTGGTGTAGAACGGGGCTTCTTTTTGGGGGGCTGGGGTTGGAATTGTTGGGGTTATAACAATCATTGTGCTGAATAGCGCCCCTAGCAAGGTTTTGTTTCTGTTTTCTGAAAGGGCGCCCAAAAAATGGGAACTGCAGAGTACGTCTCTGGCAAGAGAAAAATGAGAATATATATTGTATATACGGAATCTAGTTGTGTGGAATCCGTCAAGTGTACGGGAGATAGATAGATACGAAAGAACGAAAGAGAGAGAGAGAGAAAGAGAGATACGACAAAAATACTACTTGGAGGAGTAGAATGTTTTCAAAAATAATGTTTATAGGAGGTACGCAAAATGCATTTCAAAATAAGTCAAGAATCTGTGGAACGCGACTATGCCTTAGTGTGTCCAATACGATACATATCGGGATCCAATGTTGTGGATTCCAATATAAGTGAGCCACACTTCTTGGGATCATCAACGCCAACAATACCACCTGGATTCAGAATTTGATAGCTGCAAATGAAATTTCATTCATAATAATTTCTTTTTCTTTTTGAATGTGTACACTTGGGACCACTTGTGTGTGTAATTGTTGTGTGTAGGTGTGTGTAAAAGTTCGGATGCTTGCGCGTTGGCGTTTTGAGGCATCCAGTTTTCTTTGGATTATTGACTACACATATAAATATAATGAATAAATATATATATATACATAAAATTGAGCCATCCACTCATATAGAAGAATTTCGAAATTGAAATAGCCGAATAAGCAAAGAGTATGTATATATTGAAACTTAATCATGCCTTGGTATGACCCAGACGATAGAGATCTTCATTCAGCTCGGTTGTCTCGATCAACACCTTGGAAGCTTTCTTGGGATCTTCGAGATCCTTAATGCCGCGCGGGTTCAGAATCTGGTACCTGTTGATACATTCATTGAGACGTCAAACAAATTGTGTGCATAGAGACATAGACCATGCTAACTTAAAGTTGATTCCACCTCGCAAACAAATAAATAAATAAATCGAAGAACAACATGATCACACGATCACACAGCACTTGAACAAGAACTGGAACTGGTTCATGGTACATGGTACATGGTACATGGATTGGTATACAAAGTGAGGAAATAGTGAGTGCAATAATACAATAATTGAGATATACATTTGGATCGGACCTTGGGGACTGACACTATCTGACTAGCACATAAATATATACATCAAATTATGCGTGCCTTGGTGTTACCAATGCGATACAAGTCTTGGTCCAGTCCAACGGCTTCCAAACACTTGGTGGCAGCGTTCTTAGGCAGCTTTTCAGCTGCCATAGCAGCGGGTGCCAGAATCATATAACTAAAGTTAATTTCAATAGAAGTTTAGCAAGTTAATATTTTTCAAGATACTTAAGAGAGAGTAGAAGAGTAGTGAGAGGAGGCTAAGCCCCATTAGCTCCAGTGTATGTACAAAAACTTGTGCTCCATAAAGCTAAGAGTAGGTATTAAATAGTATCTATATGTATTAACTAACTGATAAGTATGTCTAATGTCTATGTCTATGTCTAATGTCTATATGTGTTTATGTTTATATGTGTGGACTTACCGCATCTTGAAGTCGGGGTAGACCATTCTGTTGGGGAAACCTTTACGGCAAATACGGATACCTTCAAGCACACCGTTACAAGTCAGCTGGTGCATAACCAAGTGAGCATCAACCATGCCAGGTTGTTTCATTTCATTGGGAATGATGCAACGGACGAAGTGAGGCTGTGTCGAGCGCAGAGTTGTCATCAAGCTGTTCAACTGCTCCTTGTAGGCAGACGAGACAGTGGCGAAGCCACCGCCCTTCTTGCCACGACCGCCCTTGGCCTGTTCACCGCCGCCGGACTGGCCAGGATGATCAGCGAAGATTTCGATCAGCAGTTTGTTCTGCGACTTCTTGAACTGATCGACAACAGTGTCGTTCAGGGGATCCTTGTTCTTCTCCAACCAACCGGTGATGTTATAGGCGACAACACCAGCATAATGACCAATGGCGAAGTGGGCTGCCTGCTGGCCGGGCTTTGGTGGCTTGGGCTTCTGGAATGGAGCCGACTTGCCCAAATGGGTGTTGGTCAGCTTCTCCGAGAAGGTCTGATCGGTGGCCTTGGGGAACATAGACTCTTCCTCAAGAATCGACAAGATACCCATAGGCTGCAGAAATGAATAGACAAATTGGTTGATTAGTATACCTGCAAGCGGAGCTAGAACTATTTTGCTCTTAGTAAAAAGCACGCATTAGACTGAAAGCAACATAACGCACAAACAAGACTAAACATTTAGTTCGAAACATTAATCAATTAGTACATATAACTTACCCACTCGTTAGTTGAATATAGCTTATACGCATATTAGATCTATTTAGTTGTTGTTGTTTGTTTGTTTATTTAGGCTAGGCATTCTTATGACTATGGTTATAAAATCTTGGAGTGCAATTTTTGGTTAGAATAAAGATCTATATAACAAGTACTTGGAGTACTTTTGCAATTGTGTATTATTGGTCAGCTTAGGCTATCTGTCTTTGAGATAGTTGTTGCCCTGTACCTTTTCAATCAAATCAATACACAATTGCAGATCCATGCCGAAATCAATGAAGGTCCATTCGATGCCCTCCCGCTGATATTCTTCTTGTTCCAAAACGAACATGTGATGGTTGAAGAATTGTTGCAGTTTTTCGTTAGTGAAATTGATGCACAATTGTTCGAAACCGTTGTACTATATATCGGAAACGGAACAATATTTAACAAATATAGCCGGGTTAGTCAGATGGTATCAAGTATGAGTGTGTGTGTGTGTGTGTGTAGTTTGTGTTAGTTACGTGGGTTTCTTAGTTCTGCCCCTTGGACGTGTGTATTTTAACACGTTTGTCGAAACATAGATTTGTGTGTGGGTGTATAGGTGTGTGTGAGTGTGGGGGTGGTTGGTTGACTGTCTGGAGAGGTAGTTACGCTTTTGGGCGCACTTCTTCCAAATAGAGCTGCAATTGGTAACGCTCTTTAAAGGATTCATCAGTTCTAGATGTCTTTCCCAAAGAGTAGTCAACGGGCTTAAAATATATTTATAAATAACAAACACTTAGGTGCTTAAGGAAAATGGCAGGCAAGTCTGTAGAGAAAGAGACGTCGACGGAGCCGCGCTGAACGAACCTTTTCAATCAAATCAATACAGGCCAACAAGTCCATACCGAAATCGATGAAGGCCCATTCAATACCTTCCTTCTTGTATTCTTCTTGCTCCAAAACGAACATGTGATGGTTGAAGAATTGTTGCAACTTCTCGTTGGTGAAGTTAATACACAGTTGCTCGAAACCGTTGTACTAATTCGTGACCGGGATTTATTTGTAGTGAAAGGTAAACATTTATAACAAGTGCATAGATAATATGGTGTGCTGGGTGTGCTTAATAAAGTGCGCCCTTACATAACAAGGAAAATGATAATCTGTGCTCTGTGTGGAAAATATGTGCTTTTATGTACACACACAACATGAACATTTTTTTTTTTTTACCTGTTCTTTGCTTTCTTTTGGTTTTTGGTTGCCTATGCGTAGAGGGTGTAGGTGCTATGCCTTGGAAAAGATATTCGAATATTCGGTGCTAAAACACGCAACAAACAATTTTTTGGTGCAAGTAGGACACATAACATTTGGAGTTGGGTATATATATATATATATGATCAAGCACCTTTTCAATCAGTTCGATACAGGCCAGCAAGTCCATACCGAAATCAATAAAGTCCCAGTGAATACCCTCTTTGGTGTATTCCTCTTGTTCCAAGACGAACATGACATGGTTAAAGAATTGTTGCAATTTCTCATTGGTGAAGTTAATACACAACTGCTCGAAGCCATTGTACTACGTTGGTTTGGAGGAATGGGGAATATTTACATATTATATATTAAGCAGATCTAAAGTTTAACTATTTGTCATTTGTTGTAATTGAGTTGTGTGTGCATGGAGTGCGTAAAGTGCACCTAATTGGAACTAATCCAAAGTATTACCCAAGTAAACCCAATCCTAGCTTGTAGAGAGACGTGTTAGCAGTTCGATGTCAATGATTCAAACCGGATACAAATCCGATATGGACTCATTGGCAGTCGCATCAGCCCATCAGCTAGATCTATGACAGAAGTTCTGTGCAGAGAATCCCTTAAAAGAAATTCTGTGTCAGAAATCCCATGACAGAATTCCCATAACAGAGAATCCCATGTCATGCGATCCCATAACGGAAATCTATTGTCAGGAATCCTATGACAGAACACCTTGTCACAAGCATAGCTGTCAAGCCCAAGTTGTGATCCAGTCCGAAAATACTCACGTCGAAGATTTCAAAACCAGCAATATCCAGTACACCAATGAAATGCTGACGCTTCTGCTTGGTATCCAGAGTTTCGTTACACTTCTTGACCAGCCATTTGAAGAGACGATCGAAGACACCCTTGCACAGAGCACCAATGGAGTTGGTGACCTGCTGGACGTTACGGCCCTGGGTGACGAACTCGTTACCGACCTTGATGCGGGGCTTGAGCAAGTTCTTGTACAGCTCAGCGGTGTCGCAGCCGAACAGCTTAGACACACGGCCACCCTCCTCCTCACCATCCTGTTCAGCCTGCTCCTCGCGACCACGTTGCTTGAACTTCATGCCACCCATATGCATGACAGCGGCGGTGATCCTGTACACATCCTCCTTCTCCTGCTTGGTGAAGCCCAAGATGTCGAAAGCTTGCTATATATGCCAGGAAGGTTATAAAATGCATTTTTTCAAAATTAGTTTTTGTTCATTTTTCGCTTAGGTGTTTAGTGGAAGGTTTTTCAGCATTATTTCTGGGTATTTATTACAGCGTTTTCTTTTTATGTTGTTGAGTGTAGCTTATGACTAGATCATGCAGCATGCTTAAGAAAACAAGTTAACAACTAGATATCCAAAAGTACTTGCGGCATTAATAGATATATATAAAAAGCGCTCAATTAGTAGACCTATATAAAGTGCTAGGTATTCAACATGACAGTGAACTGTTGTTTTTTATTTGTTTACCAGATAGCTTAGGTATTCCGGAATCGATAGACAGCATAAATCAGCTGGTGCTTGTTGGCTTATAGACTAGCAAGACTAGACATGGATGTGGAGGACTTAAGGGATAACCGTGCGTGATGTGTGTATTTGTATTCTTGCTTGGATAACTCTTAATCTGTTCGGCGCTCAAGTCATTTGTGGGGCCGTTAAATATAGTATAATATTTAGAGAAGAACTACATACACGGGACTTAAGAATCTAACGATTTGTACGCTTGTGTATTTGGGTTGTTTCTGGTACAAATCGCGCACACTAGCCGGGAGATATACAGTACACACATAGATATCGTAGTTATAATTATATATATGGTATATATACTAATTGCATACACATTCCAGCAAGCTAAACACAAACCAATTAGATCAGTCCATAGAATTGACAGATCAGTCCATATTAGGTACAGTTACAGATAGGTGTATATCTGCTACGTAGATTTGTTTCATAGGGATGCTTTTAAAGACTCAATAATCAAAAAAAAAAAAAAAGAACCGGGCAAGGGATACGTCATTCGTCATACAATCTTACGCTATGGGCATTCCAATTTAAAAACACAGATAGAGACTAAGTACTGGCTATACATATTATAAATATATATAGAGAGAGATACGAAGTACTAGGTCTGGAACTGGAAAATGGGTAACCAAAAAGAAAAAACACATAAAATATATGTCTGTGGGCGTGTTGGTGTGTCATACAGCGGTGTTTGGTATTGGTACACTTGTCGTTCAGACAGTACCGGAAACATAAATACCCATATATATATATATATATATGTATATGGGATGTATATATATGGGCCTTCAACTGCCGTCACTTACATCTGCCAGCTGGAATTCCTCAGAGTCATCGATACTGGGCACAGTGACCTTGCCCTGGGATACGTTAAAGTAGTCGTAAATGTTATCAGAGAGCAAGCACATGTCTACATATAGTCGGAGAGAAGGTATTTTGGTTTAAACAGCAACAACAACAAAATAGAAGAGTATAGAACTTATGGGCTTATGGGCTAAGTCAGATAATGTGTCTAAGGATCTGTATGGCCTCTCAGTGTGTGTGTGCGCCTGTGTGTGTTTGTTTGTGTGTGTGCGTGTGTGTGCTGTGTTGTGCCTTGTGTTCAGGGAGGGTTGCCCCACCCAAAATTAGACTGGTGCAATATGTATATATATATATTTATATATTATTATTATTATTTTTTTTTTAAGCCAGGAGCGGGCTTCTCTCAAGTACCTATGGCATTTCAATACTCAAAACATATAGTTGCTACCCGGTGTCAAAGCGAATCGTAAAATTTTGGTTGGCTAGGTCAACAGAGACCTCCTGCTCCCAGCGTTTTGGGATAGTTGTAAGGTACGGTTACATAACTAGGTGAAGGGTGCAAACTACAGCAAAACGCGAAAGATATACTAACAGAGAGAGAGAGAGTGAAGAAGAGACAGAGAGAGTAAGAGTGTGTGAGAGAGAGAGAGAGAGAGTGAGAAAGATAGAGAGAGAGAAAGCGTAAGATAATTCCGGAACAACACTTGAAAATTAACACACTGTAAAATATATAATATATATACAAAGTTGTCATAGCTACGACTACATTATACTTGAATCGGAAATTCAGGGCGTGTACGGTTCAAAAACAACTTCAAATTGTGGTGTCGTACATAAGAGATAGAAAATACAAGAGAGAGAGAGAGAGAGAGAGATTTTTTTTTTTATAATTTTTAAATATTTTACAAAAGTTCTTGTGGATTGGGATTCTTTTTCGGAACGGGTTTTTTCTTGATATATTTTTTTTTTTTTGGTTTTTGCTTGCGTCGCCGGCAACACAACTTACATCGGTTAACTCAAATTCTTCACCATCGTTGACACCGGGTATCCGTGTTTTACCCTGGCAAATGCCAGGATAATCACCAATATGTTGGGTAAGAAATACCATCTCTAGTTATTGATTGGAGTTTAGCATTAAGTTCAATTCAAATACTCCAGATACAAAATACAGATGTGTAGAATAGTTTTGTTTTATAATGAGTACGGCCCTAAAGCTAGCACTGCCTGCAAATTTCCTAGCTATATATATATTTTTTTTAATTCTAGTTCTTGGTTAATTCGTTATCGGGTTAGGGTTATATTTTGGCTTAGCTTGATTTTGCGTTTGGATTGGTAAAAAGCGTTATGAATTTTGGGGGACAGACATGACAGGTTAAAATACATTGATATATATAGAATTGTGATGTGTGTATATATATATATAGGATATTTTGAGTACAACATTGAAGAGACGACACGGGGGACACATAGTATATATGTATATGTATAAAGAGCTGATGCTCCGACGTGGCACAGACAAGAACGTTAACATTTAGTTTAAGTTTGTTGGATTAGAACACAAATGTTTTGTTGAACAGATATATGAATATAAGGTGAGCATATGTAAAGGTAACCATGTTCTGTATGGCCTTACATCCACTGCGACCCATTCTTCGGCATCGTTAACACTTGGTATTGTCGTTTTGCCTTGTGATACAATACGATAATCGTAAATGTTGTTCGACAGTCCACAGTATTCTATATACATATATATATATATATACATAGAATATATGGGATATATCGGTGAACAACGGTTGACGATAGATCGTACGTTATGTGGTTTTTGTGTGTATGTTTGGAGGGGATGTACATGTATGTAAAAGGTAGAGAATATTATTTAATAAGGATATTCTGCAATATGTTTCGTGTATTAGTTGGGGGATATGGTATGAGTTAGGAGGATAAATGAATTTTTTGGGGATACAGGGCGGGTATTTAATGGTGGGGATCGCACGCGATTACTATAAAGCCTTCAACGTATTCCAATAATCCGTATCTTTGGATGGTTTGTTTGGCAATTTGGAATAGATGTCAGCTACAGCTAGCCAGATTGAAGCGTATAGACCTACGTAAACGCTACGATATACGATAACGGTAACGGTAACGATAACGATAGCGCTAACGATTACGATACGCTATAAGCTATAGCAAAAAGTTAACCAAAATAATTACTCAATTACGATATTACGAAAGAAAAGAAAATAAGTGTCTAGTAGTAAGTGTAACCAAAATACAATTAAACAATATAACACGCTTGTATCATATGAAGGACAATTACATCTGTGAGGTGGAATTCCTCAGAATCATCGATACTGGGCACAGTAACCTTGCCCTGGGAGACAATGTGGTAATCGTAGATGTTATCGGTCAAACCACAGATTTCTAAACAGATTGAGTGGAGATTGTGTAGAAAATAAATAAATAATATAGCCTTTTTGGTGTATTTAAAGTGTATGGGTGTGTGTAGGTGTGTGAGAGTGTGTGTTTGTGTTCAGTTGTTGAACCTAAACCACTGCTAAAAGTACTGAAAGATATTGTAAATATAGGCAAGAGACAGCCCTTGCTCTGGCTGAGAGAGAGAGAGAGTTTGAGAGTTGGTGAACTGGATGAACTGGATGATAATGCGAGCATATTTTTATACCTTTGACACCAGCAACGGCACCGGACATAATCTGGTAGAAGATATGGTACGAGCGCTCCAGGGACTGCTGAGAGATGACACGAGCCTTCTCCAACAGATCTGTGAAGAGTGTGCGAGAAGAGAGTTGGCTGTAGAACCAGTTGAGAATTACAAAAAAGGGAGGCTTGCAAAACTTACAGGTCTCAATATCAGCACCAGCCAGTTTACCAGATGGACCGAAATGAATACGGATGAATTTACCCTGAACAAGTAGAGAGTAGGTTAGTTGAGGATGAGAATTTCAGATGATTTAATGTTATCAATTGATACTTACGAAACGAGAGGAGTTATCGTTACGCACGGTCTTGGCGTTACCGAAAGCCTCAAGCACAGGATTGGTTTGCACAACCTGATCTTCCAGGGAGCCCTTGTTCTTCTGCGACTCATCCTTCTTGCCAGAAGCGCCAACAGTGGCGAAGTACGCAATGACCTTCTTCGTGTTCTCAGTCTTACCAGCACCAGACTCACCGGTAATCAACATAGATTGATTCACGTGGTTGGTCAACATGTCGACGTAGGCACCGTCAGAAATGGCAAAAATATGGGGTGGCACTTCATTACGGCGCTTACCACGGTACATCTTAGCGCAACGGTTGGTATAGACGGGGTAGCGCTTATAGGGATTGATGGCAACGCAGAAAAGACCGGAATAGGTCTATATACGACATTGCGTCGAAGGAATAAAGATAAATATCGTCAATTAATAAAAGAAATTCTCAGTGTGCTTGACATCTGTTAGTTCTACGGATTAGTCAAGATGGTCTCTAAAACATTGGTATTCCTTTGACAAACTGCCGGCCCGTGGTCTTTCAACATTTTCGGCGGCACAAAGTCATGTTTTAGAGCCCTCTTTGAAGACAGTTTAGTAATACTTTTGGTTTTTTTCTATTTTCATATTTGTTGTTGTCTGTTTTGTTTTTCATTGTTGGGTCAACCAGTTTTTGGTGTTCGTTTTTTTGTTTTTTGTGTGTGTTTTATGGGTAACTAACTAAAATGTTTTTGTATTTTGTTGTTGTTGGGATACTTGTTTAAAGTTTTTATTTTTGGGTTTGCTGGATTGGGGATTTTGGTTTCAGCTCAGCATCCTTGGAGTGTGTGTGGTGTTGTGCTGGTGTGTGTGTATGTTGTGGTGTGTGTGGTAAACCGTTTTCATCCCAGTGTAAGGTTCATCTGACTGGACGGCAAAATTTGTGTTTAGTAGAAGCTCTATTAGTGCGGACAAATCACAGTTTGTGGGATTGATTAGCTCTGGTTATGTAGACGGTATTAAGAGCTGTATGAAATAATGTATGTTATTTTTCATGTCGATACTAGAAGATATGCATAGCTCAAGTGTTAGCTGTACTACCAAAAATATGCGTTATTGATCATTTTTAAAGCGTTGTACGAAACTAACAGGAGATTTGGAATCAGGCTTACAGATTGTGAGTGAATGATCTTGAAGCGGTTTTTAGAAACATTGAACGCTGGTTTTTTAAAAGGGTTTTTTTTACTATTGCCATACCGGTAAGGCAATTACTTACATAGATGAGCTTGTTGTAATATCTCTGCCTCAAGTTATGGAGCACAGAGGCATCGTTAAGGTATGTCAAGTTAGACATATCCTCAGCTTTTTCGTATTTCGGAGGGTTCACCTGCTGGAGCTGATCTTTCTTGAAGTCTTTCGTCTAGTTTTATGTCATTTAAACAGTTCATAACGTCGACCCATTTGCAACCCATTTACGTATTTCATTTTTATAGTTTTTTGTTTTTATTATAGTTGTTAGGCGTGGTTAGCAGTTGTTGTTTATAGTTTGATTGATTTTTTTTTTTTTTGAGAAAAGAAACCGAAAAGAAGAGAACCCATATATTAGTGAGTTTCTGACTGTTGACACTTACGTAGATAAGCTTATGATAATAACGCTGGCGCAGATTGTGCAGCACGCAAGGTGTGTTCAGCACGGTCATGTCAGCCATATCTTCAATTTTTTCGAATTTTGGTGGATTCACTTTCTCCACCTTCTCGGATTTGAAATCTTTTACCTAGTCATACATATACAGTGAAGTGTTTTTACTCGATTAGCATTAGGTATTCAAAGTTCTCAATTCTCGCAAAAAGGCCTCGCCACCGACTACCATTTGTTAAGCTCCTTTTGTAGTACCAAAAGTGGGGCTTAGCAAGAGGCAGCCAATGTTGAGTCCTTCTAGACGAGGCCCGAGGCTCTTTCAAGACATAAGCTATAGCCAGTGTATGACATTGGAATTGGGACTGCGGTGCATTTACCTCTCCACCAGGCAGACCGACGGAGACGATATCGCCCTTGGTGGCCTTGATCTCACCAAGAAGATAACCCTCCTTCTCATCGGGCACCCAACAACTCTTCTTCGAATCATAGGGTTTCGATTGATCGATACGTCTTTGTTCCAAAGACACGAACAGGTATGGGGTGGGATCCTCATCCTCCTGGCTGGCAGCTGGCTTCGGCATCTTGATTAAATTTCGCTTTTAAACTTAAAAACTCGAGAAATTATAATTGGGACTTTTCAAAAATTCTTATTTCAATCGCGTCGTGAGCCCAAAACTTCCCTGCAAATAAAAAGTAAATACGGATAAAGATTAGCTCCATGTCGATTATATGCGGAGGCGCATTAAATATTTTCTGGATATATTTCTATTTGCTTTTCGAATTTTCTTTTTATTTATTTTTTGTTTTTTTTGTTTATTTTATAGTTTTGACCCATTTTGGCAGCAGAGACAGACACACACATGTGTGTGTGTGCGTGTGTGTGTGTGTGTTTTTATTTTTCAAAATATCTCGCGCATATTTTCCTATCCAAATATGTGCATGCTTTAATATTTCCATTTAAAGTTCTTAAAAATTTCGTAACCGGATATTCGTTTCTTTGATTTTCGCTTTTCGAGCACCTCCCCCGATTCAGTTAATTAATTAGGCCTCGTTGTTGTTGTTGTCGTTGTTGTTGTTGTTGTTACTACTTATAAACAGAGTCCGCCAGGAACAACAACAAAATGTGTGGGTTGTCGCCTAAATATAGATCAGTGCCATATACCCGCACATACGTATATATGTATGTATATGCTAGATCTTGCGTGTCCGCGTCGCGTCTATATGTATGCGTTCTATGTGGGGCGTTGCTATTATTACGTAATTCCGAAATTTCAGTAATTTTTCCCGTTTCGTTGTGCCGAAAATATGTTTTTCTCTTTGCAGGAAATTTATTTGTATTATATAACGTTTAATTTTCAAGTTTTTTTTTCCGATTTCGCTTTTTGATTATTCAACAACTCCGAAATTCCGCCTAATTTTCACTCCGCAATCTTCTTAAAAAACACTCACACGCTAGCTTTTTCGAGAGTTTTCGAACTTCCCACGCTTTTCAAAACTTGGATACGGCCGTGCGTTCTAAAACACACGAGTTGCTATAATGCAATGATCGCATTTGACACGCTTCTAGAGCGTTGCGATATATATGTATATATATATATATATATAGTTCGACAATCGGCCGAAAAAAAGAAAACAACGGATACTACACGAACTTTTAACGATTGCGTTATTTTTAAAATTCTCGAAATTATTTCGAAATTAAAACACACGTAAGTATGTATATACATAGAGAAGCATATACATATATGTGTGCGCACATATATATGTATGTGTAGCTTTATATATGTATGGGTTGGGGTATTGGGTTGTTGCGGAGCTTTTCCTTTCCTACATAATATATACATATGTATGTATGCACACAGACGCCGTGTCTAATACATATGTTCCTTATAGCGCTCTCTTTCTAACGTATACGGTTATTTTTAAAACATATTCGAAATATTTCGCCCATGTGTATGTGCATATGTATCTAAATAGATATCGCTGCCACAAGTCTGCGCTCTCTTTGTGTACGCATATTTCAAGCACAGGTATTCAGGTATCTGAACTGATCTAATAGTAATTCGAAATACTATTACAACATTTCGAATTCGATCAAGTTAATTTGCAAAGCAAGCATGCTTTCTTTTTCTATAAAAGGGATTGATTGCAATTTTTTTTTTGTTTTTTTCATATTAAAAGCATTTTCATTTAAATTCGCATAAGTCAATCTCACGTTTCCATACTAAAATTTCTAGGATAATTAAAAATTGAAAAGCTTATTTATTGAGAAATTTATGGAGAGTTCCCCATGAAAAAGCTAGTTATATGGAATTGGCAATCATCCTTCAGTTGATATTGACTTGGTTATGCACACTGACTGTGTGATAGAGGGTATTTCTAGGAAATGTGGGTATTACACAAGACGCTGATTATGCGTGAACTGAATTCGATATGCGAAACCGAAATCGAACAGAGTTCCTTCTGGTTTCATGGGTTAGTTCAATATATATATAGAGAGGGAGAGAGAGAGTTACGTTGTTTTTCGAAAATATGAGTTAATTATAATCCAGTTAAAGGCGTTTCGTATCGGTTGTCAATAAATCCAGAGTCGATAAAGCGTATTCCGTGTCACTTTTCAATTCGGCACTTTGGCCGTTATGCGCATAGTTTATAGTTTTCGGCTTGGGTCCTTTGAACAGGATAAGCCATAAAATTCAACACCAAATTAAATTTAAACACACACAAACACACACACGTTTTATATAGGTAATTGTTTCAAAAATTTGATGCCTTTTGGTTGTTTTTTTTTCTTGTGGTTCTTTTGGCTAAAAGGTCAAATTGTTGCTGTCTCTTTTACACTGCCAGCTGAAATGCTGAATTGTTGAATTGCTGAATTTTTGGTCTGTGTCTGCTGCCGCTTGAGAATATCCAAAAAATTAGATCGCACATCAAAGGTGTTGCACTTACGCGCTCGAAAGCCGTTCTGAACCGTGCAACCGGTAAACTTGCCTTTTATACGTGGCAATTTGATACCCCATAATCTGTGCCGCACAATCGTGAAAAAAGCTCTCCAACTGTATCTGTGTATGTGACTAGCTGTGTGTGTGCGTCTGTGTGTGTGCGTGAGGTGTCAGCTATTTGCTGTTTTCGCTACGTCTCGGCATTTTCTTGCTCCCTTTTTCGGTCTATCAGCGTTTTGGGGCTGTCCCGTTGCTATTGTTGTTGTTGTTGTTGTTGTTGTTTCTATTACGGCGAGACCGCAGCAAGTGGGCACTGCTTATGTGTGTGTGCGTCTCTGCCTTTGTGTGCGTGTGTGAGTGAGCAAGCTATGATGCAATCGCAACAGCAGCAGGATCCATGCGAGAGTGAGCGAAAGCTTTGCGACGATTGCGTGAGCACACGCGCTCTCACACACACACATTCCAATTGAGCAAGCGTTTGTGTATGTGTGTGAGTTGTCGAATTCATTTCAATGACAAATTTTGCATTTGTAAAAGTCCTTGTGAATTGTTTTTGTTTGCATGACGCTCTCGCATACGCTCCGCTCTCTCGCTCTATCGCTTTCTCTCACTCTCTTGTTGTCTAGCTTTCTCCTGCCCCTTTTAAATCTTTTAACTTATTTCACACACACGATTTTCTCTACACATTTGATTTGTTGTTGTTTTTTTCGTATCTTCTTCTTCTTCTTGCTCAGTGATCATTTTTCGCTATTTGCTTTATTCTATTCTTTTCTGGTCACCTCAATGCCAATCCGATCTGCCACCGGTTCGGGGGCGTTACGAGCTGGCCATAGCTAGAGGGAGTCTTGAAAGAGTTACAGGCGAACAATGCATACGATCAGCTGGTTCCATGATTAATGATCATAAGTATGATAAATTGCATACAGCTGCTAACTATGCTACTTTATGATATATACAGTTAACAAAAGAACTTTCGAATGACAGAACTAGTTCTAGATCTTATACGATATGATCGATGGTGAGATCGTCTACAAGGTATTTGTCATTTGGCGTCAGTTAGATGCTGGCATTTTTACAAATCGCGAAAATAAAAATCGAAAATTCTTGTGAACTTCAAAACCGCACACACACACATACAGAAACGCAAATGGCCGCAGACGCCAGCGCCAGAGATAGAGATAGAGATCAGCAATAGATATAGCTACAGATACAGATACAGATACAGATACTTATAGATACATAGATACTGAGAAGTGCCAAATCAAATAAATGTTGTCGGCGTCCTTCAGAGCAATGCAATGCATTTTTTTCAATGCTAAACCGAATGCTTTAGTACACAGCGTGTGCTGCTAAACATAGGTTGGATCCGCCCCGCTCGGCATCGTTCATAAGAATGCGGGTCCTTTCAACGCAGCGCACATTGTGCGAGATTCCTGAGTCGCCCATCAAAAACAAAAATCAAATAAAATAATAAATAAGATGAAAAAATAAACTCAAATTACCTTTCATAAACGATTTGAATATTAAAATCCAACAAAGCAAAAAAAAAATGGAAAATAGAGAATCGAGCAGAATCGCCTGCAAAATCAAATGCCAAGACAAACAATTTTTAAGAATTTTCAAATTTTCTATCTTATTTATAGTTATAAATTTTGATACGCTTTCGCCACAGCGTGCCCAAATGTCTTTCATATGCGTGTTGAGGGGGTGATTTCTTCTGCTTTAGCCCCTAGGCTCCCCTCGCTCTAGGACGCCTCTGTGCGGTAGACGCCAACGCTTCTTGAATGGAATCTACATGAAACTTTATAAACCGAAAGCATTCGAATAGAACCAAAATTCACAGCAGCATATTCTATGGGCACAGTTTGTGCTCTGGGTCTCTTTTCGCACATAACATCAAATGATCATAATTTCTTAAACTTTTTGCTTTTTCCTTAAACTTTTCTTTTTGTTTTCTCAGCATGAATTTTGTTTGCGTTGTGTATTCTGTGGTTCTGCTTGTTGAAACACAATCTGCGACAATGTCAGAAATAATTTTACGCAATTTACCCAAAAACAAATCAAACAACAGGCAACGAAAACAACAACAACAACAAGTCGTATATTGCCAACATCAACACAATTTGAAAAATAAAAAAATTTGCGAAAAGATTTGAAATCAGAACGAGATAATCTTTGCGTTCGAGAGAATATTTTATGTGTTTTGACACACAAGTTTTCGTATGATATAGATTGAAGAGCCGCATACTTATAGTATGTATGGGAAGAGTATGCGCTGGTTCGTCGGGAATGTTTTAACCACTTGTAAATAGAATTTTCTAGAAATTAGCTGGTGAACTTTTATATGCAAAAAAAAACAATGAAATAATATAATTTCTGAAAATATTTATTTCCAGCATAAAATGACAAATAACAAATGTTTAATCTCGAAATCTAAACTTGTTTTTAAGCTAGAAATTATTTGTTTTTTTCTAATATCATATGGTATTTGTATTTCTTTAACAATTACTTTTATTTCTTTACTTTTTATTTTTAATATTTATTTTTATTAATATTATTAAATGCACCTACAATTATGGCCTTCAGCTAAGACGTCAGCATATCCATGCATTGGCCTGGGGTTTGAACCTTCTCCTTCGGTCTCGAATGAACGACCCTCAGACAAATTTTTAGAGGCTTAAGATTATATCATTATTATGGCATATATGTTCTTTTAGCTGTCAGCTTAACATTCATTTCGAATCCTAACTTATCTAAAATGGAATATGAAGTTTCTGTCTGCATAATGAATCAATGCTGAATCAACTGACGCTAAGAATACGCCACTTTAATGATCTAAATATCGTATGAGTATAATACAAGCGTTTAGTTGACATAAATTATGAGAGCCTTTGTTAGCTGTTCTAGATAATTCACGGCGATGCCCAAAATTCGAATAGATGATTACTGCTTAGAGGAAAGCAGATCCCACGAACAAATGGTTGTCCCCAATTGTTGTTGTTGTTGTTATTGTTGTTGTTTTTCCTATTGTGCAAATGAGAGAACATTTTCGGTTTTGAGTCATTGACGCAAAGCAATTTTTGCATTTTAGTGTCAAGATGTTTGGCATGCGCAACCCGAAATGGGGCCGCCAGCGGTGCGGTGCGGTGCGGGGCGTGGCCGGGCAGCAGTGGGGCGGTGCGGGTTGTTGCAGGCGTTTTGCGAGGCAGCAACAATTATTGCAAGCAATGGGCTATTTCAGAGGCAACGTCGACTGACGTCCATCAAATGCCCGCAATCGCAATGCATGCCAAGTAGAAAAGCAAAAAAAATAGAAGAATCTACAATACACATTATTAAAATCGGACTTTACGGAGCTAGTTAGGAATAATCATGCCTGAAAGCACCAAAATGCCTGGGCAAATGGGATTGTTTCGTAAATTTTAAGAAACTTTATCATACTTATAAGGGTTTTTGAACCAATCCCTTCAATACATCACTTGGCTAGGCATAATATCTAGTTATGATAATTCAAGAAGGAGGGTACGGGTTCGAACCCTGTGCATATATCTTAAAGGCCATAGTTCCCAACGTAATTCAAGTTGGGTTAGTTACGTTAAAGGTTGAATCTTCAACTGATTCGATAAGCCTTGAAATTGTTCCATAAGTAATGCCGGCTTCGGTTGCCTTCTGGCATCTTTAGAAATTTCTTCGGCAATTGGTGCAGAAAATATTTTTGTAAAACGGCAACCGTGACCAAAATACATGCATATTCTATAGATAACTCTCTCTCTCTCCCTCTCTCTCTCACACTCTCAATCTCTCGTCTCTAAATGCATTGGAACTTATCCAAATTGTCGATATATAAATATCCATCGTCAGGCACGATCTTTGTCGTTCCCGTCGGTCAACGTCGTCCAATCGGCCGCAACTGCATTTCTCGTGCGCCTCACCCATGTGCAGTGCCCCCCAATCACCTCTCCCTCTCCCATCCTACCTGAACATGCACCCCGTGCCCCCGCGCTCCTCTGTCAGTTTCGACTGTGGCAGATTTCTTTACCAGATTTGCGATCCGTTCGCGTCTCTCTCTCTCGTAAATAATGCCAAACATGACAAATGAATGAATACTTCCTGAATTACGGCATAGCATTATGTAAGATTAGATCTGGCATAGATATGACAGTTGTCTATTAAAACTGATTACCTGGCACTTAGGCGCATTCGCCCCATTTAAAACTGAAGCCTCAGCTATCAATCACTTATGAGTCCATCAGCTGTTTCGGTTGTGCAAAGATTTGGCATTGAACCCGTTTTTTATGATTTATAACAACAGAAATTTCATTTCAATATTTAGCTAAATTATATTATCCAATATCATGTTGCCAAGTTGCCAAAAAGTGAACAAAAGTTAATCGAATTCAATATTTCAATTTTTAATTTTTTATAACTTTATATAGTAAGATCTTTAGCCTAGTTCCGTCGGATTAATTAGGATGCTTGGAAAACTTTGTTCGCATTTATTAAGAAAAAATTAACATTGAGAATATTTATAATTGCTCTCTGTGCATTTGACAAAGCTTGCCCTCTATATATATCTCTGATTTTATAGCCAAAATTGTGAGCCGATTCTTGGCAAAACAAGAAAAACTCATAAGTGAAGAAAGTTTTCACATTTAGTTTCAATGCGGTAAACTTGTTGGGCAAACATCATGCCTAGTTTAATTATATTTTAGAATCATAAGCTAGTATAATTTTAATTTAGGTTCAACTGAATGCCAATGCGGCTTAGAATTAAATGAAATTAACAAATTTTAATTTTGAAATTTAATCTTAAGCTGATTTTATTACCAAATTATATTTAGTTTAATCTCTAGGCTCAATCCGTATTTTAAATGTCTGCGAAGGTTCGTATTCATTGAGGCTTAAACCGATTTCCAAATGTAAAATCGCAATATTTTTGATTATATTCGATTTGGCTTGATTAAATTGCGACAAAATTTAGGATAGAGGAGCTCCCGACCTCCGGGAGGGTACCCTGAAGCCTCTTCTTCCAACAGCAAGTGCAGATGTAAGTATTCTAAAAGCTACGTGTCAAGATTGGTGAAAATTGATCAGAAAACAGGATGTCGATATCGATTTTTATCGATTGCTTGGAAACGGAATAAGTTATCGATTATCGGAAACTAACTTGATCTGCGTAGGCACTGGGAGGACCTACAGCTAAAATTTCAAGTCTCAAGCTCTTATAGGTTCTGAGATCCTTGCATGCATACATATCGACGGACGGACGGGCAGACGGACGGATACACGGACATGGCTAGATCGACTCGGCTATTGATGCTGATCACGAATATATATACTTTATGGGCTCGGAGATGCTTCCTTCTGCCTGTTACATACTTTTACATTTTTCACAAATACAATATACCCCTCTTACCCCTTTTCTATGGGGTTTAGGGTATAAGAAAAGGACTTAATAAATTTCTTTAAAATGATTAATAGATTGCAAAAATTAAGTTAACACATACAAGTTCCTGCATTTATAATATATGCTCCTTATGCGTGTGGTAATATATTGATTAATTGCCTGGGCTCAATTGAGAATCGGGCACGCGTTATCTGAATAGATATATATGATATATATGTATGGGTACATTTGCATATGGCCATAGATCGTTTCTTAATTAGCCAATAAAATCGAATCATTTCGACTTAGTCATTGATGTGTGGAGCATTAAAATTATTTTGGTAAGCATTTGTCACCCAATTAAATCGACTGCACACATACCGAAAATGCGCATAGAACTCAAGTGCATCCGAATGCAATAATCAATGTATGTGCATGCATGTGTAGGTGCCTTCTGCAGACGGCCAGACTTTTATTAATGATGAGTGAAAATGCTAAATGAAAATGTTTTTTGTAAAACGCAAAACAGCGGCTGCTGCTGCGCTAAGACCCCCCATCAATTTGAGCGCTACGCAGCCCCCCACGGGCGACGCCTCTGCGCGCAATTGATTAATCATATGCGAAATGCTATAGACAGCCACTGAAATGAGTCAGTATAGCAAATACATTGGCGTATACATATGTGCCGCATATGAATGTAGAAATCATATTTTCTGAAATTTATTAACGACAAGCTAAAAGTATTTTTAAAACATATTTCATACTCCACGCACAGGTAAAAGCCAAAGCGGGATTGTATAGAACATACATGCTATATATATATATAACCTATCTGTATATATCTGTATATATATATATATATATATATATGTGGGTCAGTTCTTGGGCTGCTGAAGCCGTTGTCGGCCATTGGAGCTGTAGCTGAGGCCATGTGCTAAGCTTCCCCGAAACGAAAGAATATAAACAACAACAGTTGCGGCCAGCTCACATCGAGGTGTGCATATATACTATAGCTATATACATACATGCTAAATACATATGTATATGTATGTATCTACTAAATCTAAAAAACATTCATATGCGTTTAATATAGCCGCTGCTTTGGTCTAAATTTAAAACAAAAGCTATTTAGTTGCGAAGAAGCGAAGAACTTCACACAAATGAAATTTGTTCTGTGCAGCCGTATCTCGTGGTGCTGCTTGTGGCTATTTCAAAATATCTATACGAATATCTAAAATTTACTAGACACACACACACACACACACACAACACAGAGTGAGGGAGAGAGAGGGAGACAGACACACGGCCGGGGCCAAAAATTGTGGCTGTGTCCTGAGCAGAGCAAAAGCATACGCCGTGTGGTCCGTCCAAATGTATCTCACAGATACAGATGCCCATCCGGAGAGCTGTATCTGTCGAAAGTAAAGCAAAAATAAAGAAAAAAGAAAAGAAAACTCTCGACAGTCAGGCACTGCACAATCACATCCACATTCATACAGTCCACACAGTCACGTCCCGTTTCTGTAGTGCAGTGTTGGATTTTTCATCTCGAAAATGTTTCAATTTGTCTATTTTTAGTCGCAAGTTTCTTTTTGTTTATTAGTTTTGTGCCTTTTGCCTGTATCTCTCTGTGTGTGTGTGTGTGTGTGTGTGTGTGTGTAGTATATAGCCAATACATATACATATATACATTTGTATAGCAGTGGGTCGCACTCGATTCGACTGAATCCGCTCCGCCCGTCTTGTCTTCTGTTCTTTGCTCTGCTCTGATTTAACGTCACAATTGTGGAATGCTTTGGCTCTGGGGGCTTCTGCTGGATACGCACGCATTGTTTAGCTTGTCTTTCATTTGTTTTTCCCACAATTGTTATTATTGTAAAGCTCAAGGTATATCTAGATACATGCTCTGTTTAGTACATGGCATATATAACACAAGCATTCGATCAGCTTCAGAGAGAGCTAAGGTCAAAACATTTTGAGGCAAAGGTGTCATAACTTATCCTATATATGTATATACATATATGCACATATAAACTCAGATACATAAAGACATATATACATGAACGCCTTTACGTAAGCCTGGCACCTTTAGATGCTGCTATAAATCAGCAATAAGTATTCGATTTACGAAGTACGATAGATTTGAGTATATCTATCTAGTCTATTTATAAGTATATTAATCTATCTTTTAGATTAAGGCTTACCTTATGTAAAGAATTAAGTTAAACCGTGTCTTAATGGAAAGACTTTTGTTTAAGAAAAACCTCCTAGCGAACCAGAATCTGTTGTTCGATTTTCCGAAGCTTAGCTGAAGATATTCGTATTAAACAATCCTTGCAGGGAACATTATCATAACTTTTCACCAACCTATAAGATATATAAATATACCATTATTTCTTTGGTTTAGAATTGTGAATATTGATTTGTTGCCCTGCTAAATGCATCCATTCCGAAATGTACTTTCACTTGTGGATTCCTTTTTGTGAATTGCCATGATTCAACAAATAAACACATAAAGCCATAAAATGCCTACCTACTAAAACGCTGATTTCCCATCGCCATAGACACGGCCATAGATATTACCCAAAGCCATAAAGAGTATCTGTTAGACGAGTATTTGCACGCACATCGTAAACAATTATAAAGAATATGTTTTGGTAATTTAACGCCCGAAGCGTGGTTAACTCCAACACAAACAAGGCCATAATCCAGTCGGGCACTACACATGTTTTTGATACGCCGATTTGTGGAGTTACAGTTGCAGTTGGATACGAGTATCTGGCTATTGACACGCTCTTACACCTGGCGCCCTTATCGGCTGGTGGAGACACTTAGAAAAAAAAGTGATAGAAACTAGTAGATAGATACTGTACAATCAAAATCTGAGTGAGATTACAATTTCGTTAGTTGAGTATGAACTTCATATTTTAAGAGATTTTCTTAATTCCTTCAAAGAAAAGACTCTATATATAGGGTTTTTTTATTTGCTTCTAGAATCCTAAAACTTTCTATAAAGAAACTTTTCCTAGCCATAAAGTTTTGCTATTCAAAATAATAATATTTGCTGACATACTTACATTTATTACAGCGTTTTTCTCTGAGTGTACCGCGCTTTAGCAAGCCGCATAAATCAATATTAGCTTATCATGACCAACTGTGAGAATTTTAGCAGGCCGGGCAAAGATATTGCGAATGTGTCAGGCTCGGCAGATATTACGGACATTGGAGACATTGACATTCACTTTGTTTTCACTTTTACGTGCGGGCTAACCTCCTCCTCCGACCATGGGCTACTGGCTGGAGCTTAGAGCCTGGCTCCTGCGCGATCCTGCCAAGCTCATACGCTATCTCGTGCTCTTCGTCTGCAGCATAATCGTTATAGTGCAGCTCTACGAGTGCTTCTCCAAGTTATCCGATCCGCCTATATCCACGCACTCGTATTATAATGTCAATCATACCATAGAAATGCCTGCGATTACACTTTGTCGCGAACCGCCCTATCGAGAGGATGTTTTAACAGTGAGAATACTCTGTTCACAGTTCTATAACAGCTTAAAACAACTTGAGGAAAGACTTTCTGTTTACGTGAAAACCCCCAAGCAATGTCTTAAACTGTGAAAACAAGGGAAAATATTGTGCGTGGCTGCAATACCAGTTCTGGAACTACAGAGAGGGACTCATCGACTTTTTCTTTCTGTTCAATTTTGATACAATTTTAGGCAAAATTATTTCTTTTTAACACTTTTTGCCATTTTAAAGTGTTGGGAGGCTCTATGAAAAGTTAATTCCAATCATTTTTTAATAAATGTAAATCAAAATCGTTGCCTTTGTGTACCTGATACTTACAGAATATATCGCGTGGCTATTGTCCCCATCCCAAATATGCCACCTGTTGGATGGATTATCCTTTTGGTGAAATTCCCTTTGAAGAGTTCTTCGCCAATGGCACCTTTGAACAGGACGAGACATTCTACCTATACGGATTGAATGGCGATAAGAATAGTAAGTGCAGTTCTGCATAGATCCAATGGAGTCTCAACCATCTGATTCTTCCACAAGATGTTGCCATCGACAGCAGCATACACTTCTATATGGGTCGCTGTTACACTCTGCGTCCAGTCACGGCCATGAAACGGGTATCCAGGGCGGCGGGCTATTCCCTAATGCTGGAGCATAATGCCAATAAATTGGCCAGCGATGTGGATTTAACGGCTGGTGACGGCTGGCACGTGTTCATCCACGACAAGCGCGAGAATTTTACGGGTAGGTTGATTTTGTGGTACATGCAGGGGCTAACTACAGTGCTTACTGCCTATAGAGATCAACATGAAGGGCTCGGGCCGCGTGGAATATGTCTTTGTGAACATCAATGAGGAGATTGAAATTAAGCTGCAGAGCCAGGTATTTTCGAATGTGGAAACGCGCACCGAAACCTGCTCCAGAGCGGAGGAGTACAGTGATCTAAAGGTATTCAAATTAAATTCCCCAAAAGCTGAACATTCTCATTCCTCTGGCATTACTTAGTGCGGCGAGATATGCATCTGGCAAGATCTGGGTGATGAGGTGGACTGCTCGGGTCCCTGGATGCATGAGATTGATCACGAACCCTGCAACAATACGAAGTCTATGCGCAACCTCATCGAAAACTACAAAACGTGAGCAGCACTCTCATAGCTAAATTTGCACATTATCACACAGTATATATACACATATTTACAGGTTATACGAAAGTAGCGATGATTACGACTGCGACTGCCTGGAGCCATGCGAGTCGCGCATCTATACGACCTACATACAGAGCCGGAAAACCTTCTCTCAGCCCGAACCGCGCACTATACTTTATATATACTACACTACAAAGCTGATATCGGTAAGTATTGTATTATCAATATTATCTTATCACCCCAAAATATTCTCGTACACCTCTTTGCTGAACCATCGTTTAAGAACATTCAGGTTGATCCTGTATTCGATTCTCCTCCTTTGTTACCTCAAAAAGTTCATACATGAAGTCCTAATATCCCCGGTCTGTTTCAGCAGATGATTGAAGAGCGTCCCAGCTATGATACAACCCAGTTTATAGCAGATGTCGGTGGATCTCTCGGCTTTCTGCTTGGCCTTTCAGTGCTGGGCATCATCGGCATATTGGAGCATGTAAGTATATTCTGGGATCTGTACAATGTGGTTGTCAATTTCAAACTCTCCTTTCAGTTAACCTTATTCTTCTGCGGCGACTGCATAAAGCGCCTGCAACTGAAGAACGAGCAGCGCAATCGCTCCGACAGCCCCGAGGATGGGCAATCGCAGGCCAGCGTCGAGACGCTGGACATCAATGACGTCTTCACAGTGGAAAAGGCGCAATTGGACAAATATTGAGAGCTGTGCATGTGTGTCTAAATAAACATCTTATATTTATTCAAAAACTACAAGCTAGAAAACTACATTTAATTATATAACAGCGCATTGGAATATGTTGTTGTATATACAAGGGTCTCACCCTTAGAGCAACCAGGAGCGCAGCTGCAGACAGCAGCCGAACAGCAGTGCGCCCAGACTCAGTGTCAAGGCGGACGAAGCGGACTTCGAACCAGCAACAGAGTTCGAATCGTCTGCCGTCTTCAACTTGATATTCGTCCTGATCACCTCGCCCAGCTTGCTGACCAGATCTGGCAGCGGCTTGGGCGCCTCACAGGCCGTATGCTCAATGGCCTCTTGTACGCTGGCCGTGAATATGCGGAAATTGATGCTGCCCGGATATAGCTCATCGTAGATGAAGCTTTGCAGCTGATTGGAGAGCACCCACAAGCGACGCTGTTCATCCACCTTGACATCGCTGGGAAAGATCAGATTGTTGTTGTTGGTGTAGACGTGGTCCTGTGAGCTAAAGCTCTTTGTGGTTCTCCAGCAGGCCACAGCATTCTGATTGGGCAGCGTATAGAAGAGTACGCCAGTCTCCGCGTCCAGGCACTGAGCACCCGCTTGGGCATTGACGCCACGTGAGCCCAAAATCTTAAATTCACGATAAATGGCGCTGGAGGTGGCCAGCGTCTTGTTGCGCAGCACGGAGCTGTTCACAGAGAACTCCATGGTCGAAGTTAGTGGATGGAAATAGAGCGTGGAATAGCCATCCGACTGAGGCTTGGACAGCGCCAGTCCATACAAACCATCGTCCCACTGGAACTCAATGCCATTGATGCTAAAATTACCCGCAAGCGGATCGGGATGGAAGAAATGATGCTGGACACGCCAAGATTCCTGATCCCGCCAGGAGTACACCACCAGACCCGGACTGCCCAGATCAGCGGCATACGCATACGTGTTGTCGCAATCTGCATCCTCCACGGCCAGATTGCCAAAGAAAGAGCCCTGCTTGCTCTGATCCGCCGGCAAGATGTGACGCCGCAACAGATCATCATTATGCAAATCGTAGATCAGCAACTGTGCCGTGCCATACAGCTTGGTCTGCTCCAGGACGCCCGAGATGCGTGAGTCCAGCACCCAAAGGCGACCACAACGATCGGCCTTCACGCGAAACGGCGAGACGAGCTCCGGCTCGGCATCGCCCAGGGTATGCGCCACCCAGCTGGGAAAGGGTCTCAGCGCCGGCATCTTGGATGAGGTGTCTGTTGGGTATAGGGTATATGAATAAACACGTTTAATTTATGGCGTTTAACTAAGTTGAATGCTCTACAAATGGCACTCAATTTAATTTTGGTCATTTGCATTGATGCTAATTGCGACTCAATTGCGTGTGAATCAATGCCTCGGACTGGCCGCTGATTCATGGGACATGTTTGTCAGCTGAACTGCTTTGTCATATATGGAGCGTGATTATTGTACAACTTGTAATACCCTCGAATGTGTGATACTCAGGAGGAAGGCAATGTATTTAGCAGACATTGGTTGCAGTCAACCTTGAGAAATCATTTGTACTCCAGATCAGCCTATTGCTACCTACACCCGCTCTAAGTGGCATGGTATAAGCCCAGAGCTTTTTGGAGCTAAAAATATTTAAATTTGATTCACAGTTGTTGGTGATTCGTGAAAGTGAAAGTGTCTCAGTCAATCAAGCCATAAGGAACCGAGTTTTAATAACAGGAAACAAAATTAAACCCGATTTCAAACATATCCCTGTAACTTGCGATATATATATCTCCTATACAAAACCCACACATCTGCGTATTTTATGGCATATTATTTTATATCCACACTCT
Source organism: Drosophila kanekoi (assembly GCA_037075305.1). NCBI lineage: Eukaryota > Metazoa > Arthropoda > Insecta > Diptera > Drosophilidae > Drosophila > Drosophila kanekoi. The sequence goes on from JBAMCE010000478.1 coordinate 684,020, forward strand.
CGATGCTTTATCCCTTTAATCCCTATGATCCGACCTGACCGACTCCTATATATACCTTATAGATATTTTCTGCTATGATAATAGGCAGGAAGAACGTTTAAAGGTCCGTATGTGGATATACCTTTCAACCGATTGGAATTAATTGATTTAAATATACACATGATCTTCTTTACGATGCGCCAAGAGAATAAATATTTCCTCCCAGATGTTTACATATACATCTCTCTACTATACACCTTAGTTTTGTATATAGATACATATATACATGCATATACTATCTATCATTTACATATACCCACCAACTATGTGTTTATTATTAGTTATATTTGTTTATTTACTCTATTCCAAAGAACTTTTGTTTATCTCGCTTTTATTGTTGTTGTTGTTTGTGTTGTTTTACAGCTTATTAATTACGTAAGCGACGCGCTGAGAATTCGCCGAGAACTCTCAACCCTCAGGCAATTAAATGCAACAAGTGCGAATGCAAGAAAACTAAATTGTCTGGACCGTGTACGAAATAGAGCTGACCACGTGTCGTATTTTCATGACACGAACTGAGCACGAAGTCGAACAATAAAAGTATTTTAAAGAATGAAATTCAAAATACTCCCCAGACAACCTGGCCAAAGAGATGATGCTAGAATCGAACAGCAAATTGGCCACGTTTCTATTCCCCAGTAGTACAAACTATGCTTCGTGTTCGTGCCGTGTTAATAAAAGTTGGCACGCGCCCATCTCTAGCATGAAACGAACGCAATGCAAATCTATCAGATACAAAGCTATAGACAAACAGCTTGTAAGTCCCACGCAAAAAGACAATGCAATAGCTGAGATTTCAGCTCGGAGCAATTCTTAAATGCATAAACTAAACTGCAATTTTCGCCCTGTTCCCCTGAATTACTTAATAACAACACTTACCATTCAGATCAAGGTAGGCCAGCGAGGCTGGGACTCCGTCGCGCCATCTGGGCAGAGTTACGAACAGCCGCTGGCGATAGACCTCGATGCCAAAGGGTATCACATTGGCCGGCTTGAAGGCGCCGCTCTCTATGGCCGACCAGCGTTGATCGGGACTCTCGTATTTGAAATCCATTTCCCGCCATTCATAGGCCACACGTAGATTATCTTTGGCCACGGCCAAGCCCACGCACAGCATCAAAGCTGCCATCACAGTCCATACAGTTGCCATATTCAAGCTGCAATATTAAATATTTTGGACCAAATTAATCGAGTTAGAGCTGACCTTCACATAGCCATAAAATCGAGATCAAAAATATATTGCTCTTGAGTTGATTCGAAATGCGTTGAGTCGAGTGGAGCTCTGGATACCACAGCGAACCGAAATCGAAACCTAAAGCCGCGCCTCCGTTGTGCAAAAGTCAATTTGAAAGTTGTCCCCGTCATTTGGCTCTCTGAGCTGGCAATTTGGAAACTTTCAGACAAAACTGAGTCTTGGCTATTATAGCATGTTCGAGAGGTTGTCAATTTTGCGTTAGCTTGCCAACCAAATACCCTATAATGCATTTATCTGAGTAAAGGTAATAAATAGCTAGTAATAATTGATTTATAACTTTTAATAATTGTAGCCTATAAATCATTATCCAATTGTATATAGCTAAGTTAAGCTAAGCTAAGTTCTTTTAAGGGCTTTAGAGGGCGGTTTACAGATTCGAATCTCAGACCAAGGTCCGCTTGCAATATCTTAACTAAACACTTTAATAGTCAATGCGGGTTAACTATACCCTATACTAACCATAATAACAAGCTGAAACTTTGGCTTATTATATCTCCATATTAGTCAAGAAAGCCTTATTCAAGAGTATCGAAAAATATACGGTCTGATTTAAAAGTTTATTAAGGAAGAATATATAGATTGAATCTATATATCTTTAGCTCAGATAGTCTTTGAGGTTGGAAATTGAGTTTATGTAACCAGGAACAACATTTGGAAGGCTTTAGCTTTTCAGCTCTGCTTTCAGAATTGTAACTAACTGAAGAACTGCTTGAAATCAAAAAAGTTAGGATCTTCAGTTCGAGCTCTGGAGGCATATATAAGCTGTTTACTTAATTCAAATTAGAATTCTTCGATAACGCAGAATCTTTCAAAATATATGTCTGAATTATTAGAGATTAAGCATTCCCTTAGATAAAAATAACGAGAACCTTGGATATCTTGAGTAAAGGAACATTTTAGGTCACACAGCACTTAAGTTTGAGGTTATGCCAGCACTTAGAAGGTATATAGCTTAGTTAGCTCTGGCATTCATTGTATCATTTGGGTCACTCAGATCTTCGACTCTTCTCGCACGTCTCGTCAGGGCCATTAACAAACTCAATGACTGATGTGTCTGTCTAACACTCGAGTCATGGGTTGAGTGCCTGTTGTTATGTTGCCCTCTTATATATATTTTGCTTCTGATGTGCACGTTCTGGTCAGGTTTGTTTTTTCTTTTTCTGTGTGTGGTTTTTTTTATAATTTATTACAAGCATTTTTCGCGAGTCTTGCTTTCAGGCATATTCGCTTTTGGGCCTTTTGTTTGGTGAGTCGGCTTCAAATACTCGTTTAACGCTCTGAAAAATTCAAGTTTTTGGCCATGTAATAGCCAAAGGCTTTTAATTTTATGTGCGGTCTTTGAGACACACTAAAATTATTTTATATTTTTGTTGTTTTGAGTCTTGCGTTCTTAATTACTGGTGGACAACATTAAAATTTTAGCGATTTTTATTGGCAACTCGTTAATTATAATCAACTTTTATAGCGGCTATTTTGCTGTGAATTAGTCACTAGCGGCTTTTTTTTAGAAATATTACTTAATGCGATTTGTTGGCCAAACGAAAAACCAACAGCCCATGCACTAGCGACAGTTGAAAGTAGAGGCGTTAGTGGGCTAAGGGGCGTGTCAGTCGTTATGCAAACGTTTTGTGGCACATTCGCCTGCAAGTTTGTGTCTTAAGTCTTTTGTTTTGCCAGATTCAATTTGATTTGAGCCAATCTTTAACTTGTTTGACTAACGCTCTATGGCGTGTACAGTAAGCACACTAAACACACACCTTCAAATTGTCGCACAAGATATCCAAAAACACAACCGACATGAACGACGCTCGCAACGAAACTGAAAGCCCAATGAGACAAACCCGAGAGTTATGCCGACTAATGCCGAGCTTGGGCCAGCAGCATGGAACTGTCTTTGAAGCTGAGTATGCGCGTCGTCTTTGGAATTCCAGTGAACTTGAAATTAGTCAGCCTATCGCATTCATGTATTGGCGTACAGTCTTGGGACGTCTCTCAGTTCAGGCGTTACAGAAATCTGTTCCATCAAATGTCGAGTAGCAGCAAATTAACAGCTCGCAGTTATTATGGATACTCCCACGACTATCAGCTCTTGCTTGCGGCCCTGCTGCTGCAGACAAGCCCCTGAAAGAAGACCCACACATTACGCGACAGGCCTAAAAATGCCAATCTATCGGCTTTAATCATATAATTGTAATCGCAGCCAGCCTGACGCAGCCATCCGCGGGGACTAGCCCATGAGTCAAGCAGTTTTTGGGTTTTCATCGAACTGGTTCTCTTAACCTGCAGCCAGTCATTCTGTGCGTTTGATGAGAACGGGTGAAAATATTCCAGAACAATTATGCTCAGAGTGCTAAAAATTGAATCACCTTCACAATATTACAACTTGATCGTGTCTAGTTTAAGTCCGATTGTTTCTATAACAGATATACATATATTAGAAGTCTAGTCTTCCAATTCGCATCAAATTGATTTACAAATATTCATTACAAATATTACAAATGATCCACGGATGCACGTGAAATATATTTCGAACACGGGCGAAAGATGGGTGGAAATGAGCTACAACGACTTTACTTCCACGCCCTTTCCGCCCGTGTTGAAATGTCTTGAAATGAAATCTTACCCCTAGGATTCGTATATAGACAAAGGTTAAAATTTCCCTCCTCCATAACTCGGCCAAAACTCAACCGATTCTCACGAGGTTTGGCTCTTTGTCCATGGGTTTCCCTCTAAAATAATCTTGCATTTAAACCTGAATACCCATTTTTTGGTCGAAATTCATGTCAAAATCTTACCCCTAAGATTCGTATATCGACATGGGCCAATATTTCCCTCCCCCATAACTCGGCCAAAACTCAACCGATTTTCACGAGGTTTGGCTCTTTGTCCATGGTTTTCCCTCTAAAATAATCTGGCATTTAAACCTGACCACCCATTTTTGGGTCGAAATTCATGTCAAAATCTTACCCCTAAGATTCGTATATCGACATGGGCCAATATTTCCCTCCCCCATAACTCGGCCAAATCACTCGCAGATAATCTCTATCTATAGATAATCTATAATCCAGCTCAGATACGTCGGGCACATAAACACACATTTATATGGAGTAAATTTTATTTATTAAAATTCAATAAATTAATTTAAATTTAAAAAGAAGAGAACAATCAAAACATTAAACTAGAAATATTATCAGTATGCGATTTGTTTTTGTTTTTTTTCGTTTAAAGGGACTTTAAACTATTGCTTATATAACCTGTTTGTTGTTGTTATGCTTAAAGTATGTTGTGTATGTTTATATATATATATATAAATTTTTTTTTTTTTGGTAGAAACATTTCTTGTACAAACGCTAAAATGTATATATTTTTGTTGTGTTCTTTACTCATTACAACATTTAAAACTTTTAACATACGCAATGTATTTTTTTTTTTTTATTTTGATTTTATGCATTTGCACTAAATATTAATTGCTTTAGCTAAGTATTCGTGTAGTAAATTGTTTATAGATTGTAATTAGCAGAAAGAACAAACCATGTTCAAAAAAAAACATTACGCTTATTTTGTAGGTTTTAGTTAAATGCAACCAAAAAAAAAAACAAAAAACGAATCAAAGCTTTATCAATTAATTTACATATATAAATATGACATATAGGATATACCTTGAGTTCGAAAGTGCGCTGAGGCGGCGCACAAAAATCATCTTTGGCAAAGGTTTAAACTAGACTTGTTGATTGTTGGACGCCGCCGCGTTAACTTTTAAAGCATATTTATCGAAATTGTTATCGAAATTGTTATCGAAATTGTTATCGGATTGATAGCGAAAAACAAATTAGGGGGACATCAAAAATAGCAAAATCCATAATCCATAAGAAACATTTTTAATCACAATTAACATTAAAAACACAAACTGTTTGATGCCTGCGCTTGCGATGCTTTACAAATGATGTGGGCGTGGTCATCGTGAACGCCTCCTGCGGTGTGTGTGTGTGTGTAAATGAGTGAGTGAGTGTGTGTGTGTATGTGTATAGAGATATATAGGTATTAGAGCTCTTGCAAGACAAGGACCGAAAAGTCCAACAGTTGTGTTTGGCAACTGTGATGTGCATATTGGCGCGGGGGGAAGAGGTGATAAAAAAAACAGGGGGCAGCACATCGCCTGCGTCGTAAAAGGGTTGTATGTATGTATGTATGTGTGTGTGTGGGTGTGTGTGTGAATAAGGGACAAGTTGAGTCGGACTTAAAACGCACTCAACTTGGGGAGAGAGAGTTGGACGCAGGGAACTTTTCGCTCAGCAAAATTAATGTGACACGCTTTCGACTGGACGCGCAGATCAATTACAGATTGTTTTTAGTAGGGTATAGAGTGTTGAGTGTGTATCGAGGTCTGCGCTTTGTCCAGCTACTCGCGTGTCGCCCAGCGCTAAGGACAGACATTGGCGGCTCGACGTATAAGATAAAACACACACCTATAAGAAACTAGTTCGGTTTTTGTACTTCAAATAAACGCGTGCAGCTTACAATTAGTTATTGTACAATATATGGTACAGTAGTATGTATCGCAAAGTTTACAAATATAGATCAAAAAAGGAATAGAAAACGAGTAAGAATGAATATCTTCGGATGGCCGAAATGTAAATACCCTTGCAGGCAAATAACAGAGCGCAAATGTAAAATTGATCAATATATCTTAATAAAAAATGAATATTAAACAAAAAATGATCATACAAGAACAATATAGAAGGCAGATTTGAAATTTATTTGACAGTTACGATAAATATCAAATTTTTATAAATTCTTCCCAAACAGATTGGAACTATGCAAAGTTTTATCAATAACTCTCAGAAATAGACGGAAACATGAAAAAAGTATTTATGTATTTATATGTACCTATGCTTTATCTTACGATCAATCTCTGCAAGAGTATGATAATAAACTAGTTCAGCTAAATAAAGTAAAGTGACCGTCACCAATAAATCAAAATAAGAATAAATAGATTTGGGTATTATGAAAATTTCATTAACAATATTTACTAAAAAACAATTACAAAACGCGGCCATCAAAAATATAATAGTTCTTGTCAAGTACTTAACTAGTAGTTATGAGTATGTGCGTGTGAGTGTGTGTGTGTGTGTGTATAAGTAGCCACCAATTAATTACCGACTTCTGTCTGTCCCGCATTGAGGTACACTCGTCTGAAGCACGCCGTTCTAACATCGCATAACACCACCAGCCCACCAGCCCACCGGATCAGGGGAAGGGGCGGGGCATCGGAAAGCGATGCGGCGAAAATGCCAGACCCGAGAGTCCAACATCAATTTTGCGCTAAACTGGCCAAACAAACGGTAAAACACCGTCAAAAATGGCAGTTTTTTCACTTGTCATTGCTTACGCTTATGCTATATAGTTACAGTTACATATATATATTGAGATATATAGGTATATACGATATAGGATATATGAGTTACAAATACAAGTTAGTGTGGTATGGTATTTGATAGTTAGGGGCGGTTGGGGGCGATCTGTGCTAAAATTTAATTATCCTAGGCCAACACTGGGAAAGAGTATTCTGTTCAGACCGATTCTGAAATCATGCCAGAACTTTATTTATATATGTATATATAGTGTACTACACCCTTCGAATTTCAAGCTACAATACAAAAACAATGGATTGAGTGAACAACTTAGCAGCTAAATATCTAATTATACGTAGTTATAGATGTGGACTTGAGTAATAGCCACTAATAAAGCCTCAGCCTGATTGTGTTAAACTTTTGTTGCCTAGGAAGCTAAAGTTATGGAGTCTGTGAACCAATGGAAGAGCACTACATTAACCAAGGAACTAACTATAGATTGCTAGATATAAAGATCGAAACGAATAGTAAACTATAATGAATGTACTTACTAACAATGTGCGGTATTTAACTGGAAACGTTGAAAGAACTATTTTAATAACTATTGATTTTTGAATGGATTTTGATTTTGATATTGATTTTGATTAGTACGATACCATAACCAAGACAAATTATTTAGGATATTATGTATAAATGAATAATAAAAGAAAATGATTTAGATACCTGATTGTGGGCTGCGCGCATCGCATTGATGCTGACCAAAACGAAACAAAGTGTGTTCAAAACGAATAACGAATACTTTTGTTGTTTTTTTTTTGTTGAATAAAAATTTGTACATAACTTACGAGTAGTTTTGTCAGCGGCTAACGAGTACGAGTAACGAGTACGAGTAACGAGTAACGGGTAACGGCTAACGTGAGTAACGAGTGGATGAAAGACGACGGTTTTTTTTTTTATCTTTTGGTTTTTGTGTCACAGGGCGGGGAGGAAAAGGGGCACATAAATGCAGTTATGGGTTACATATATTCATATTGTATAACAGTATGTATAACAGTTGTGGAGCATCGCACATTGGACAATCAACTAAAAAAAATAGCTACGCACAGACAATACAAATTCGCACACAATATTACAATATATGTATTGATATAATGTATTTAAATAATTGCCCGATTCTTACCCGGGGGGAGCGTACGGTTTCGTTTCTATCTGAGAATAAAGACATGGCAAAAAGGAGAGAGAGAGAGTGAGTGAGCGAGTATAACAACGTGTACATACGTGTTTTCTTTTGTCTTAGGCTATTAATTAGACGGGGGCGTACGAATGCTTGAGCCCCAGAGCTCTAAATGTAACTAAAAAAATATTTATATAGAAAAAAATAATGAAAAGAATGTAAACAAAAATACATTATTTATGGTATTATATTAGTAAATAAAGTATTATGTAATTTGCTGGTATTGTACAAATACAGTTACAAATATAACTAGAGAGATAGATAGAGAGAGAGAGAGTGAGAGAGAGTTATATGAGCGAAAGAGAGTAAGAACTACAGCAACAGTACAGCAAAGAGAACCGCGTGCCAGCAAAGAGAGCGCCAGATGAGAAGCGATGCGATGCAATGCGATTCACTTCGCACACGTACACAGCGTAGTGTTGTTTAATTGTTACAGTGTTGATTAGTGTTTTAACAAGTAGTATGTAGTATGTTGTTATGCAAGAAGGCAGATAGTGCACATACCAGTTAACCAATTGACGTTAAAAAAAATATATAGTAGAAAGGTTAAGAATTTGGCCAAATATGAAAAGCAAACTTTGGGTGCATCAACTAGGAGATACTTGTACATATATAAAGTTTTACTACGCATATTGCTGTTAGTGTATCTGTGTGTGTATGTGTGTGTGTGTGTGGGTGCAACCTGTGACAGTGTGACGTGTATGTGTACGTATCGAGTGTCTCAAAACTGTTATACATTTAAAAAAGAGCTTTTGGAATTGCGTAGCTTGAGTATGAAAACTTGCTTGCAGTTGCTGTGATTGCTTTTTCTTTGCACTAGTTGTTGTTGTTGTAGTTTTTGTTAATCTGCAGCGGCCATGCCTCTCAATCATGGAACAGCAACGGCAGCGGCAAACCCACCAGCGATGCGTGCGCCTGAGCCTGCGGATGCAACGCCGGCAATCCGGCCCGCTGAAAGCGCACATGCTGTGGATGCGTCTGCGTTGGCGCCTGCAAGAGTCCGGGCGCAGCGGCGGGCAGGCATCATCTGAAACGCGGCTGCATCATCTGCAACATATTCGGATGTCCGGGCAGCATGACGCCCATGCCCGGCATAGGCATCGCGCCAGCAGGCAAGCCAGGATATCCAATTGCCTGCATGGGCAGTAAACCTGCAAGTAGGAAAATTTAATTCGAGATTCTTTTCAGACATATACATATGTGCCAGTAGAAGCGGATGTACCTGGCTTTACATGGGGTAACTTTTTCCCTCAAACTCAGACATCAAATTTCCACCCATTTCTCACAAAATAAAAGGAATGGAGCTTTCCCCTAGAAGTTTCTATGCCTATTTTCCACACCAGGAGGTGAATGCGGAAATGTGTGACAAGTCTTCTATTTATTTTCATAAGGCTGTTAGGAAGTCGCATTGAAAGATTCATACAAAGTCTTCCAACAATTTTCTACTGAACTCGAATTTGAATTTGACGAAAACTAAAGATTCACCTTGTCAGACTTTGGCCACCATTTTCATTTGGATAGATCTTTAGAAGGTCTTCAAGAAAATGTTAACAGATCTTAGAAAATGAATTACAGGTGGAATTCTATGAGAGTTTATAAAGTAGCTTCCTACGGTTTCGGCTGTGCGTTCATCACCAATCAGTTAGTCAGTCAATCAATCAGTCAGTCTGTCAGTTACAAACAGATTCGTGGTGTGCACTCACCTGCTGGCATGCCGGGCAGCGGACCAGGACGCAGCATGTTGCCACCTATCAGAGCGCCGTGAGGTCCAATTGCTACAGTTCCGGGTCGCAGCATGGGCTGCATTAGCTGCACATGACCGGGCAATGGCATCTGCAGGTTGTGGACCAGATGGACGTTGCGTAAAGATACAGAAGAGCATGGAAGAGAGGTAGAATTAAAGGGTTTTAGTTGCATTCTGATGGACGTGTTGGGTGTGTATATCGAAGCCATTGTACACAAAATTAGCTAAGTTGTTATTAATTATGGTTTTTTTTTTGTTTTGTTTTGTTTTGTTTTGGTTTTCTTGTTGGTATTTAGAATATATTAATAATAAGTTGGTTTTGCGTACTTATTCTTTAAATGAATAAAATAGATGTTCTGTTGTGTGTATGTGTGTGTTGTTGTTGTTGTTGTTGTCGAAACTTTTGCATCGCATTACAATGTTACAATGAGATATATATATATATATATATAAAGAGAGAGAGAGAGAGAGAGAGAGACAGATAAAGAGAGCAACTTTTCTCCTTTTATATTGCTTGTGGCAAACAATTTGCTTTTGTTTTTTTTCTGCGTTTTAATTAGGAAACTATCGTAAAAAATAAATATATAAATAAATACATACTTAAAAATAAATACAGATATTGTGAAAGAAAATTAAATTGTTGGTTAAAAAAGAAACGTACTTACAATTCGGAAACTGAACTGACGACGATGAGTAGGTATGGGGGAGGACAGATCGATACGTTACGATCTCGACCTTAAAGAACACTTTGGCAAAACAATTCATAAGAGAGTTTCTCTCGCGCGCGCACTCATTTCGCATATGATTTTTAAACAATATATAGTACAGATGAAAAGCAACTTAATAGACAAATTAAAATAATAATAGTTGGCTTTGGGGATACATACATATTTGTCTTGCGTTAAGAAGAGATTTCAACAACAAAAAAAAAACCAAATCTGTTACTAACCAGGCAGGCAACGTTTGTCGAGTTCAAGTTCCAATACTTAAAATCTTTGTTTATAGTTAGGTATAGTTTTTGTTTTATACTTAGCTATGATATGGTGGGCGTGGTCGCCATGAGGCGTTTTATATGTGTAACTGTGTAATACTGTTAGTAATGTTTATGGTATAGAGCTGAAGAACTAACGTTTCGATATATCTTTGATATAACCAAAAGAAGAAACTAAAAGTAGATGTTAAAATAAAGTACAAATAATCGGATATTCAAAAATTCTCTTGTTTTTCAGCTCTATTCCAGGACAGTTAGAAAGATGCGAGCAAACAATAGCCATTTTTGTTGGTTTTACACTAAAAATGTAGTCTAATATCTCAGGAATATACCAAAATCGCACCATTAAACCAAGTGGAACATTGTGTAGTATAAGAAGCGCAGATGGTACCAGCTCGAGGTGTATATTGTAAAGTGTACAATTTTCGAGGATAGAACAACCAAAAGTGTTAGTTTAGATGAGATACATATATATTCATTTATATATATATATATATATGGTATGTATAGCGAGATAGAGAGACAGAAGGATGCACGAGCACAGAGGAGAGGTCTGTTGCGCTTAGAGGTATAACATAGATGATGAAAAAATGTGTGTGGGTTGAAAATTTGTGTAGGATACGAAGGTATGGAAATACGTTGTACAATTTACAGATAAAAAACATTTAGATAAAATAGATTTGTTGTGTGTGAGTGTGTGTGTATGTTGTGTGTGTGTGTGTGTGTGTGTGTGTGTGTGTGTTTTTAAATAGATATCAATACATTTAAATATATTATATATTTAATGCTGTGTGTAGTATTTTTTTTTTTATGTGTGTAGATATGAATTAATCAATCAACCAACCAATCAATCAATCAATCAATCAATCAATTAACCAACCAACGCAGCAACCATTACGACAAGTTCAAAGTAATTTTAATAGAATTAATTATACAAAATGTACTTACATGGCTTGCATAGTTAATAACTCTCAACATTACGTTACGTGACGTTAACGCTTACGTTGACGTTAAACGTTTAACGTTAATGTGCTTGCAAGGCAGTACGTACTATGGAACTTTCATTTGCATTACCATTATCACAATAGATATCATAGTCGATGGGGAACATTTCGGTTGGAATGGTTAGGTGGGTAAATGTATGTTATGTGGGGTATGTAAGTATGCTTATGTTGTTGTTGGGAAGGGTGGATGGATGGGTGTTATCATTTTTTTGTTTTTTCATTATTTTCTTGTGGGAGGAACTTGCTTAGACTACTACGAGTAATACTTGCATAGTAAGTACAGTAATGTACGAGTACGATTACGAGTATTGTATACATATCATATTATAATGGAATTTTGGCATTTACTTATCTTTCGTAATTCGCATTTGGGGCTACTTTTTCGTTTGTTTGTTTCTTTTTTTGTTTTTTTTTTTTATGAAAAGTGAAGTGTACAAAAATACATACTGTAGTATAGAACTGTTTGTCGGCCCTGCAACTGGCATTTTGTTTATCAACACTCAACTGTACTGCACTGCAATTGTAATGTTAACTTTAATTTTGTTACTGCAACATTAGATTCTTTTCAAATTGATATACGTAGTATTTTTTTTTTACTTAGATTATTCATAGATGGTCACTGTGCTAGAGCTCGACTAAGTTTTAAATGTGTGAAGGAAATAGAGGCTTAGGTAGAATACTTAAGAGGTAGATGTTAGGAACAGTTTATGCAGCCCCGGCTATCCTAAACGGATTGTATACGAGCAGAATAGCTGATAGCTCCAGGAACAGAAATTTTGTCAAAGTAGAGATTAAAGATATCTCCAAAAGAAATGAAATTACAAACAGATGTAGAATTCGAATTAATTTGATAATTCGAGCTAATAGATAATTTTGTATGATAATAATAATAATTACAATAGTGAGAATTGCATTAAGAACGAAAGTATTAAACATATAAATTTTAACTTGAACAATATGAAAACGCAACAAAGGAATATGAAATATAGAAAAAATATATAATCCCCATTATAGAAAACGTTCAACAAAATAAACGAAAGAGGTTTACCACAGATTATAACATTAAAAAAAAATTTGTTTAGAGAGTAATTGTTAATATATATAGATACTGCAACTGGAGTTATCTTTAAAGGCAACTATTTTTATCGCAAACAGTTTTATAACTATAACAATTGTCGATCAGTTCTCATTCGTATACAACCCTTGTTTAAGGTTCAGATTTAATGACTCTTCTATATCTGCAAATAAGCTGTGATTATAATAATGATGATGAGCTCTACACTGGGAGGTCAATAAAAAAACATAGTATATATCGCTACTAGCCGCTACAGTAAAAGTGGCTAGACCCAAACATTCTGAATGGTTGGGTTTAATAGTTGTCACCCTTATAGAGAACGAGTTAAGAGTAGTTCTTTTTTTTTTGTTACTTTGAGAGAATTGAGAGATACAGCATTCAAGGATTTTAGTCAAATTGGAAAAGATGTCGTTGTTGGCAGCGAGCGCTGTACAGAGCGCTGGCCGCAGTTTAACACTTACCATGCCCAGCCCCGCGGCAGCGGCAGCAGCCGCCGCTGCAGCTGCGCCAGGATTGCCCGATTGACGCACCGCCTGCAGTTGTTGCAGCATCACAGCACGATTGAGATCTTCCAGTTGTTTGACCTGTTGCTGTTGCTGCTGCTGTTGTTGTTGGGCCGCCTGTTGTTGTTGCTGCTGTTGTTGCTGCTGCTGTTGGTGTTGCTGGTGTTGTTGTTGTTGCTGCTGATGATGCTGTTGCTGTGCCTGCGCGTGCTGCTGTGCCTGTTGTTGTTGCTGCTGCGCCTGAGCCTGCTGGTGCTGGTGCACAGCAACGGCCTGGGCCACCTGAGCCGCCTGCACCTGGGCCTGCATATGGTGCGCGTGCGCGGCCTGTACCTGTGCCACCTGCGCAGCCTGTGCGTGCGCCTGTGCCACGGCCACCAGGGCGGCGGTCTGTAAATAAATTTGGGAAGTATTTTGTTTTAAACCAAGCAGAAACTTAAGATTCTCGCTAGGCATTCTGAACTGTGATCACAGTATATATCTTTGCAAATTCGAAATGCGCGCTCGCCGCTGCAATATATTATTTTTTAAATTCTTTTTTATTATTTTTTTTTGCTATTATTAAAATCTTAAATTGACTTAACTTGGTGTTAAAATTGAAAGCCGTCGTTCAGTTTTGTTGCCATTAATTTGTATGTTTAATTAAAAAATTGTACAGACATATATCATACTATATGCTAAATTGTTAATCTGGTTTTTATGTTGTTTACTTTTTCTTTTCTTTTATTTTTTTTGGTTTTTTTTTTTTTTTGTAAAACTCTTTCCGTGTTCCATTGTCGGCCGTTTTCTGTGGTCGTGCACGCATTCTTCGAAATTGCAAAAATAATTGAACCAAAAGTCGCTTCAAATGCGATAATAAGAAAAATAAAACTATATAATGTCCAGCGTATAGTTGCGTGGATGTATAATTGGAATTGTTAAAATGCGCAACGCGTTAAACACGACACAGTCTCAGTTAATTTTGTAGATCTGCATCTGAATTGTTATGCATACATATATATATATATATATAAAGATATGTATATATATATATATATATATATGTATTTTAAATGTTGCAAGTGTTTCGCAATGTCTGTTGTGAGTTATGTTGTGTCTGTGTGTTTTTGTCTTTTGTACAAGTCCATGTCGGTGTCTGTGCGTCGGCGTCTGCGTCTGCTCATTTATATTGACTATGGTTTCTATAACTATGATAAGAACTCACTTCCTGTGCCTTGGAGATGGCCGTGCTGACAGCGATTGCGTTCGCGGCGGCAGAGCTGCCCGTTGGCGATATGCCGGACAGTGATGGCGGTGGCGGGGTTGAAGGCATTGATGAGGCAGCGCTGCCTCCGCTTCCACCACCGATGCCAATAATGCCAGTAACACCACTACCGTTGTTATTCATGGTTGGACTGCTGTTTTTGGACGCTGCTGCGGCTGCAACCAATCCGGCAGCCACACGCGCCTGATACTTGGGCTGTCGTGCGCGCAACTCCTCCAGGCTGAAATCCTCCGCCGGATGCATTATCTTTGTGCTAACTGCGGCTACAACGCTGCCACCGCCGCCGCCACTGCTGGATGCATTGGGCACATTTGGCGGGCGTCCCTGATTGTGTGGATCGGGTGCAAGCGCGGGCGCAGCGTTTGACGCCGCACCGACGCCTACACCAGCACTGTTGGTGGTTGGTGGAGCACTTATGGTGGCGTTACTGCAAAATCATAATACATAATACATTATGGCCGCACAAAGAACGTATTTGTTTAAGCCTAACCTGTATGCCGGAAACGTGGGTTTCTGCTGGGCCATGGCAGCGGCATGTTGCTGCTGCTGTTGTTGCTGATGATGATGCACGGCTGCTGCGGCAGCTGCCGCTGAGGTGGTTGCCATTGCTGCTGGGAATATGGGTCGCGGTGGCATCATGTGTGGCATCATTGGCATCGGGTATGGAGGCAATGGCGGCATATGCTGCATCATGCCCATGCCATACTGACCCAACATATGTGGCGGTATCATATTGGGTGGCATCATCATGGGCGGCGGCACAGACATGGGATCTGCAAGGAAGTGATACGAGATATATAAAACAAAAGGCAGGAATCTTGTAGCTAAATGCATTGGACTGATAGAAATATGTTTGGAAGCTACAATTACAAATAGATGCATTCAAATCAAGGCTGCAAACAAAGCACAAACTGCAATTCAAATTTTTTACATTTGTGTTTAGATCCGAGTATTTTCTTTAAAAATCAGATTCCAACCGGACCCGAGGTAAGGGAAGATGTGGAAAATTAGATTCATGAGCCAAGCCTAGCGTTGGCTCACTCTGTAAACTCTTTTTTACTTTGTGGTTTGCAGCCATTGATTAAAATTATTTTCTGATGCTCACATTCAACTTTCTTCTTGGCAGCCGGCTCATCATCATCCGAGTCGGATTTGCCGCCATTCTTCTGACGCTCATGATCACGCAAATCCTCCGCTGGAATGCCGTCCATGCCAAATATCTCAATTTCAATGTTTGAGCGATTGGGCAGCGAGTTTGGCACTTTATCCACAGTTTCCTTATGCACCTGCATGCAATGTATGGACAGGCCCGGACCCGTGTACAGCTTCTTGTGGCATATATGACACTTAAAGTGTTTCGCCTTCTGATGCTGCACGAGAATTTTCTCATCGTCAAACTCGCGATTGCAGTACCTAAGTTAGTTAGTTAGTTATATGGGTTAAGGAAAGAACAAGATTTTTTTTTAGAGGGTTTTCGGCGTTGCCGACTCCCACAACAACACTCGTCATTATATAAATGCACAAGTATGTGTGTGTGCGTGAGTAGATACAAATTTTTTTTTAGCGAGCCTCGCAGCGCACACGTAAAGGCGAAACGAGAACTGTAAAATTTTCATTTGATTTATTTGAAAAGGATACCAGCACCAGGGTTTGGAGGCCTTCTTCTTTTTACGACCCATTATATGAACTTTGCTTTAAACACTTGAATAAGACAAGGCGCTCGGTTTAATACTAATAAATTACGACTTATTTTGTACAAAAAACTATTCTCAGGCGTCGTGTCGGTATCGGTATCGTGAGAAAACAAAATGGAGTGTGCCCTAGAGGTGAAATGCTTACGATGTCATAAATATAGTGAGTCATCGATAGTTTGCTGTCACAATCGATTAATTTAGTTTTAGAACTAGGTGTACTGAGTGCATCAGCATATGGTTTTGGATTTTTAGCTCTATACATCTATTTCTAAAATAATTTTATATTACACAAAAATTAATAATAATATAGTTAATTTTTTAAATCTTAGCCTATCGATATATCGTCATATGACCATCTGATGCTGGTATTTTTTAAAGTTCCGATATAACAATCGTACAAAATACTGATACCCTATCATTGCAAAGTATCGATTGACGACACTCAATGTGGCTACGCTGTAACGCCGGCTATCGATATCGATGAATAAACATTGTGTAGGTTTGTGAAACCGGCAAACGATTAAAATAAAATGGCTGATAAAAAGGTAAAAAAGCAATTAAACAATTATTAAGACTATGTATTTAGTAGCTTAACGCTTCCTAGACAGGTGGCAACAACGATGGAAAAGAGAAGCGCCGCAAGGAGTCTATTCTAGACCTATCAAAATATCTGGAGAAGCAAATACGCGTCAAATTCGCTGGAGGTCGCGAGGCTTCCGGTATACTAAAAGGTTACGATGCACTCCTAAATCTGGTGCTAGACAACACCGTGGAGTATTTGCGTGATTCGGACGAGCCCTACAAACTGACCGAAGACTCAACACGCAGTCTCGGCCTGGTTGTATGCCGCGGTACAGCCCTAGTGCTCATCTGTCCGCAGGACGGCGTCGAAAGCATAGCCAATCCCTTTATCACGCAGTAAAAGGATATGCTGGCTGGGAATAGACTAAGGAAAAGTTCGCGTACAAAGGTTTATACAAATACGTTTTGCAAACATTTAAATTAATGAAAAATATGTAACATAAATACAATTTAAAACTAAACAATTGGCTATTCTAGACCAAATTCGTTGCGTATCCAGGGATACTGTGCCGGACAGTCCATGCACGTATAAAAATAGCGATCCTCCTGAAGCACGCGACTGCGCACCTTGCAAACGTTGGGCATTTGGCAGACCTGCTCGTGCGACTCCAGCTGCTTGGGCTGGCAGTGCCAGGGCTCGAATTGATGCAGCTGATTGCTGGGCGTGGGCTGGCGCATCCATTGTATGGCCTGCTGATTGGTCACAAAGTACACATCCGGTAACTTTTGCATGTCATCCAAAAATTTCTGCAAGAAACGGACCTAAGCACACACATTTGCGAAGACAGGAACTGAGTTTGATACTTACCAGAAAGGCGTTCAAGTAGTCAATCTTCTTGAACCACGTGGAGTGAAAATATAATCCGAATGGGGCACGATTGCTAAGATAATGACGCTTAAAATTGTACGTGAGCATGCGATACACATCCTCGCCAGTTAGATGCGGCGGACAACTGTCGACCATGCCGCATGTGTATTCGCCAGCGCCCGCCTCCAACTGATTCATAACAATCTCCCAGATGCCAGGATAACTGCGCGTCGGACAATTTTGATTGGCCCCAAGGCAGCTGTGCGGCATCTTAAAGTCCAGCGTATACGGCCACAGCGGTGGATTCGAGTGCGGTGCAACCATGGACGCATCATAGACAAACCCAAACTCCTTCATCATGAGAAACTGACGATTCCAGCCGACGCGCAGGAAGGGTACCCGCATGCCCCGCAACTCCTCCATGCGCACACTGGCAAATTTGTTAATAATATTCGCCTGGCCGACCATCTCATCAAACCAATCCTCAATGGTTGCATTCTTCGACCACCAAAGCTCTGGACCGCGATGACTGCAAAGAGAAAGAAATTCAATTATAGAGTTGAGATTTTTCAATTAGCGCCAAGACTTACGTCACCGAATGGACCGCAATCTCGTGTCCATCGTTCCAGAGTTTCTGTACATACTGGTAATTCGTATACGGATGCGAGACATAGAAAGTGCTCCGGATGGGACATCCATTCGGATTGCGTCGATTTGCCGTAAACAGCACTTTGGAGAACAGCTCCCAGTTGTCATGGTTGATGGCATCATCGAAGGTCAGCAATATCGTCTGTGGAACAGTCTGCGCCTGCAAGATTACCCGGTATTTGGGTGCCATCCTTGGAACAGAAGCAATGCGGCAGCTGACACTTGCGCGGATCACATACACCTGCCGCATTCGGATCATGCTCCACATCGCACCAGCCCTCATCGGAGCCATCCGGACAGTCGACGGATCCGTCGCAAAAGTACTCCTGCGGCAGACAGGTGCCATCCGCACAGCCCAGCTGTGTCTCATCCGCACAGTCAGCCATCTCGAGCAGGGGCTTGGGCGCCGGCGTCTCAGCGCTAATATCACAATTATCCACATTCGCCTTGAAGTCACAAATCTGTCGCACCACATCGAACAGCAGACCCTCGGAGCACTTGAACTCAAACACCTCGCCGTCCAGGCACAAGAAATACTTGGCGCACTCGCTGTTCGTCCAAATCTTGTGCACCGGCCGATTGGGATTGCGATAGAAGCGTGCATCGTGCATGCAGACAGCGCTTGAGCTGGATCGCCTATGTCGACTGTGATTGCCGCCTGCACCCGCTGCCCGCTCCGGTTCGTTGGCATTGTCTGCAAAGCAGGTCGTGTGTGAGATAGCTTCATATCTAATTACCGCCAAAACTAATTAATACGTTGACCCAAAAAAAAAGAGAAAAAACGAACTGCTCACGTCCACATTTGGCAGGGGGTTTGGCCATTGCTGCAATAATCTTGGCTAGCGCCTAGATCACGCAGCCCGCCAAGGAGGGGCTACAATGGAGTGCTGAGTTTCTGTATACCAAGAGCTAGGTCCTCAGATTGTAGGAGATGTATGGGTAAATACAGGATAAGGATAAGGATAAATAATTAAAATTTAGGTGAATCTTTATGTGAAGAAAAAGCAGCAAGGGTTTTCATTGGCATCTATCAAAAACCACAATCTACAAAAAGTGTTTGATTTGCTCATGATTATAACTGATAAAAATGCTGCTTCAAATCTATAATTAAATTGTAATTATATTCTCTTTAGTTTTCGAAACAAGGCATACGTGACGTGACACACGTTACGTGACAAATTTTGACTTCCAAAAATGTACACGCGATTGGATTGTATAATTTTAGATATAAACAAATATCCATATGAACGTTAACCAATGCTCTCTGTAAACTAGCTACTGCAAACCCTTTGGGAAAGTATGAGCTCGAAGAGGACGCACATCTTTAGCTCCTTTTAAGTTAGGTTAGGTTTTTCTAGGGCTCGGTTTTCAGGTTAGGCTCTTCTTTAAAACTATTTCTATATCCTCAATTAAACGACAATTTTAAAATTTTTCTGAAAGTTTTAAAACACCCGCTTGTATGAATTTATAGTTTTTTCTAGAAGAAATCACTCTACTAAGAAAAAACTGGAAGTGTGAATGTCCACTCAGGAGAGATTTCACTGTAAAAGCAAACACTACATTAAAATGACAAAAGGCGATGCAATAAATCGAATTGCATTTCTTAAATTTGCAAATTAGATTAGTTAGTACAAATTTGATAAACAAAAATCCCGTGGATCTTATTTCCAGGAGCCAGTTCCAGGCTAGTTTACTGTAATCTATAAGCGAATATTATTTTCCTTGGAAATAGCTTGTTGTTATAATTTAGCTAGGGTCGAGGCCAAGTGGGGGGCTTTTAATAGATGCTTTGCCTACGCCCCTGTGTCCAAGCCAATTTTGGTGGCAGCAAGTCAATTGCGTTTGCAACACACACACACACATATATACATATACACACGCACAGTTGATTTGGCGGCATAGCTGGAGCAGATCGTAACTCAAGCGATTGGGCAAGCGACGCGTGTGTGTAAAATGCAAGATGCGATCTCAAGATTTGTTACAATAGTGTGTGTGTGTGTTTGTGTGTGCAGATTGCGTGTATAGAAATCAGTGTGCGTGTGTGTGTGTGTGTGTGTGTGAAGTGGCAGCTGCAGCATTTAGAAAGTAACAGTTAAAGCATTTTTTTGTTAGTTGCCAAAGCTTGGTTAAACGGGGGGTCAGGAAAATTTTCAGCAACTGTCATTTGGGGTTCAATGCACAGGCGGCGGCCCCCAGTTGATTATGTAACAAACAGATCAACAACTTTCACACCCAAAGCGCGCGCCTGCGCATGCCAAAGACAACAACAACAACAACAAAAAGCAGCTACAACAACAAAACGCACCCAATCAAAGTCAGGTAGTAAATTTGGTGTCAAACAAAAGAGCGAGAGAGGCGAGAGAGAGAGAGAGCGGGAAAATTTACCAATGCTTGTAGCATGCGACGACATAATCACGAAGATGACCACAAAACTAACAACAATAAGTGCCATCGATTTTTGCATAGCTGTTAATGTGCAGCGCCCATAACGGTTTCGTTTGTGAGCGTCGACCTTGACTGTGAAACCCGTTCGGTAATTTGAATTTCCCTGCGGGCGCAGCATTTTATGCTGATTTCCAGTTCTTTTTTTCTTTCCTATTTGAAAATACGAAATTGCGACCGGCGTGTACACTAATTCGAGTTGCGCGTGCGCAGCGACCGCAGCTGCTGAAGACCGAAACAAACTGAAGCCATGGGCGCTGCAGACCAGGCCATATATATCAAAGCTTATATGTATCACAGTTGTAATGCCCGGCGCGGGAGAAAGCTCTCTTTCGTTGAGCAGCGGGCATTGAGTTTTTTTTTTATATATGAATACTTTTCCTTCTAATTGTACATGCAATTATTTATGGTGCTTTAAATAAATAAATAAATAATATACCAGATTTGCATGTGAAAGTTTGCTGAGAACTTTGTTTGGTTTAAAAATCAGTGTAAACATAATTATCGACTGCCGCGATATTGTTTACATTCTAAATAGAGAGCATAATTTCTTATCGCTTATCGTAAATGCAGCATGACTTTCTCAAGTTACACTTAAATACTCAAATAATAGTAGCCTTGCGCCAGTACTCTAATTGCGAGCTTATATTTTACGCAATTAATTGTAATTGCTTGGTTGCAGTCAGTTTCGTCTAGAGTAACAAGCAAAAATATTTCTACATTCATTAGCGAATTTGTAATTCAATTTGAATTGTGCATTTGAATTGCAACGAAAAAAAACGTTTATTTGCACTCAGCGCTGCCAACTCGCTTTAAACTCGGTGAGTTTTAGTTAGCGTAAATGCCGCTAGAGGCATAACTAAGCGCATGCAACCGTGCCGTAGCGTCATATTTTATTTTAGCGCCAGGAGACGCGAACTGTTTTAAGGATTTTAAATAGTTGCTCGCGTTATTGTGACAGAATTTTGTTAGCGAAATGCGACCCAGCCTGGGTACGCCACAGGCCCGCGGTGGCTGTCGCACCGGCGGCGCCGCACGCCTAACACAACAGCAGCAGATGAAGGCCCAGCAGGAGGCCGCGGATGCCGCCGCACTGGATGCCCTCGACGAGGCGTTGATCTTTGACGATGAGGAGGGCGGCACACGCATCGGTGATATATATATACCGCCACCGGTGCCGCCGCATTGCTCCATGGAGAGCGTCGGGCCGCGTCTGATCATAAAGCGCATTGTCAACTACAATTTTAAGAGCTATGCCGGCGAGGTGGAGCTGGGTCCATTTCATCATTCCTTTACCGCGATTATTGGCCCCAACGGCAGCGGCAAAAGCAATGTCATTGACTCCATGATGTTTGTCTTTGGCTGTCGCGCCAATCGCATCCGTTGCAAGAAACTGTCGACACTGATACACAATTCCAAGGCCCATCCCAATCTGAACAGCTGCTCGGTGGCTGTGCACTTTGAGCAGGTGGTGGACAAGGGCGATGGCCAGAGTGAGCCGGTGGCGGGCTCACAGTTCTATGTGCGCCGCACAGCCATGTCGGATAACTCGTCCTATTATCAGATAGACAATCAACGTGCCCAGCTCAAGGATGTGGCCAAACTGCTGAAGAAGCATCATGTGGACCTGGAGCACAATCGTTTTCTTATACTGCAGGGCGAGGTGGAGTCTATAGCCATGATGAAGACCAAGGGCCAGAACGAGAACGAAACGGGCATGCTGGAGTACTTGGAGGACATAATTGGGACACAGCGTTATATACGCCCGCTGCAGCAGATCAATCAGCGTGTGGATCAGTTGACAGATGATCGCACGGAGAAGCATAATCGCTGCAAGCTGGCTGAGCGTGAAATGAAGGATCTGGAGCAGCCATTCAATGAGGCCGTTGAGTATTTGCGCAAGGAGAATGAATTCATGCGCACCAAGAACTGGGTGACACAGAAATACATAAGCATTAAGAAGCAGAAGCTGGAGGAGTATACTAAGGAACATGAGCAATGCAGCGTGGAGCTGAAAACCCATGACGAGGGCACCGACGCCCTAAAAAAGGAGCGTGCCGAAAAGGAGCTAATTGTACGCAAGGAAATTGAGTGGGTTTCTAGCGCAGCATAACCCAAATCCTTTGATTCACATTTGCCATTTTCATTTGCAGAGCCTACGAGGCGCTGGTCAAGCAGCGCGAGGACATCAAGAAGAAGCTGGTGGGCGCGGAGCGTAGCTGCACAGAGGTCCAGAGCGCCATGGAGAACACGAACAAACAGCGCAAAAAGGACAAGGCGCAAATTGATAAGAACGATAAGGAACTCGAAGAGCTGCATAAGTTGCCGGAGAAAAATGCCAAGGAGATCGAAGAATGCCAGCATAAATTGGAGCGCCTGGAAAAGGAGAAGCTCACACTGAACGAGGAGCTGGAGAAACAGCTGACACTGCTCAAGGAGCAGTCCGAGCCGCTGACCGAAAAGCGTCTCAAGTGCAGCGATGAGCTGATTGGACTCAAGGAAGCCGTCAATACGGCACGCGAGGAGCTGCAGGTGCACGAGTCCAAGCTAAAGATACTAAAGCAAGTGGAAACCACCGAAGCGCGCAAATATGAATCACTCAAGAGCTCCTACGAATCGGCACAGCAGAGCCTGCAAAACATGACCACCAAATTGGAAGAGCTTAACACAAATATGCCGCAGCTGCTGGAGGAGATGCGCACCAAGTCTGCCGAGGTGGAAAAGCTGGCCAAGGAGGAACGCAACCTGGCCATGCAGTGCGGCAAGCTGCGCGAGGAGGTAGCCCCATCCGATTACAGCTGTATTTATTTGTCTTACAATTGCTCCTTTTCCATGTCAGATCAATGAACGCTCTTCCAATATGCAAGCGCAACGCTCCAACGACAAAGTCCTGGACTTCTTAATGCGCATGAAGGCTGAAGGCAAAATACCGGGCATACTTGGACGCCTGGGTGATTTGGGCGGCATTGATGCCAAGTATGACATAGCCATATCGACAGCCTGCGGACGCCTCGATAATATTGTGACGGATACTTACGACACCGCCACGGCTGCCATTAAGGCTCTTAAGCAGCATAATGTGGGTCGTGCCAATTTTATACCCCTCAATCGCATGGAGCATTGGCGCAGCAAGTCGTATCGCATAAACACGTGAGTTTGAACAGTTAACTAGAATTGTTGCATTAATTAATTCATAATAATGTAATTGTAAATAGTCCTGAGAACGTGCCGCGTCTTTACGATCTGGTGCAGGTGGAGGATGAGCGTGTCAAGACAGCTTTTTATATGGCATTGCACAATACTCTGGTCGCCACGGATCTGGAGCAGGGTTCACGCATTGCTTATGGCCGGGAGCGATTTCGTGTGGTCACGCTGCGTGGTGAGATTATCGAGCAGGCGGGCACCATGTCCGGCGGCGGCAATAGACCTGTGCGCGGCAAAATGGGCACCCAGGTGCGCACCAAGACCGCCGAATCGGCAGACAGCTCACTGATATCGCAA
This sequence comes from Drosophila kanekoi, assembly GCA_037075305.1. Taxonomy (NCBI): domain Eukaryota; kingdom Metazoa; phylum Arthropoda; class Insecta; order Diptera; family Drosophilidae; genus Drosophila; species Drosophila kanekoi. The sequence goes on from JBAMCE010000478.1 coordinate 708,155, forward strand.
CAAGCTCTGGAGGATATGCAGGTGCGGGCCGAGGAGCTGCAGACACGCATCAACTACTGCCAGGAGCAGCAGGGGCGCCTGGAGTATGAAATACAAACGCTGCAAACGAATCTCCAGCGCAGTGAAACGGAACAGAAGCGTCTCTCGGTGAGCATCAAATCGCAGGAGCAGCAGATGGCCAGCAGCCTGAAACAGTGCGAGGCACAGCGCAAATGTATGCAGGCCCACACCACAGATGCGGGTGCCGTCAAGGAGCACGAGGCGCACATAAAGCGAGCCGCAGAGCAACTGCAGCAGCGCGAGGAAAAGGAACAAGCCATGTCCAGTCAAATCACCCAAGTGCAGGCCGAGTACGATACGCTGCGCTCGAATACAGTGAAGCCCGTGGAGGCCAAGCTGAAGAAGACAACCAGCCAGATCGAAAAGCTGGCTAGCAATGTACGAAGCCTGAATGTTGCGCTGACCACGGCGGAGCGCAGCATTGAGCGTCTGAAGAACAACAACAATAATCTTCGAGAGAATATTAAAACGGCGGAGGACAAGCTGCGCGCCCTTAACGAGGAGCGTCAGCAGTGTCAGGAGCGCAAGAATGAGCTGGAGGAGGAAGCGTCTAAGGCCGAGGAGGCCATCGGTAGCGCCAAGTCGCAATCGTCGGACATTAAGAAGGCAATCGATGAGCTGAACAAGCAGGAGAATCAGCGTAATCTGGCACGCATTGAGATTGAGACCAAGCTGCAGGCGGCCGCAGCCAAGATGAACGAGGTGAAGTCGGATATACCGCGCTGGCAGGCGCAGCTGAAGCCGCTCAAGCTGAATGAAATACCCGGCGAAACGGAGCCGCCGGCACCGCTCAAGACGCTCAACGAGGAGGAGCTGGAGGCGAATAATCTGGAGGACATGCAGTACAAGCAAACCCTGCTTGAGGAACAGCTGAAAACAAAGCCTAATTTGGGCTTCATCAAGGAATTTACTGACAAGCGTCTGGTTTATTTGGATCGCGTGCGCGTCCTCGAGGACATAACCTCGAAACGTAACGAGATGCGCGACAAGTACGAGGAGGTGCGCAAGCGTCGCTATACAGAATTCATGGAGGGCTTTAACATAATCACTCGCAAGCTGAAGGAAATGTATCGCATGATTACGCTTGGTGGCGATGCTGACCTGGAGCTGGTTGATTCCATGGATCCATTCACCGAGGGCGTACAGTTCACTGTGCGTCCGCCCAAGAAAAGCTGGAAATACATCTCGAATTTGTCTGGTGGGGAGAAGACGCTCTCCTCGCTTGCCTTGGTGTTTGCCTTGCATTATTATAAGCCGTCGCCTTTGTATTTTATGGATGAGATCGATGCCGCTTTGGACTTCAAAAATGTCTCCATTGTGGGCCATTATATCAAGGTAAGAACTGCTGCTCCTAGCACAAACTGCTCCTGTCTACAACATGTCTTCTCTTTAAGGAGCGCACCAAGAATGCCCAGTTTATAATTGTCTCGCTGCGCGTGAATATGTTCGAGCTGTCCAACTATCTGGTGGGCATTTACAAGGTGGATGACTGCACAGATTCGGTTACCCTGGTGAATCATCCGCCAGATCCTTTGCCGCCGCCATCGCAGCCACGCATCACTTCCACGCAGATGGAGGATGTGACGCTGCCTCCCGCCGCACCAAACGGCGAGGTGGAGGCAACGCAGCAGCAGCTGCAGGCGGAAGTATCTAGAATGTGCGGCCGGGATACGACTTTTGCGCCGCGACTCGAGAGCACAGCGATCTCGCATGTGGTGCAGGAAGAGATTAGTGTCAATGAAGTGGTCGCTGGCGCCAGTGAGCTGTCCATTCAAAGTCCGCTAGCCGCCGCAGCGCCCATTAATGCCTAGGAGCCATCTAATATTAACAATATCTATACGCATAACTTTAATAAACAGTACAAATCATAATTAAAAATAAACTAGACTAAAGGCTGCTCATGATCTTGCTGCAGATGGTGGCCAGCGCTTCGGTGGTCTCGTTGCGCATGGCTGTTATATCCTCGCCGGCATCGCAGGAGCGTGTCACGAGCGGATCCAGCGGCAAAGAGCCGAGCAGCGGTACATCCATTTCGGTGCACATGGCCGCTGCGCCGCCTGTTTTGGCGGGAAAGATCTCGGAGCTGTTGCCGCAGTTTCCACAGCGGAAGCTGCTCATGTTCTCAATGACGCCCAGGATGGGTATACGTTGCTTTTTACAAAAATTAATCTCCTTACGCACATCCAGCAGCGCCACCTCCTGCGGCGTGGTCACAATAATGGCGTGCAAAGATTCGGGCGCGTTGTCGTCGCGCAAATACGTGACCACGGACAAATGCTCATCCGAAGTGCCCGGCGGCGTGTCCAGCAAAAGCAAATCCAGATTACCCCAGTCCACCTCGCTAAGAAACTGTCGTATCATGCCGTTCTTTTTGGGACCGCGCCAAATGACGGCATCATCTACAGAGCCCAGCAGAAAGCCTATGGACATTAGGCACACATTGTCGTCTATGCCCACCGGCGACCAACCTGAGCCGGATTGATGCACATTCTCGCCCAGTGCGCCCAGCAGACGCGGCTGCGATGGCCCGCAAATATCAATGTCCAAGACGCCAAAATTGTTGTCGGGGTAACTGCGTGCCAAGTAGCGTGTCAGCAGAGTGGTAACCGTGCTCTTGCCCACACCTCCCTTGCCGGAGAGAATCAGTAATTTGTGCTTGACATCTTTCATGGCGGCGGCAACCAGCGCCTTGCCGGGATCCTCAAGTTTCTTGCTGGGGTCACTGCAAATGCTTTGATTGGGGCAGCCGGCACAGGCGCTGACCAAGCCGGCCTGTTCGCTCTCCACGCCAGGACAGTGCTCGGGCGGCGGTGCTTGCATTTTATATTTTTTAATATATATTTATGCGTTGAGAAATGGTAATGAAACGTAAACCAAGTGCAGTTGATAAGGCGACTGTCGACGTTCTGGGTGAATGCCAAATGACTGGCGCTTTCGAGCAATTCGATCGATTCACATCGATAGTCGATAGAAAACATCGGACGATTAATGGAAACAGCAAACTGTGAAAATGACAGTATTCAATATATGTGGGCCAAATATAAAAAATTAATTCATTTGTCTTTAAAATATGAACTCTAAGCTTTAAGCAAGCTTGTGGAACATCGATAGAGATTGCTGGTGAACGGAGCAAGACAAACACCAGCTTGTTTATTTGAAAGTATCATTAATTAAATGGAATTCAATAGTCCAGCTGTTGTCATACCAAAATCCAAATCTTTTATTTTGCTTTAATATGCATTTAAAATGCTTAAAATAAGATTATGGGCTATTTAATTAAGCGGCAGCATTGTAATCGATTAAGCTCTTGGAACTGATTTGATCCAAATGGCGAACCCCATTCTTATCCACGACCGCCACATTAAAGTTTTTCAAGTTAACAATCAGACGCTTCTGAATTTCCAGAACACACTTCTTTAGCACATCGTAGGCCTCCTCCTGGGTGATATTCGGATGCCAGTAGCGATCGAATATGCTGGAGCAGAACATGCTACCGTAGCCATGACCGGCATAATTCACAGACTGTGCCGACGCCAGATAATCAATGAATGTCAGTTCGGGGCCCGTTGCGGGATCGTAGCTGATAAAAGAAACGGTTGTTAATCAAGAGTCATTTAAACTAACTCCAATGGGACTCACCCGGCAATAAACATAAACACCTGGTAGCGTGTGCGACTACGCAGACTTTCCGCCAGGTTTTTGCGAGTGAAATGTGCAGCCGAATGGGGACTTAAATCGTAGCCATTGCGCATTTTATACAGTGCAATGTTCTTCGCAATAAACTCGGTGAACTGCTCGGTGTCGCCGGACTCGCCAACCGTTGAAATTAACAAATTGTCCGCCACCTTATGGATTTTGTTCTCATCTAGAAAATGATGCGAGAATGTTAGTTTGGGTCCAACCCGGTTGCTGGCTGTTGCCACTGATGCATGCCGCTACTTGGCGGTATTTTACCTTCTTTCATCACGACTACAGAATGGGCGTGAGTTGTGTCTGCTGCTAGCATAACAAAATCAGGTCCCTTGATGCCCAGAAGTGTTTCCATTTTAGAATTGTGATATTAATTTTACTCCGGCGCGTTGTTAGGATGACTTGAGTAAATTTTCTTCTGTAGCTGTTTCACGACGAAGTGGCGGTGGGGCGATTTAGTTTCGATAGCAGCCGAATGACTTATCGATATTTCTGCATCGTTTCGATATTAGAAAATAAGAGTAAGTGTGACCAGCCAAAGCTAGAGAAGACATAAAACTATCGATAGCGTGAACAAGATATTTTGAATAACTGTAAATTAGCTAACTATTTTAAGAAAATAATTAGACTTGAATTAACTTAGTGAAAACCCAAATTAACAACATGTCGATAGTGATAGTTGTAGTTAGGATCATTTGAACTGATAGATAAATGTTTTGAATAATACATTTTCAAAAAATGCGGCTTGGGCCATTCGCAATGCGTTCCGCTAGACCGAACATCAGGTATGGCGCCAACTTCTTGGCCTGCCTGTAAAATGTAAATGCCATGTGAAACGGCAGTACGTAATGAGGCCGCGAGGCCAGTAAGGAGAAGCAGAAAAAAAACAATTGTACTTTAGGTTTGCAGCGCCAATTAATTGCATTGCCTTTCACCTAGCGCCCCAAACAAATGCCACACAGATTCCCAGCACCGAAAAATCATTTAAAATGCCATCGCTGGGGTCGTCGCCAAGTCAAAGGTGGGTCTGTTCGGCATGATTGCAACATTTTGTTGCGTCTGCTACTCCATTTTCCGTCTCGCTTGCGCAGCAGCAGCCGCAACAGCGGCAACAGCAGCGCGGTATCAGCTTACAAACAAAAGTTTTTCCATTTTCAACAAACATTTTCCATTTGCCGTCAACAACGCCGCAGCGCACCGTCGCACTTTTCAGTTGCATTTTGTCGTTCACGACACGCGCTCGTTTTTTTACAGTTAGCAGAGTTTTTCTTTTGTTTCACACCTTCTACTATTAGTATTAGTTTAATTAGCCACGCATCGTTGTTTAAACATTGGCCAGCATGCTTTTGTAATATGGCAAAGAGAATTGTGTTTGCAAAATCAACGTGAAAAGAGGTAAATTGTTAATAATTTTACACACTGTGAAAAGTTTACAATATTTTCGCTGTGGCAATTTGCTTTCGATTTTGCGGCTCTTATCAGCAACAACCAAAATTTGTTATTGTTGATAAAGCTAGGCGAGAACTTCGCTCTGAGCGGCTGCATATACCCTATACTAAAGAGGGTAATATAATTATTGCATGCAGTGTGTAACGCATCAAGGGAGACATCGGCATATATAGAGAGAGAGAAGGGAGAATAACAGTATATAGCTTTTTCTGTTCCTGTGTAAACAAGTCTCTCAGTTTTGAACGTGTCGAAACTAGCCAAATTGGAACGCCTATATCATATAGCTGGCAAATGGGTCAAAAGTGGGGTTTTCATTTGTTTTTCATGATATTCTGTTTCCTATCTACTTCACAATCTATATTGAATACATCTATTGGAGGATACAGTTCGAAAGGTGACATTTTCCACCTGCAAGGGTATCAAATCTTCGGCATGCCGATAACTGTTCCTGCTTTTAGGGGGCGGTTGTGTGTATTACGGGGCGTGTGAGACTTTAATTAAAGCTGTCAGTTAAAATACGAAAACTATTCGAATATCTTTTGGCAGCAAATTGCTTATCAAATGCCAACACGTTGCACTCGATATCTGGACAGGCTATCAACGACCTTGTCGTCGAGTTCAAAGAAATGCGTTTGAAGGCATTCGAGCTGTTGTCATTAAATCTGGTTAAGACTAAAAACAAAAAACGTGGCAAACGTTAACAAAAACTTAACAATTTGTCTCAAACACAAAACACAACAAATAAAAAGAGAAAAACACGTTTGTTCAGCTGTGAAATTGACCTTTTATGGCCCAAAACAAATGCAACTTCGTTTTGTTGCTGTTGTTGCTGCTTGTTGTTGTTTGTGTCAGTCCAAAAGATATAAACGGAAATAGTTAACAATAATCGTTGGAGAAATGTTGCCGAACTGTTGGAGCAGACGATAATGGGGCCCATCGAATAGAGCCCACTTAATGCAGAGTTAAATGTTTGCTGAACTAATTTGCCTTAATTTGAGTAAAAGCGCTATTTTGCTTTCATTCAAATGACATTTCGAGTGAAAAGCCTTAGAACATGTGTGTTGTCTCCAATTTGTTAAGTGCTTTATCATCATTTTCTTTTCTACCTGGTCGAGCATTTCGCGACCCGAGATAAGCGGATCATGTTTCCTGCATATGTATGCACATATATTGGCCAATCTACCAATTCTTTTTATCTGCTTAAATTCTTCAAGAACTAGCCAGTCTTTATCAACGTTAACGAGATAAAGTAATTTTTCAGTATTTATGTTTCATTCATTTTCCTATATCTCCGATTTTTTCTGTGTAGCCTATCAGTTCCTTTAGCTAGAGTATCATATCGCAAAGAACAGCTAAAGAAATATATATATAAATGATCAAATTAATAATTTATCTCAAATTATCTTTCATCAACTTATCTTTTATCATTTATTTTAAAATACTTGACTTTTTTGTTGAAATTCTCAATTTTCAGTTTCTATGTTTCTTTGTCTCATGTTCAATATCGTGCTCAAAAAGTTTTCCAAAGAACCTTTGGTAATTTCCAGAAAATATCCATTTAAGTAAGCCAAAAACAGAAATATTTTAAGAGCACTTTTGGAGTGTACTTTCCCAGGCAGATCGCATTACAATATCATGCGATCCACAGCTGTTGCCCAAACATTGTTAGGGTATTTAAACTTCGGCTGCCTCCTAATATAATATAATATGTTATTTTCTTTCAAACTAGCCTTGATTTTGCCATCAGATTTTAGTTGCAATTTGACAAAACTTAGGTAAACACTTTAGCTTCAGATTAAAACCTTTTGCATCTAAAACATAAAGTATAAATTAGTGTATATATATATTTCTTAAAATTTTAAGTTATTAAGCAAATTCTTGTGGAAAGCGCAGACTAATTGATTGGACTTAACTGGGCCAACAAGCTGTGGCAATATGCTGCTAGACAAATTACAGGGGACGCTCGGGGGTGTGGTGGTGGGGCTACAATAGTTGATGTGGTTTAAGCCTGCAAATGTGTGTGTGTGTGTGTGTGTGCACAGCTGTTTTGATTAGTGTTCACACCACAAGAGTTGGCCTTCAGCATTTACGTAACAAGAACACACGCAGATAATAGCTACATATATCTCTATATAGTGTATATCTATACGCATATCGATAGCCGAGACAGCAACCACAGGCGCGGCACCACAAATAATGGGAATTTCATAATTTGCCGCAAGCAGATCGCGACATGCGATCGACAACAATTTCACTTTTTATTGGCCAACTTAGTAAAAGCAATGCAGCTAGCTGCAGAGGGGTGGGGCGGGGGGTTGCGCTGCTTAGAGGGTTGCTCATTAATTGTTGAGCCGAAGAAAGTTTTAATTACTGGCGAGATTGGCGAGCGTTTAAGATAATGAAGCATTTAAGACGCGCATTCATTTCAGCAAAATTGCTCAATTTTGAAAGTGCAGCAGGCAACAACAACAACAACGACAGCAACAACAGACAATTGCATTAATTTGCATTTTATATTTTCACTTTTGTATGTTTTTTTTTTTTTAGCAACAACAACAACAAAGGCCACAGCAGCAGCGCCAGCGATGACGTCGTTGCTGCCTCGGGATACGTCACCAATGGAGCCAAAGGAGCAGCCATCTGCAGCAGCGGCAACAGCAGCGCCCACACGCATACCACATCCGAACGCTTGTGCTGTTCCGTTTGTTCCATTGCGGCGTTCCGCCTCCATGCGCTTGCGCGGCACAAAAGCGCATCCACAGCTCATTGGCAGCGCCGGTGAATTCAGTTCGCGCGTCCAGCTCTCCGGCAGCACAACGAACGCGCGCTCATTGTGCGTCCAGCCAGTTGTGCCTTTCACGCGTAATCACAGCTGGAATAATTTGGGCCACAGGCAGACGGCCAACAAGACGGACTCAACGCCTTTCCATGCATTATGCAGCGGCGACACCGAATGCTTGGCCCTAGCAGACCAGCTAACTGAGCTCCAGTTGAGTCCGGACATGGACTCCTCCAAGTCGCGTAATATGGTAAGTTGTGGCTGGTCGTCGAGTGTGTTTTGGCATACATTTTGCCGTATCGATTTTTTGTTATTTTTAACCCCCACCAAAGTCATCGCTGACCTATGTAATTTAAAAACACAGAGAAAACGCCCCCGCCTGCGTACGTAACACGCCTGTCAATACCATTACCCGCTTTCATTACGAAACGACACCACCCTGTGTGGTATTTAACAACCCTGCATTTGCATACATTTTGTCACCACTTGGGGGGACGAATTGAAGTTCTCTACAATTTGTGACATGAGCTTGTTAGAGTATTCAATTTTGACAATTATAAAGAGCCAATATAGAAAGCCTTGCGTATGCAAAACTAGCTCTCATTCAAAATGTTTAAAGTATTTCTACTTGATTTAAGATACTTGATGATCGTAAAAGCAAACGTTTGGTTAACTAACTTAGGTGAAGGGTATCTACAAGTCGACTACGCTATCTGTTTCTCCACTCAAAGTACCTGCAGCGCTTTAAGCACCCAGCGTAAAGTTCAGTTTGAGTTTAGATCGCATACATATATACATAATTTATGATGCAGTTATTTTTAATTTAATTACATGATATTACATTATTTAATGTAATTACAACAATTAGTACGAAATACTCTTTGTATGTTTTATCATGTTTAAAATTAACAATCAATTACGAACATATTCAACAAATGCATAACCATTAGCTTTAAAACTGTATAGCTTGGCTTACAGTTTGAGCGCCATTGCCAGTTACTTTAAAAGATTTGCCACTTTGTGTTTGTTATTGTCCCGTTAGACTCTCCGCTGGGCTTCAGTTTTGCATAATGGGTCAGCCAAAACAATGTGAACGGAAAAGCCCAGGGCAGCGTCCGTTGAGCAGCTGTTTCAATTCCATTGCCGCTCTGTTCCATGTCCAAAATGTAGCAAATGGAACGTAAACAGCTGAGCGGGCGGCCGACAAGGAAATGCAAGTGCGCGGCGCAGCTTTTGCAAATATTGACAGGAGCAAACACACACACACAAGCACGCAGAGACAGGCACATATACACTGGCAGGCGGGCACTGCTACACATGCACAAGTACCGTACCTTTTCAACCACCCTCGCTTCCGCACTCTCTGCCGCCTCTCTAGCCCCAACCCATGCTCTACGTTTTTGAGGGTTCATTTTGTTTTCGTTTGTTGTTCTTGCTTTCCACTTGGTTTTTTTTTTTTGGCATCTTCTTCATTTTCTCTGACCCATGCGATTTGCGTTTCAGTTGATTTTTTATGCTCAACGCGAACGCATGCAAAAGCAAAAGCTCGCAGCTCTCCGCTCTTCCCTTTCCAATTGCGATTCGCGCTTTTCGCTTTGTTATTGTTTAAACAAAGTTTCGACTTGCGTGTGAATGCCTTTAAGTATGTTTTAAGCCATGTATACGCATATTTAACTACTCGTGTGCTTGTGCTTGTGTGTGTGTGTGTGTGTGTGCGTGTGTGTGTGTGTGTATTCTTATTGTGGGCCTTGTGGCAGCTGTTTGTGGCAAGGTTTTCAGTGCCTTATAAATAATTATTACACAAACGAACTCTTTATATAGACATAATTGCAGTTCGTTGGCCCTTTTAAATAAATAATAATTATTGATAGATTTTGCGCGTGTGTTAAATGAATTAATATATTAATTCAAACGCAGCGTTTTAAGTAACAGAAACAATTTCAAAAATAGGAATATGAAAATATTATAATTCAGATTTGTTTATGAAAGAAGCTTTTAGAAAGGAGAAAGAAATTTTTAGTAGGAATATGAAAAGATTAAACATAACAAATCAAAATCTTAAAAAGAAGTATAAAACTATGAAAAACAATTTCTCTAAAAAGAAATCTAAAATATAAAAGCATTATTACATAAAAGAAATATAAACTTCGATATGAAAAAGTTAAAAAACACAATTTTCTTAATTGAACAAAAACTATAATTGTGTTCCAAAACTGTTTCATTCGCGTCTCTTTGTCCTTTTGCAATCCTTTAAATATGAAAATCTACATTTTATAAAAGATATTTGTATTTTCATATACAAAAAACTCTAAACCTTATAAACATGGTAAAATTATTATTTCTAAAAAAAATAGCACAAGAAATGTTAAATGAATGTGTGAAAGAGTAAACATTTAATGCTAAAATATCTTTAAATTTTAATATTGAAATATCAAATTTCTTCGAAAAAAGTTCTCTATATTTAAAAATGATTCCTTTAAATGAAAATCTCACTAAAATCAGCATTCTCCATTCCCCTTCATCCTACTTTGTCAGGACCTTCAGCACCTTAAGCACCTGCTTATATAATAATAATATCCTAAAGTAATTGCACACTTTCAACGACGACCCTGAAAGAAAAAAGAAGAAATATTAAGTCCATTTATAGATGATAGTCTAGATAGAGGGAAGTCGTCTTGGCAATGGGCCAACTGGGTTATTTTGACCATTGTCGCAATTGGCAGAGACAATATGTACATTTTGCACACCTGCAGCGAGTCGCGAGTCGCACTCAATTCAAAGCCATCGATTTTTCTGCGGCCCATGGGCAGCATATGATATATGTATGGTCCATATAGGCATAAGGTGAATGGTTGGGACGTGACTTTAGTGGGTACTTAATTGATATTTGGTAGACTTTGGACAGACTTGGGCTCAGTTATAAAGTGCGTAAGCGTAACGTGTGGATTGTTATAAAATAGCAACAAGAGCATTAGCCCAGTTAACGTACTGGCTACCAACACTGAGAGAAATATCGAAGCTTGAAGTCAAAGATTTGCTTGGTATGCTTCAAAATGAAATATTTCTTAAGCTAATTGCGAATATTCATGATTTTGGGTACATCTTTTCCAAACAAAAGACCTATTTTAAGTCTTATTTGAAGTCTTTTTAGTCTTAAGTTAAGAATCTTTATTTTTATTTTAAGCACTTTTATGAAAGATCTCGAGAAACTTCTTCTCTGAATGAAAGACTTATTTCAAGTCATATTTTGTCTTAAACTAAGAACTTAATTCTTATTCATGAATTAAAGAACTTAAATTCTGAATAAGACTTGTTTCAAGACTCTGCAGTCTTAGGTTAAGAAGTTAATTGTTATTCCAAGCACTTTTATTCTAATGCCCAACATACAAGAAAAGAAACTATTGATAGTTAAAAACGCGATTTAGCTTACTTTAATAAATACTGTACTTGCTTTGAGTACACTTTACTCTTAGTTCAAGTACGTAAATGCTTGAAGTAAGCATTTTGTGTTGCATTTTTGCATACTTTCGTAACACCAAAGAAATTTAAAGCAAATGAACTTGAATAAGTTCAAATATATTTATACTCGAAGTTGTTGCTAGGTTTTTCTCTAAGTGCATTCGTATCTTTAGCCCATATCTGCTGTGTTATGGCCATATTAACAGCTCAAACTGGGGGCCAGCTGCTCGCCACATTTTTATCATTTTATACAGAATTTTCAAACGATTTCTCTGAGTGTAGCTACGGCTACTTGGTATCTTTTATTCTTACCCAGCTGTGCTGTTAGCTCGTGCGTAAAACTTATTGCGAGAATACATTGTTTTCTTTTTGTAGAAGTGCCATCAAGTATGTATTTCCCAGTAGTTGAACAATTAAAATAGGGCAAGAAACTCGTTAATGATGATTATGAAATATGCATGAGTTTCCTGCTGTGTGTGTATGTGTGTGCGGCTCTCGCTTCTACTCGACACTCACCTGAGTCTAACCTGATTTGCAAGCCAAACCTTCTGCCGTTGCAGTTGCATTTGCATTTGCAGTAAATTGGCTGACAGTAGCTGCAAATGACTGGCTAGTGGGACATTTGCTTCTGAATCACATTTCAATACACATTTGGGGCAATCGCAAAATGACAGACGATGCGATTTTTTAAGCTGTCTCCGCATATAGAGACAGCGGGTAAATAGAGGCAAACTTCTGGCATTATATCATAGCAGGGTACAATGTTTCTTTTTTCTTCCAGTTTCCCTTATTCTTTGGTCCGCAAACACGTAATGTGCTTAGAGTAATGCTTTTAGCTGCTTAAATTAAGCTGATTCAGGCTTAAAAGAACTACTGAAACTATGTTTTGTAACAAGGCATGAGTATCGCACCAGTTGCTGGTTACTTTCATACCAATTGCATACAAATGCAAGCCGAAACTGGATTCAACAAATGTTTTTACTTAATTAGACATTTTAGATGCACACGCTTAGATGCTTAAATTAATCTGATGAAAAATGAAGGCTTGAAAAATGCCATTAAAAACCGTAAATACCAATTTTTGGGCACATTCATACCAATTGCAAAGCTTTAAGCTGATTTGGACTTGAAGAAACTACGAAAAACAGATTAAGTACCAAGGCATGAATAATTTACCAGTATTTGGGTATATTTTGGGTATACTATTGGGTACAAATAAAGACGAGAGAATGGATTAAAGCAAATGTTTTTAATTAAAAGGACATTTTAACACTGGCTTTCAAAATAGTGGGAATAGTGGATATATATTATCCGTATACCATTAAATACTAACAAAAGTGTAGTGTGAACTACTTGTTGCATCTCCGTAATAATATCGAGATACGAAATTTTGGTTTCTTCCAATTTGTCGTTAACCGTTAACATATTTATCTCTAATAACCACAAACAAATGAGGTCAGAACTAAAGAGTTTTTTTTTATAAAAAGAACGTTTTTGTGAGTCTAGGTTCGACGATGAATTTATACAACATGTGTTCCAAAGGGCCTAACTTAACTTTGGCACTATTTCTGCAAATCAACTCAAATCAAATCAGAGCTGGGAACGAAGTCGAAAAGTATTTCCGGTTGGGACAAAGTTAGCACAAAAAGTCCCAGCAAACGCTGTTCCCCCTATCTAATACCCCTGCTGGTGCATAGGCAGTTAATTGACCACAAAAATGTTGTTGCCGCTTGATCAGGGTGTGGGCAGAGGGGAGGGGGGTTCGTGTCTCTGATACGAAATGGAAGGAATGCCACAATGAAAGTAACTGACGGGTGTTTAAAATGTTTTGTAAATGTATAACAACAAATTGGTTTTGGGGCGTTACGGTAACTACAAGATACCTTCAAGCCACCCGGCTCTCCCCATTCCCTCCCCGCTTGTCTATTGACTACACGCGATCTTTTTACGCGTTTCGCGAACTATGCACGACTGAGCAAGGCAGAGCTTCGATTGGAGCAACCGCAGAGATTGGCAGCGAAAGAAAGCAGCCAGCAAGAAAATGAAGCAGTGCTTGGGCTAATCGCTTGGCTTTCGGTCTAAACATAATTGTTTTCTATTTTGCAGTCTCTAAAGCTGAACGGCGGCAGTGCAGAGACAGCGGGCATCGAAACGGCCACGTCGACGTCCACGCCAAAGACGCCCAAGACACCGCCTGAGCCGGGCCACAGCTGTGTGCGCGATAAGCATTGCGCCCGTTTGTCCAAAACGCTCAACAGGAAGTCGCTGGACGCTGCGAAGCTATCCACGGTGCACGAGACGAAGATATCGCCCAGGACGCCGCCAGGCACGCCAGATTCACCGAGCACCTATCTGGATGATGATCTAGATTCGATGTATTCGTTTGCGACCACCACATCGGGTCGTTCGACCATGTCCTGCGAGCATCCCTATGTGGCCAGGTGAGAACCATTTTAGAAATATAGGGAAACTTTTTCAAAATAAAAGGAAATATTTAGTTATCAGAGCTTTTTAAATAGAAATATCAAATAGTGGGAAATATTGTCAGAATATGGGGAAATATTAATATAAAAATGCTTACATTTTCTAAAATATAGGGAAATTGAAGCATACAATTGAGAGAGCAAACAATTGAGATTCATTCAAAGGGAAAATATAGAATCAACAAATAAGAATGTTAATTTACATAATAGGGTACCAATTGAATATGGGGAAATTTACTATTTACTTTATCCGAACCCCTATTTTAACGGGATCTTGCTCAAAGTATTAACGCATTAAGGAGTTCAAATGCCAAGCTAGCTTAAGAAGAAAAGTAATATTAGAACAATAAATGGTTAACATTAGAAAATAAACACAAAATAATAATTTATTAGATAACACACCCACTAATTATAGTATTTACCTTGCAGAAACGGCACCACCTTCAGTGGACGCAAGATGAAGTATGTGGTGCACTGTTCGAATTATGCCGGGCAAGTTGGAGCCGATTATCTGACGCCCACGCAGCGGGCACAGCGTCAGATACGGCGACTGAAGGAGCTGTTGAGCATAGCGCGACAGGATCTGGAGGCCAAGGATACGGAGATCTTGCGTTTGACACGCGAGGTTGTCGAGCTGCGTCTGTTCAAGGCATCGCTCAGCTCGCCCGAGGAGCGTTCCGCCTCCTCGGATGCGGTAACGGTGCGCGAGGCGGAGCTGAAGACCTCGCAGGATGTCTCGCCCATCGTGGACATGGTCGACGAGGCTAAGTGTAGTCCGCGTCATCTGGCCCGTCAGCAGCAGCATCAGCATCAGCAGCTGCAAATGTCCGCCGAGATGCAGAGCTCGTATGCGGACTCGGGTCATTTTGAGGATCTGACCATGTCGTCGGTGCACTCGAAGGACTCGCAGACGCAAAGCGAGACGCCCGAGGAGTCGGCGCCGGACGCGGCGGCATCCTCCAGCAGCCTGGAGAATTACGAGCTGCAGCGGCAGGAGCTAATACGCATGTACGAGCATCGCATCGAGGAGCTGATTCGCACCCAGGACGGCGCCGCCAGCGACCTGAAGCGCACACACAACGACAAGGTCGAGGCGCTGCTACAGAAGCTGGCCGAATGCAACACACGCTACTCGGACATCGTGCCGGACTATGAGCACGCAAAGCAGCGCATCCGTGAGCTGGAGAAACAGCTCGAGGATTTGCAGCGCAAGCTGATCGAGCATGAGGAGAAGCAGAACAAAATGTATTTGCATATGTATCAGCAGGGACAGGAGGCGGAGCGCATCACGCGCGCCGATCAGGTACGTTTACGGCTGCACACAAAAAACACCAGCTTATCTAGTTGGATTTGAGCCAATGACCTGTCTTTAAGGAAAAACTAGTTCATTTTAGATCAGTTTTTGAACCAATAACTGCCTTCAGACAAAAACCAGTTCATTTTAGTTCAGTTCATGGCTTGTCAATTGATCCAAACAGTTTCGGTTGGATTTGAACGAATGACCTGCCTTCGAACTAAAGACTAGTTCACTGCTTGTCGGGCATACATTTCGGTTGGATTTGAACCAGTGACCTGCATTTACTAGAAACCTAGTTAATTTTAGATCAGTTCATGGCTTGTCAATTGAACCACAATTTTCTGTTGAATTTGAACCAAAGGCCTGCCTTTAAAAGCAACACAGTTCATTTTAGATCAATGCATGGCTTGCCATTTCAGCAAAGGTTTGAACCAATGCCCCCATCCCTGCCTTCAGTTTGGGTTCGTGAACGCGATTTCGCACTTTCATGAAACAATTTGAGATTCTATTTGCTGATAAAGGAAGCGATACCTTTTTTCGAAATCGATTCATTTTTCCTACATTTCATAGAATATTTTTACTTTTGTAGATAGTTTTAAGACATTGACGCAGGAAATATAACTTTGTTTTTCGCTCAGTGTAGTAGTGTGTCAGAGTTGCATTTGTAATGTTTCATTCCATCGTTTCCAGGCAATGGAACTGGCACAACGCCAGCCGGACAGCAAGGTGTCCATCAATGAGCTGCTGCATCAGCTGCAAAGCACACAGGATGAACTGGAGAATATACGCGTAAGATTCTTCAATATATTTCTAATATTATTTTCGGTTTTGTTTTGTGTGTTGCATTTTGTTGCATCGTGAACTGCGACTCATCCAACAACAACAACAACAACAACACAACACACAACAAACATAAATCAAAGCACACGCACACAAATAAACATCAACAACAACAACAACATCATGACATTCGACTGCTGTGTATGTATGTCCGTGTGTGTGTGCGTGTGTGTCTGTGTGTGTGTGTGCTTATGGTTGAGGACGTTTCATTCAATTTGGCGCTTTGCCTGGCTGTAAAAGCTGCATTTAATTGAAATGCGCGTCGTTAATAATTCAATAATTATTTATTATTCATTCCATAGACTTTAAGTACCGCATAACATTAATTAATTAACTTTTACAAACATTTGCATTCAAAAAAAAGTACACATTAAAAGCAACGTTTGATTTGTTTCCAAGTACCATCACGTTTTTTTCTACTTGTTCTTCTACTTTGTTAATTTCGCTTGTTTCATTCCATTTCGTTCCGTTGCGAGTTCAATTAGCTAAGTACAGTCACAGCGTAGTGGAGAGTGCATGATAACAAAAGTACAGTTGCCGTTGCCGAGCTCTTGAGTTATTCTACTTCTTTTTTTAACTTTTCCCTGCATGTTTATATACCTATATATAAATGCTCTCTATATATATATCTCCTTGCCCTTGAGTTATACCTTTTACTAAAACTTTGCATAATTTTCTTTCTATCTATATATACATATATATATATAAATATATATTTTGTCGTATAACCTAAAAAAAACAAAACAAAACGAAAAAAAAACAAAAACAAAACTATTTTTGTAGGCATCAGAGTGTAGAATGAGGGAGTGCGGCAGTAATCATGCTCTCCTTACTGCAAAGGAGGCGATTTCTTTGTGGGTACTTGGCGCGCGTAAGGTTTGTAATATCCGTTAAGAAAAAACAAAAACTAAAAATCAAAAACCTACCCTAAAAAGCAAACTATTAACAATTTATAACCTAACCCGAATGTTTTTTTTAGTTTATTTGCAAAATTTCAAAACAAAAATCTTCTGTTCTTATTATTTCTGATCATTGGCTAACGAACATTTTGGATATTCATGTATTCCTAACCTGCAAAAAAAAAACTGAAACATTTCATTTACATAAGCGCCATCATCATGTGGTTAAGGGGCGTAAAGAGTGTTGGTGTCAGGGGGAATGGGGAATGTGTGAAATGAAACACGAAAGAAATTGAATTGAATTCAACGCGTTTCCACTGGCAACGTTAACATGACGTTTCCGTCTTTGTTCTCACTCAACTGTTTGGTGTATTGCTTAACTACCAAATAGCATTAACTAGAGGTATGTTTTGACACATATTTACATTAATTTAGTTTAAATAAGAATAAAACACTTAAACTCAGGCTAGTTGTGACTATTTCGTTGCTGTGCAGCAACATGTGGCAAAAAGCAGAAAACAATCATTGATTAATTTTCACACACGTAAAGCTAAATATACCCAGCATGTGGTTCATATAAACTAATTCCCAATAGACCTAAAATGTTCGCCCCCATACAATACAATATATACTCTATATATAAACATTTCCTTAACAACAAATGTATTCAGTGTTACATATAACTACATAACCTAAATGTTCATCAAATGTCATAGCACATCAAATTTATATGTAAATAACATTTAATTAACTTATATTTTGGTATAGCCGCAACCTAACCTCACATTTGCTATATCTATACACTTATTGTTCTACTACTCAATGTGAACTAATCTGAAGCCTTTCTCTGCACTCTCTCTTTTCCACACACACACACACCTACACACACACATACACACACTAACCAAACGCTATTCGCGAATGTAGACGATTTACCGACGCTTGTTGGAGGCGCAAAAGAATCGCACCCATGTCGATCCGGAGGTAACGCTGCAGTTCCTGAAGAGCGCTATTTTCTACTTTCTAACAGATAAGGAGAACTCGCAGGGCCATCTGCAGGCCATCGAGAGCATACTGGAGTTTACCGACGAGGAGAAGCAGAAGATAAGCCAAGCACGATCGACAAAGTAAACAGGGTTTTTATTATGCATTATTATTTAATTTATTTTTTTTTAATAGGTTCTGCAAAATAATGTTTTATTTTTTTTAGTGCAGCTAAATTCATTGTTTTGTGTGTTGTTCCGTTAACGAATTTATTTTCAATTTTATTTTGTGATGTAAAATAATTTTTGATAAATTGAGACGTACCGTTCCTTTTTGGCGGCAACAACGATAAATATTGTAAACAACAACAAAAACAAAATGAAAATTTCCCATTCGCTATTTATTTATAAATTTCGTTTTAAGCAAGCATACGAGTACGTCCTATAGAAGAAAGCAAAATAATAAAATTAAGATTTTAAATAGACCTGCTTTGTCAGTTGAAACTCAGACATAAGCAGAGTCAGATATAGTTTTGATCGTGTTTCAGTGAAATTTTAATGATAAATAAACAATAAACTAGTTACTACTGTGCTTTTACATTTATTTGTTCTTATGGAAATCATCACAAAAGTATTTGAATGCGCGCCAATTGCAATTGCATACGCCACAATTCGATATGTTATCGGTATTTTTTAACAGACTAAGCGCTCTCTTCTGCGTTATTTCCACGCAGCGTCAAATATAGTCTTGATCGTGTTTCAGTGAAATTTTAATGATAAACGATAAACTACTTGCAATTGTGTCTTTACTTTTATTTGTTCTTATGTAAATCAAACAAGAATGTTTGAATGCGCGCCAATTGCAATTGCATACGCCACAATTCGATATGTTATCGGTATTTTTTAACAGACAAAGCGCTCTTTTTTGCGTTAACAGCTGCGTTTAAAAATGTTCGATATATATCAGACTGAAATATCGCTAAGTGCTTAGCAACATGTGCGCCGTGAGGCTACATGACGCCCAGCAACATTTGCATACCGTGAGGCAACATTTCTTGTTGCTCGCTCTCTTTCATTCAAGCACCCGGCACAGGCATGTCAGGCTACATGTTGCCAATAGCAAAATACCAGGGCAGTTCGCTTTTCAGCATGCTGCTATACAATTGTATCAATACAGAGCCGTACTTATCGATATATCGATAATTATTTCGGTCTTTTCACTCATTCTTTTCCGATTCAACAAACTGTGCGGACGCGTGGCGTGGTCTGTTTTTGTATGTATTTTTAAACAAATTAAGTGTTTCATTACAATTTTCGCGTTAACGTGAATGCAAAATACACACATGCACACAGGCACACACAAGGCAGCTGTCGTGCCGCCGGAACGAGAACGTCGCGTTTGTTTATAACAAAATAATAATAATAAAATTAAGAAAAATTGAAAGTGTTGCAGTGCGACTGAATGAATATTTGGTAAATTTCGCGCATACTATTGAAAACAGCTAGAGTGCACACACACGCACACAACTAAGCTGGTATTTTCGAAAAATATTGTGCGTGCATGTGGTGTGTGTGTGTGTATGAGTGAGTTGTGTGTAAGTGCGCAGGCACTTGATACCTACTACAAAGTAAAATAAAAACAAAAACTACACACACATTTGGTGTAGTTGTTGCGCGGTCCCGTTAGAAATACAACGCGTAAATAAACCGGGTCGTCCACGGTTTGCGGTGCGGGCAGAGCTCGTGCACATTTTTGTCCTGTGCTGCCAGCCCCCGCAGCCCGCGTAGTCCACACGTCCGTCCAGCTTCTAACTTTTGTGTTGTTTCACAGGAATTTTGAACGCTGCCTGCCACAGACGCCAACAGCGACGCCGACTGAACAAAGTTTAAGGTAAATACATATAAAACTCAATTGTTGTCTTTTTCGCTCTCTCTCTTTAATGTGTTGTACTTAATTTTATAGCTAATCTCTTTTTGTTGTTGTTGTGTTGGCTTTGAGTGCGTTTAGCGGCTTTTTTTATTGTCGTGAACTTGATTCTGATTGGAGGTCGCTCAATTAAACCGGTTCGCTGCTACCGCTCACCCCTCGCCCCCAACCAGCCATATGCTCATCTCTAAGGCGCTGCTGCAGCAGTTGCAATTCCGCTTTTTGTTGGATTTTCGCCTACGTGTGTTTGTTTGTGTGTGTGTGTGTGAGTGCGTGCGTGTGCTTGACTTGTCGCAGGTTTTTCTTTTATCTGCTCTGCTATGTGCACCCATTTGCTGCCCCTGCCTCTGCCCCTGCTGCTGCTATCGTCGTTTGGTGGCCTTTGCAAATGTGTTTTTTTCTGCTTCCTTTTATCAGCTAACTGCCCTGCACAGTGGCACCAACTGCATTGAGGCCGCCTTTGCGCTGTAATTAATGTTAAGTGCTCAACCCTCATCGCTTGACCACCTGGGCGTTGGAGGGTTGGAGCCGGGGCAAGTTCTGAAGTTCGGATTGCGCTGCGTATTATCACTGCTGCACTGAGAGAAAAATCGCAGCAGTAAAACTCTTTCCTTCAAAGTGGCATAATTTCCCTTGGAACAAGCCAATTGGCTTGCAATAGGAAGTTTTTTCTTGAAACATAAAATGCCCCTTGACGCTGATAGGGCGCTGAAGTTATCTTCGGTTTTATTTCAGACTTTTTTGAAGTTCTCTGGTTCCAATTAGATTTTATCTACATTTCACATGGTGCAGTTAATATATTATTTTTTACGATTGAACTATTTTTTGAGAAACTTCTGTTACCTTTGCACAAAATTGTGTCATAATTTCCCTTTTAACTATTTCCTGGGTTTAGCACCTTAATTGTGCTTAAGCGAAAATTCCTCATATGCAGTAGAAGAGTTATTTTTTTGTAGTGTATGGAAATTTTCTGAGTGTACTTAGCAGCCAGCCGCGCGGAGTACTTAATTGCCTGGTTACCTGATTCTCTAGTTGTTGTTGCTATGGCTGCTGCTAAAGCTGATGTTGCTGTGGCTGCTGCTGCTGATGCTGCTTTTTCTGGCCAAATGAAGCTATAAAAGTGGGCCATGGCACTGACCACAAACAGATAACTAGCCACTTTTAATATGCCCAGATCGTTGTTGCAATGTCCAAAGTTGTACGAGAGAAAGCCATCAAAAGCGCGCTATTCCCCCCAGCGCCAGGCACTAAAACTACACACACTCACACACATGCACAAGGCACCTGCAAAAGCAGTCACCAATACAACAACACCACGTCTAACAGTGAAAATAGCAAGTGAACAGATGAGAAACTGGATGCTCTCTAGATTTCCCCATAGTTCGCCAGCTGCTGAAGAGCTTTAACAGCTCTGCGAGGAGTTTTAAAATGGGCTAAAGATGTCATTTGGTACTTTTTACATAAAGGGAAATTCGCAAAACTTGGCTAATTTTTAATTTTTGTATTCCTTTGTCAAGAGTGAGGGTATTTTTATGGCACATAAGAATGATTATTAATTTATCGATTGCTTTTTCGTGTTTTTACAAATGAAAAACCAAATGAGATGGATAGGAGACGAGAGAAAACAATGTTTGTTAACATTCAAAAGCTTGTCCATATGCATGTGAAAAGGATTTCCAGTCAGCATTTTCCAACATCTTCCCGTTAAATCTAGCTTTAATTTAAAGATTTATAGCCTTTTTAAAATGTTTGTTTGTTTCATTAACTTATTTAAATGCTAATTACTTCTGAAATAATCAATGGAAAAGGAAAATATATTAGAATTATATGTACATTTTCTTTTCGCTTCTTTTTCAAAGTAAAATGTAGCCATTTCCCTCCTTTTGTTCGGCTAAAACTTACTTATTGAGCCTCTCAAAAGCTGACAGCACTGTGCGCTGCTCACCCGGCACCTTGGTGAAATACGTTCATCCTATTCAACACTTTTTTCTCTTGTTGCACTTCTTTCTCCTTTGGCAAGCTGTTGCTGCTTGATTAACTTCGGTGAGGAGGCCATCATCATTATCATCATCAACAGCCAGCGGCTCTCACATAAAATGTTAATCACTTTCAAAGCTCGCACATTGCACACAGTTTTTGTTTGTCGTATTTCGTTTGTGCTCTTGCGTGTGGGGCTCTTCTGTCGCACTCATAATGTGGTATTGCCTTGGGTCTTTTGCATGGCCTTAACTGCACGCCCGCAACGGCAACAACAACAGCAACAACAACAACAACAACAACAACAACAACAGTAACAGTAACGCTGTCAAGTCGACGCAGCTACAATTACAAGCATCATTGGCCTTATTTCTTTTTAGCTATTGCTGCTGCTTTCTGTTGTTCTTGTTTTTGTTGTTGTTGTTGTTTTTGTCACTGTTTGGAATGTCTGTCACTCAGACGCACACTTATGCACAGTTTTATCTACAGCTGACGTTGCCGCCTTCGTTTATTTGCACAGCTTTTAGTCGACTCTAGCTCTCCCTCGCCCCCCACCTCTCACACTGTCCTTCGTTGAATCTTTGTTCTTGTCCATTTGCTTGAAACTTCCGAAAATGATTACGCAGCATTTTGCAAGCAGCCACTTTGTTACTCGAGAACTCCACTTGCCCCCACCACCCTCTCCGTCACTCCGTTCTTCTACCCATTTTTAATGATCACTAAAGCTCGTGTTCTTTGAAATTTTAAAGCTCTTGAAGTTTCTATTTTTAGCATACAAAACTTTGGCATTCGGCACATAAAACAAGTCACTTAGTAGTTGTTACTTTTGCGTTTTGCTAGCAAAAGAAAATTGAAATGAAAAAAAAACCTAGTTAATATGAGTGCACAAGAGGCAAGAAAACAATTATTTGATTGCCACACACATATTTTCGTTTCGACACGTAGCCGGTAGCCTGCTGTTAATTGTTGTTGTGGTCTGCAGACAGAGACTGCTGTTAACAGCTGTGTCCCTAGGTCTGTTTAAGTGCTAGATATGTTAACTTTGCTATGTTTGAAGAATGTTGAAACAGAAATTCAGTTAACATTAACAGTGTGAGCAGTTGCTGATCGTTAGATACATTAACAGTTATGTTCTCTGTGTGCATGTCAACCAAAGGGATAATTTGGCAACCATAACAAATATTTTAATTAATTTAAGAATAAATTTAAAATTTCGTTTTATAGTAATTTTTGTTTGTTTTACTTTGTCTTTGTATTCTTTTTGATATCTTTCAAATGTGGCCTAATGAAAATTGCCCTCTTCTTTATGGGCATAAATTAAAAATTAACAGCACACTGCACACACACAAACACACACACAGGCTTAATTCAATTATGCTGCAAATATTTCATATTGCAAACCAGCAAGAAATTTACGAGCCATGCGCTGCTTGGCTACGCGACCTCCCCCACATCGCTCCCTCCCGCTCGTTCTCTTTATCTCCACACCATGACGCAGGCCCACGGCCATAGCTGTCGTACTTGACAAAGCCCTGGAGCAACAGCAATAACAACAACAACAGCAACAGCAGTAGCAGCGCATAGTCAACGCCAACGCCAACGCTGCAGCAACAGCCAGCGCAGCATTTTTGCCAAGGTTGGCGGCGTTGGAGTTGCAGCAGCTGTAAAAACAACAATAACAGCCGCAGCGACAACAACAGCGACCCCATAAATGTTGATCAACTGTTGTTTGTATGTGGCGGTGTCTGTGGCTGTTAACTATTAGCGCATGAAACGCCACGCAACTAACAAGCGGAAAAATCTCTGTTGACAGGCAACAGCACGAGGGGTGTTCATTAAGTAATTAGTTCCACATAATATGCTAAAAATAAATGTTCGGCCATGTGACACATTGCGTCAATTTTTACCCTCTATCGATTACCTAATGAGGAAACATGTTATGATAGCAATTTTAAGTTCTCGTTGATTATTAAACATATTTTTGGTAGTTTAATGAATGGAACTATCCTATCTTTTTAGGGCATGCTGAACAAGTTAAGAAAATTGCTGATTTATTTGTTTCTTTCAAAAATATGCCACTTTTAGGCTATGAAATATCCTTAACTCATTATGTAGATTGAGCAATAAACCATAAAGATTCTATTAGATATATGCTCCACAAATGTACGTATGTTGAATATCTATTACTGTAGAAAACTTGTTCATTTCTTTTTTAATTACTTAAAGAGCATCCGATGTCCGACTAGCGCATGAAAATCATATCTTAGATGATTTCTAAATGGGTTGACAACAATTGAAAATATGACATTATTTTTCACTCACTGATTCCTACATGGTTCCAGTTCCAATTCCCATTACTTCCAGTTCCAGGCTCATATCTAAACTTGATTGTCGTCTCGTGGCCGCATGCTTTGACAATCACCGCCAGCAGACGACGTAACGCCCGACTGCACTTTGGCTAATTGTTAAGTCTGTCATTTGCAAAAGATGCTCCCATTGCCCCGTTGTCCGAATACACCGCCTGCGTCTGTGCCCCGGTTCGGGCCAAGTCCCAGCATCAAGGGTATTTCGCAAGTTACGCAAGTTTTTAATTAGTTCAATGTTTTTGGCATTGAATGACGCCCCCCTTTTGTCAGTCATATTGAAGAGCTGGCTTTTAGCTGGCGAGTAATCGCATTAAAAACTCACTCTTATCGATTTTAACTAGTTACTTTACCGATTTGCATGTGCACGACGAGTCTTTGTTGTTGTTGTTGTTGTTGTTGTCGTGGGTGCTTTTGCTATTTTATAATCATAATCGACTTGACGACGCGACAAACAGCTTATAATACCCTGTACCCCTTACAAATGGGTTAGTAGGAATATTTATAAGCAATACCTGTGTCATGACTCTTGATTCAAATACTTTTTGTACATGAGTTAATAATGAGTACCTTGGACTTGGTACTTTCAGTCCATAGCATGGTACTGCAATTCATGAATATATCTTGTCAGAGCGACTATAGTTTGTCGATGTATTTAGCTTATTAGCCTCGCACACTCTTCCACACTCATTTACTCTCTGTCTGTCTATCTCTGTCTTACTCGCCCACTAACTCTTTTTATCACTTATCTTTCCTTTCCGTCTCTCCTATCTATATTTATCTAGCTCAAAGCCACCTCTTTAACTTCGCCTTTCTATGCGATTTTCATTAATTTACAATTATACTGAATATTGAGTATTGGGTATCTTCTAGTCAACTCCCCCTCAGCTAGAGCACCCAGGCGTGTATTGCTTGCCGTTTTGCAGTTAGGAGGGAGCGTCATTTAACAGTCCTGGTACTGTGTGTGTGTGGCGCCACACACACGGAGAAAAGCTGGAGATTACGTGGCCACGTCTCGCGCAAATTTATGCCATAGAAATGTATTTCCATTGTCGCTGGCACGCACTCGACTCGGGCTCACATATTGTCACTGCAGTCAGTCAGTCTGTCAGTCAGTCAGTCGTTCATTTAGCCAGTCATTCACATGTTGAGTTCTCGTCAATGGGCGCTGATGCTGCTGTTGGACAGGACGATTAAGCTAAGGGCAATAATAATAAGGAAATAACATTTTAATGGGCCCACAGAAAAGAATAAAAAACCTGAAAGAAGAGGCAGACGAAGAAAAGACAGCGACCGCAAAGAGAGATGACAAGTATTTTGGGTATGTGTGTGTGTGTGTGTGTGCGTGTGTGCGTGTGTGTCGTCCAAGTAGCGAGGGGCTATGGGTAGAATGAAAAACCGCAAAACACACGAATGATGTCAACAACTGTAAATGTTCATGCGTGCACGTTATTGCGAGAAGTTTAATGTGATTTATGACTTTGTGTCTTTAATACTGTAAAATGAATTCACAGAAAATATAATTTTGCACAAAGATTTATTATTATTAATCTTTTTGTTTGGTTACATACAAAATGCTATAGAAAGAATACATATCTATTTTATGAAAATACTCTCTGTATATCATAAGTTTTTATGCGAGCTTGCTTTTATCTTGTATTACATTTAAATTTGAATTTGCTTTAAGCTTTATTTAGGAAATGACTGATAATATTGCCTTACCTGGAGTTGATGCACAACTTGAGAATTAGATAAAAGTCAAAAAACGCTTTCGTCTATAAATGAACTTTACCTGTTGTCGAACTTGGTTAGCTTCATCACATAAACATGGTAAAAAGTTAATGATGCGGGTCAAACCACTGTCCGTTGATGGGCTACATTAAAGGCCATGGACCAAATGTCAAACCCCAAAAGAAAAAAAACAGAAGAGAAAAACTTTTCTTCAGCGCATTTTGCGTGCTGCTTTGTCGCATTTGGTGTAACATTTTTGAGAGAAGTTGCCACAAATACTTAAAAAGTACACAGTAAAAAGCGTATTGCTTATTTTCCAAAAGAGAGACATATGTACCCCAAATATTTCACGGTAGATTACTGGATAACATTTCGTATCGAATTTTCTATGCTTTTAAATTGATCGTAAAACTGTTTACAGGGTATTCAGCAGTGCACCTTGTACTTGTTGCATTTCGTGTATGTCAGGCTTAGCGCAGCAAACTTTTTGGATGCCACAAAACAAAAAACGGTTGCTTTAAATGCCACAACCAAAAAAAAAACCAACTTCGCAACTGGGAAACGTTTTTTATTTGGTGCCGATGCACGCTGGCAATTGCTCATTGCTATGCAAACGGTTGCCGCTTAGCATATTTCTGCTTTCTAACCGCACGACCACGCCCCGTCCACTTGTCTGGTACATTTAACAAACACAGGGAATCCGAATCAGAATCCAAAACCAAATCCCTCCACTGGGCATTGGGTAGTTTCTCCATTATAACTGTACTCTAACACCCTTACTGAGAGGGTATAAACATTTCGATACGAAATGTGTAACGCATTGAAGAAGATGTCTTTCAGCATTTGAATTATATATATACTTTTGATCAGCAGCAAGAAGAAGAGTCGATATAGCCATGTCCGCGTCTGCTTGTTTTTGAGTTTTACTGTTATTATACGGTAAATGCGTCAGCGAAGGGCCTTTAATTGTCGACGTGTTGTTCTGGTTTTTATTTCCCTCTCTTTTTTTGGCATGAGATTGGGGGATAAACTCGTGCAACTTACCATACAAATTGTTGGAATTAGCGCGGGCTTTGTATGCGCCAACCGCGCCCGCACACGCCGCCCACCCCACACCTCTCCCCTCTGCACCCTGCCAGCCTCTCTGTGCAGACCCTATTTGCTTTTAATTAAAATGCGTGTCATGAATTTTTTTCGTTCTCTTTTTTTGTTCTGTTTTCTTTTTTTGGTTGTGCGCCAAAGATTTGGATTTTGAGCTGCTGAGAGACAGGCAACGCGTGGAATAACTGATGGCCAGATAATCATCATAATGATGATGATGAGGATGATGATAATGATAATGATGACAGCTTTCTTTGCCGGGAAAAAACATAGCTACAAACATAGATTTTAAACACTTTGTCAATTGGCACATTTTGCGGCGGTTTTTTCGTTCTTTTTCATCTCTCGAAATTCATCACCTCATTTCCTCTTTTTCCTCCCGGTGTCTTTTACCTGTTCGCAAGATTTGTGAAATTGTTATAAATGTTTGCTTATTTCTTAAATATTCTCACCTTCAAGAACTTAAGCCTTGACTGAGAGCTGATTATTTTTGTATTGATAAAAATGAGAAGCGATAAACAGCTGTTTTTTGTTGCTTCTATATTTATCATAAAGTCTGCTTTTAGTTGCGTAAATTTGTACAGCTTTTCTTGGGATTAATGTTGTGTAGGCTGCGTTTTTTCCGAGGTCTGTTTCATTCGACACTGAAAACATTCTTATCGCTTGCCCTTTCGATATGCTCGTTAAGTGGCATATTCAGGTGATATTTTCATATTAAAGAATATGATGTGACAGTTTTTAAGGTGATATTGAGCAACTTTTGAACCGAAACCAATTGACACTGGAATCAAATGACCTAGAAATTGTGAATCGTTGGGAAAGATAAAAAGAGAAAACGTATAACGGGCAATATGCTCCATGTGCAGCTCGAGAAACTTAAAGAAAATATGAAAAGTTTGTTTAATAAGTGAATACATATTATACTATATAATTCTTAAAGTACTCCAAATCAAGGAACGTATAATCTAATTTTAGTTAATCGAATATCGAACTTTGTTTGATATGTTAACTGTTAGTTCGAAATGTAAGTCGTCTATTGTTTACTATCTCAATTACTTTTGATCTGGTATAAAAAGCTCCTATCTTTGGTTGCTTTGTGCTATAATTGGATTCCCTTGGTCAACACTGAACCAGTTATCGCATTGCGCGCGCTAACAGCTGATCGTCTAGGCAAGTCACAATGTCTAGATGAACAGTAATCAGAATTCGATAAGAGCCGGTTGGCGAATTAACATTTTATTATTATTTTTATTATCAAAACACAGTTCGTTAACCCCAGCCTGCCGGCTGGGAATTTATTGTAGATGGGGGTAAGCAAAGACGATGCGTCGTTTATTGTGGAACGTGTCTGTGCGTGTGTGTGCCTCTCCCTCTCTCTCTCTCTCTCCCTCACTCTCTCTGTGTGTGTGCGTATGCTGACATGTAACTGAATTAAATTTTATTTGCATGCAATATAAATTACGCGCCTCTTCAACAATCGGGCCAGTTCGTTCTACTCTGGCGTTTGGCCATCACGGCTCATTAAAGAGCGCCAAGTGCAGGGCCTGGCCGTGTATCCCTCTGCTATTGCTTTAAAGAAGGGTACACACAAATGGCGGGGGTGCGGCTTTGATGTGTGCTCTGCGTTTTGCTGCTGCGCTCAAAATGCGGTATTTTTATGTGGGATTTTTCTTCTTCGTCCTCCCTCTTTGTTGTTGTTGTTGTTTTTGTCTTTGTTTGTGTGTGAGTGTGCGCCAATGCGGTGTTAATTATAAAAATGTGTTTGTAGGTGTTTTTTTTGGGGGGTTTGATTTTGGTGTGGGGGGGGGTGGGGGGGGGTGGTTTTTTTTTTTTTTGTTTTGGGGGGGGTTGGTTTTGTATTGTGAATAGATCGTTGTGGATGCTATTTGGAACTTTTACATATGTAATTCAGTCATTATTTTATTTCAGTAAAATATGTCGCATGCATTTCATGGTAATCTCACTTAAGTTCTTAATTTGTGGCTTGGGAACCAGTTTCGACCAATTGACCATCATCAGCCCAATCACAGTCCAGGGGCCAAACACTGGCCTCTGGTCACAGCCGCCGTTTGTAATTGCACAATTTGACAATTTCATTAATTGCGTTTAATTGCTGACGTTTTCGAATTGTGTTTCACTGTGCTTTTGTTTTGCCGTTTCTTAATTGCAATTTCTGTTACAATTTCATTTGTAATTGCTGTTGTTGTTGTTGCTGTTGTCCCCGTTACTGTTTTTGTTGTTGTCTTACGAACAAGCCGCCAGCCACTTGATGCGACCTTTGCGAACGCGCCAATTCATTAATAAATTGCTCAAACAGCTTCAAAGCTTTTTATGCCGTTATCAAATTGCTTGCTTACTTGTCACCGGGGCTGCTCGCCATGCCCACGTCATTCCACTTGGCCAGTGCTGCCAATGTCGCTTGATTTCCGCTGAATCTAGTTCTCAAGTGTAACTGTGGGACGTGTAATGGAAATTCTGGCGGATTTTAACAGTATTTTAGCCGTTTTCTAGTCTTACAACAATGTTAAAGGGAATTTGAATTTTTCAAAACATGGCATCACTACACAGAGCATAACTGATCGAACCGAACGGTTGCATTATGTATGCCCTTACATCATGTGTCGGAGCTATTCAAGTGAAATTGACACAGATTTTCATCAAATTAATTGCTGTGAGGCGTTTAAAGTGCGGCATACTCAACAAGCGTGCTAAAGTGTGCTACAAGTGCTACGAACACAAACACGCACACGCAGACAGTGCCACGCCCACCGCTGCCACGCTTATCAGTAGCCATAAACAGCTAGCAACAGTCGCTCTTATAAAAACTTTGCTTCCGCTTTGCTGGCTGTGCCCGGAGCACAGTTACAAAGCACGGCAAACGAGCCAGCGAGAGAGAGAACGAGAGTGAGTGGGAGAGCTTGTGGGGGCGAGATGTTAAGTGAGCGAACGTCGTTTCAATTTATGACACTTTGACAGCTTTCCGAAACACTGTGCGTCGCGCTGTGCGAATTTTAATTAAAATACAAAATTTAATTTACGCGCACTGTGCAGCGTAGCCAAAACTTTGACTTAATGAAGGCAACAACAAAAGCTTATCAGCGCACACACACACACACAAGTAGACGATGCCAAAGTGAAATGGAGAAAACACGATAAACACAAATCAAAGCAGCAGTTTACAGACGGCGCCCACACACACACATATACACATGCACACACAATTCATCAATTGCCACTATTGCCGCTGGCCCTCTCTTCTCTCTTTCTCTCTCTGCATGTTGCTCTCAGGCTGTTTACATTGGGCTGCTAACATTGATGGGGCGAAACTGTTGTGCTGGCTGTTCCTTCTACTTGAATATTTGCTGATTGTTGTGTTTGCCTCAATTGCTTTGAATTGAATTATAATTAAGTGATAAATGTGTCTTTATTAATATTGTTATCGTGTTAATAGCATAAAACCAATTAGCTATTAACACTGATTACATGCAATAGAACACTTATTGTTTATCTAGCTATTCTCTTTTGCTTACATACTGTTAGCAGTGATTAGCATAAGCTGTTGTTAATGCTTCTTATTTCGCAGTCGCTGATTAACAGTCATTGTCTAACACTTAAAGCTTTTACTTTCATGCTACGCCCTGGGCTCTACAGTGGCTCTGGTAATTATTCACACCCAGTTCATAGTTGACACTATAATTAATTGTGTGTCAAGGTTTTTGCTCTGCTTTATTATTTTAAATATGATTTACTAGTAATAAATGGGCATATTAATCACAGTTTCCTATACAAATCAACATATGAATAATATATTTGACATAATCACAATAGTGTTGTTTGCGATTTTTTTTATTTTAAAAACTGCGAAATACCAGTTGAAATTGATTAATTTGAGTACGCTTAACAATTTAATTGTTATTTTGATTAATAATTAAAATTGGCCCTTTAAAGGACTTTGTGAATAAAACATTTGCTGATGCATTACTCAAAAAGCTTTTGTGAAAAATTATCATACATACATGCACGCATTTACATATACACAGCACACAATTTAAGTTTACATTGAAATTACATATATAAAAGGTTTTTTTAAATGTTATATGGGATATAATATGTTTGTCGTAAATATAGTGCTCAAATATGAATGAAATGTTAAGTGAAAGAATTATTGTATCTCTAGAACTTTAACATATTCGTTTAAATTGTGAAATGCCAAGGCATTTTGCACAGTGTACACATACTTGAAACTCGTTTTGTATCTTTGTTATTGAGTGCATTATTGACAACTTGTCCTGTGCCGCGCACTGAAGGACACTCTGTTGGCGCTGCAAGCGCTGCCTGTCATTTGCCACTTCGTTTTTAGCCCTCTTTCGTTTCGCTCTGCTCATGCAACTGCATATTTTAACAGGTTTGCCCTTTCACCGACCTCTCCTCGCCGCCATGCCTCGCGCCCACTCAACAAGCTCTTGACGTGTGCGTGCATCGTGTTATGGGAAACTGGTTTCGAATGCGCCAACCCTCTCTCGCACACTCCTCTTTCTCTCCCTTTCCCTCTCTCGCTCTAGCTCGCTCTGCCTCTGTCTATCTATCTAGGCATAGCTTTGGCACTCGTCGCACGCCTTATGAATGATTCAAATGCATGTTATGTGTGCAAAAAGAAAAACCTGACAAAAAAATACCGTTAAGAGTTGTTGCGCTTTTTGCTATACCCTCGCGCATTAAACCTCTTATTGGGTATACCAACATTATGAGGCATTTGCTTAAGTTGGCTTCGATTTTTTTTCTGATACATCCTATGATGAGTTCTGTTAATTTGAGCCATCCAATTAACACTTTGCTTTACTGTTAACGAATGTTAACTTTGCTTTCTGTAACAGCCTTGCAGATAACAGTTTTGCCAGTCAACACTTAACAGTGTGTTAAATACTGCACTGTTAACCTGTCTTAACAGAGCTCTCTCGAACAGTAGTTATTATATTTTATATGCTTTACTCAAGCGTTTACTTGAAATATGTTTTGAAATAAGGTATGCTCAACGTCCATCACTTTTCGCTGCAAAATGTTCACATGATTTCAGATGCCTCTGACATCTCGTTTGTTGCCGGTTTCCGTTTGTTGGTCTTAACGTAGTTGTCGTTGTTGTTGGCTCTGTGGCATTTTTAGGAGCGCTGCGACTATGACCTTTGTCAATGGAATTCGGGTTCGAATCTTTTGTTCATTTTTCATTTGTTTTCCTCTCTCGTAAACTGCTTTCGCAAAAATGTTTTGTCAGAGTAACGAGGATTTTGTGGTTAGATCTGACAAGCAAAGGTATTTGAATGCTTGGTTTTCTTCTTAATGTATTTATTGTGATATTTGCATGCGAATGGAGATTTTCATGGCAGATTGTTGACATAAGAATATTGAAAATTGTTGCTACTTATCGAATACAAATGCATCGTGAATCATGCTATGAATCATCCACAGTGAAATTTCACCAAAGCGAACAGCAGCTTATCAGGTTTTTTTTACTGTAATAAATATTTCTTTAATTTTTGAATCGTGAAAATATTTATGTATTTAATTACATACATATATTCCAATGGAACTGTATTCAGAAAAAAAAATCGCAAATCATTTATCGTGTCGATTTCGTGTTTAACATTAATCAAAAGCGTGAAGTATTTGTTGTTGGCCTAAACTCGCAATCCATACAAATATAACTTTCGGTTTTCAACCATATTTACATACATAAATTAACATTTTTTTTTATGGTAATTTCTTGTTGTTATGTTGGATTATTAAATAATGTTGGTTTTTGTTTCCATTTTGCTTTCTTTGCAGTTGAGCAGTTTCTCAAGGTCTTTCGGTGCGTGCGGAAGCGAGGAATAGTGGCAGAGCGGGCAGAGGGGAGCAACATAACTGGTTGTGGGGCATGAGCTGGCCGAGGCGATACTGGAACTGGACGTCGTCTCAATGGAGCAGCAGCAAGCAACTGTGAGAAGAGGATGCGACCAGAAGGGCAACTAGTTAACCAACAGCAGCAGCAGCAGCGGCTGAGATCTTGCCTTGTCTGTGCGTAGCATGAGACAGAGACAGAGAGAGCGACAGCTCCACAAATGTGCCAACCAACCATAACAACAACAAAAACATAAAATTCAAAGCAAAATCAAACTAGAAAAGAGAGAGAGAGAGAGAGAGAGAGAGAGAGTTCACGGCGCGTGTTAAACAATAAGTCTGATATGAAAAGTTATACACTGTTGACATACGATAAACCATAACAGCCACAACCATAACATATCCTTTAAATTAACAGCAGTCTGGCCAACAGAAAGCAAAAACTCACTCAAAACTAACAGTGCGCTGTTAACATGAGTGTCGCTGCACACAGCAATAAATAGCCACGCAAACAGACAGAAGCTGACTGCTGCCAGATAAACTGATTGACTGACAGAAACAAATTAAATTTGTCGCACGCAACACAAAATTTACAGTTAAAACTAACAGCACCAACGGCAAACAATAACAGTTTAACAAACGTAGTTAACATGACGCTGCAAAGCTTTACACGCAAAATGCGCGGACGCATGCGCTCAAACACCTGCCGCATCGTGCTGCTCACCTCTTTGGTATGGGTCATATTTGACTTTGTGCTCATAGCCCACTATTCGGACTGTATAGGCAAGGATGGCTGGCGTTGCAGGCGAGCCGGCGAATATGATGTGGAGGTAAATTAATGTTAAACAGATTATAGATTTTATCTATCTCATATATCAACCTTTATCTCCCCTCGCAGCTGCCCAACGCTGAGCGTTTGGTGGACGACAATCAACTGGTGAATGATAATGAAATCAATACGGAAAAATCATTGGATGCCGAGGATAGCGCTGGCATTGCGCCCATTATGGGTCAAGGCTTTGTCTCTGGCGGCATTTCGATGACCTATCGCAGCCTGGTGCTGAAAAAGTGGTTCCAGGCGCCGACGGTGCGTGAGTCGCGTGGCAAGCCGGGCGAGATGGGTAAACCCGTTAAAATACCCGCCGACATGAAGGATCTCATGAAGGAGAAGTTCAAGGAGAATCAGTTCAATCTATTGGCCAGTGATATGATCTCATTGAATCGCTCACTAACAGATGTGCGGCACGAGAAGTGAGTGCGCCTTTGAAGCAAGTGAAGCAAGATACGAATTCATACGAATTATTTATCCTCCATTTAGTTGCCGGCACAAACACTATCCCTCAAAGCTGCCCACCACCTCAATTGTGATAGTATTCCATAATGAAGCGTGGACGACGCTTCTGCGCACCGTTTGGAGTGTCATCAATCGTTCGCCGCGCTCCCTGCTCAAGGAGATCATTCTGGTGGACGATGCCAGCGAGAGGGGTAAGCTAGGGCCAGCTGATAGATTTCTCATATAACTAACGTCTCACCTGCTTTTGTAGATTTCCTGGGCAAACAGCTGGAGGATTATGTGGCCAAGTTGCCAGTTCGTACGTTTGTGCTGCGCACGGAGAAACGTTCCGGTTTGATACGCGCACGTCTCCTGGGCGCTGAGCATGTCACTGGCGAGGTTATCACCTTCCTGGATGCCCATTGTGAGTGCACCGAGGGCTGGCTGGAGCCTTTGTTGGCGCGCATTGTTCAGAATCGTCGCACCGTGGTGTGTCCCATCATTGATGTTATCTCCG
Source organism: Drosophila kanekoi (assembly GCA_037075305.1). NCBI lineage: Eukaryota > Metazoa > Arthropoda > Insecta > Diptera > Drosophilidae > Drosophila > Drosophila kanekoi. The sequence continues at coordinate 742,857 of JBAMCE010000478.1, forward strand.
ATGAGACGTTCGAGTACATTACCGCCTCGGATTCAACGTGGGGCGGTTTCAACTGGAAGCTCAACTTTAGATGGTAGGCAAATTTCCTGGATTTTAATAGTTATTGTGGCACTTGCAAATGAGAGAAAGTGCCAGTTCAATTCCGCTCTCAGTGAGAGAAGATCTTTAACTAAAGTAGCCCTATAGGTATAATCCACTTAAAGGTTGACTTGGCCTCTCCATGAACTTTAAAAAGTCGTATTCAATGCCATATTATTATAAAAAGCAGCGTTTATTTAATACTAATGCTTGAAGAGCTATCGAAATTATATTAAAGCTTATGATAACAATATATATTAATACAATTCAGAAAGCTCTTAAGCTAATCCCTACTGCGGAAGCTTTATAATGGAGAGCTTTGAAAGCATATTAAAGCAGCACACTATGTAGTTAATATAGGCCTAACGGCGTAGGGTATACTAATTTACCTTAAAGTTTAAAACTTTAATGATTTCATATAGAAGCACATTAAACCAACAAAATATAATTATTATGTGGAATCAATCCAAAAAGACCTTAATTAACTTGAGTCTAAAAGTTAAGCTTAACTTATGCAAGTCTCATCTGTCAGTTTTATACCTTTATACTGTAGTCTAGCAAGATTAAACCAATTGTAATTATGGATAAATCTAATTGGGTTTGAATTTTCTAGGTATCGTGTGCCGCAGCGTGAGATGGCCAGACGCAATAATGATCGCACAGCCCCGCTGCGTACACCGACAATGGCTGGTGGCTTGTTCTCCATCGATAAGGAGTACTTCTATGAGATTGGCTCCTACGATGAGGGCATGGACATTTGGGGCGGCGAGAATCTGGAAATGTCGTTTCGAGTAAGGCAAATTTTCATGCAATATGATCTTCTATGGTTTTTCTATTCGTTCTTACAGCAACAGCCAAGCCGCAAAAAACAAAAAAGAAATGTTGCCCATTTGCCTACATTAACTATCATAATTATATTAATTTTTTTTCTCCTCATTTAAGTCATCATTTTTGTTGGTTTTTTTTTCTTTTTTTGTTTGTTCTTATTTTACTTTTAAATGAAATGAAAAATTGAATTGTGAAAAATGTTTCTAATCACAACCAACACACAAAAACAACAACAATCCATGACAATTCTCAGATATGGCAATGCGGAGGCATTTTAGAAATTATACCCTGCTCGCATGTGGGCCACGTGTTCCGCGACAAGTCCCCGTACACCTTCCCGGGCGGCGTTGCCAAAATTGTGCTGCATAATGCGGCGCGGGTGGCCGAGGTATGGCTGGATGAGTGGCGTGATTTCTATTATGCAATGAGCACAGGTTCGAAAATATTTAAAAACAAAACCAAAACCAAAAAAAACAAAAACAAAAACAATAACTAAAAATCAAAAATCAAAAACAAACTCTCTACAAGACAAGAAAACAACATAAACAATAACCGACTCTACTTACATAATTATATAGTGCGCATCTAACACCTGAATTTGATTTTAAAATCATTATTTTAATTGGCTTTCACTTGCTACTAAAAACAAAAGTTGAGTAAATGCTATTCTTCGGCCTGCCGAAGCTTAAATACCCTTGCAGACATCTAATGTGCATTCTTTAGCTGTTTTTCAAAAATGCTGAAATATTGCAGTCATTTATTGGAATTAAACACTTAATGTTAGCTTTAACAGTTTTCTAGCTTTAACAGTTCCTAACTTTTACAGAGCCTACCTTTAACAGTTTCCCAGCTTTTACAGAGCATGGCTTTTACAGTTTCCTAGCTTTAACAGTTTCCTAACTTTAACAGTGCCTAGCTGTTACAGTTTCCTAGCATTAACAGTTTGGTCTGTGAGTTGATTACTCAGAATGAAACAATTTTATGTTACTAGAAAGTTCGGCATTTAATAGAATTTTTAAATTTATGCAAGAAATATTTGGTCGAGGTTTTACATGAAACCAAAGCAGATAGATCCCCGCACAGTTCTTGCTATTACATAAGTATATTATTTCGATCCGGTTGTGACCAAGAAATAACAATCAATTTTCATGAGTAATAAGTTCAGACTTCACACTTATAACAACTGCAAGGGTATAGCCAAAGAGAACAACTAAAGCTCAATTTAGGCTCTAGAACAAGCTACTAAAAACACTAAACACAAACAACATAATTGACCTTACTTTGAGCATAACAAGAAGCATCAAGTTTTTCCAACATTTAAACAATATTATAAAAGCAATTTGTGTTAACTCTTGAATACAAAACAATATCTATAATCGATCTATATAATAACTAGCTAACTATATACTACATGCATATTATGTAATGTAATGTAACACACAATACGATACCAAAAGCTAATGCCTCTGTCGTCGCTTATCCAAAATGTCTGTTAACCCATTTACAAATTTACAAGACTAATCAGATGTACGCACTGGCATATGTTTTGTTTAACAATAATTATAATTAGTGTGCTACTGATTGTATATTTATTAATTTTTCTTTCCATTCTTAACGAGTCTCTTCTAAATGTTCTTGAATTTTGTGCTCATGTCGAACGAGGCGCCGGCAACAGCCAAGAGCGCCATTTTGTTATTAACTTATAACTAACCAAAACTATATATGAAAACAAAGACTAAAATAACTATAACATATAACACGCTAAGACAACACACTCACACACACATATATCTTAATAACGAGTACCTATCACAGTTGTATTGAAATCTTAACACTGAACTTAAGCTAAACTTAACGTACATAATACTCGTTGCGTTTTTTATTTCAAATTTAAGTACTTTAAACACGAATTGGCAATTAATTTTAGTAATTTAGTTATTTACTCTTAAGTTGTTACTAATATGATTTTTTTTCTTCTCATCTTTACTCGCTACATAACATGTAGGCGTCTCTCGTTGTGGGCTAGGATTGTTGTCGTCAAGCACTCTGCGTCACTTTACTCTGCTCGTGAAAGTAATGCACTTTGATTAAAGAGTCCGCTTGCTAACAACTGCTATTCGTTAAAAGTCTTTGCTTATTATTCCTACTTGTAGTCACTCGTTACTTATGATAAAGCAATGCACTTTGATTAAAGAGTTCGCTTCGCAACAGCTATTCGTTGATAGTATTCTCTTAACATAACTACCATTTGTAATTCTTCTTGCTTACAGCTACTCGTTATGAGCCTCAAAGCCTATTACTTGTTATTGCTGTAGGCAGCTGCTCGTTATGAGCTTTTGCTTCAAAAATCTCGCTGCTTTTCTAGAAGAACAAACTCTTAGTGACAACAACTCAACTACTGTCAGTAGCTATAGTTACTCATGACTAAAACGTACAATTAAGCACAGTTTTAAATTACTCGCTATAAGTACTCGTTACTTATTATGAATGCATATCAATAGCTATCGCTACTTATGGCAACTATTCGCTACAGTTTACACCACTCGCTATAAGTACACGTTACTTATTTTGAATGCATATCAATAGCTATGGCTACTTATAACAACTACTCGCTACAGTTTACACAACTGGCTTTTAGTAGCTTTCGCTACTTATGACAACTACTCGTTGCAATTAAGCAATGGTTAAATGCGCTAGAGAACCAATTCGTCATTTTCTGTACTTTCAAAGAGTAGCCAAGAGACAACCCGCTAATTTCTCTACTCGCTGGAGCTATTCTCTGATTTGTCTTGCCTACTTTTATGAAGTGTTTACCTCGTCCCAATTCTGGCACCCTCTTAGCTGTTAGGGACCGCTCTGCCCAAGTCTTGTGTTTGCACAGCATCTTAGTTTGCGCTTGGCTTAAAAAGTAATCAGCATTCAATCTATATATGAATAGATATATATATGTATGTGTATATATGTGTACATCTTTCTCTGCCTTCTTTCGTCCACTCTTTTTATTTTTCTTTATTTGCGTGCTCTCGATAACAACTTCTTGATGAACCGCCGCTACTCCAGGTTTGGATGTGTGGCGGTCTCCTCGAGATAGCGCCCTGCTCCCGGGTCGGTCATGTCTTTCGCAAGTCAACCCCATATACCTTCCCAGGCGGCACCACGGAGATTGTTAATCATAATAATGCGCGTCTGGTTGAGGTTTGGCTGGACGACTGGAAAGAGTTCTACTACAGTTTTTATCCAGGTTAACGAAACTCAACTACAAATCAAAACTCAAAAACAAAAATCTCTTATCGAATGCTTTTCACTTTCCGTCTCTCTCACACACTGCCTTACTCTCTCTCTCTCTCTCTCTCTCTCTCTCTCTCTCTGTCTCCCTCTATATATAAAGTTTGTTTCGTATATATATATATATATATATTTATCGAGCAAGTCGCACGCTCTGCATTTTGCAATTGTCTGTCTTACATACTTCGCACATATATATATTATATAAAATCTAGTTATATCAAATATCAATATGCATATATATTTATATATACTTATATATGTATATAACTTATGGCATGGCCGTGACAAATCCAACAAACAACCAAATCACCCAAAACCCCCAAAATGCTCACCCTGTATACATATGTATTTGTTTTGTCCATTGTTTACTTGAGTTATTTTGTCTTCTCTTGTCCCAGCTCTCTCTCTCTCTCTATCACTCTCTCTTAAAGGTTCCGTTATGTCTATTTAGTTGCTTAGTTTTGTTGTATTTTAAATTGTTTTGTCCAACAAAAAAACCACCCACACGTTTCACCACTCGAAGCCTGTTTAATGTCCCTCTCCCCTTATTCAACCACAAACACACGCATTAGTAGAAAAAAACCCCATATTTTTTAGCTCGCATTTTACGGTATTTTTGTTATATGGGGTATTCCGTGAAATGCCCTACAAATTTTGCACTTGAATACCCCTAACATCTGGCTGACTTAGCTTTAAGCTGATATTTTACTTGGCATATATTATTTGTATATATATTAATTGTTTTTGTTGCATGTTTTGTATATAACGGTATTTTGTGTCCTAGTTTAAAAGCTCTGCACAGTCTTTTTGTTGCTCAGCTGCTTGCACATTTAATCCCCTGACAGCCTGTAAAAAGCTTTTAACAAACACGAATGTAGCTTTCAGAAGAAGAAGAAATAACACCTACACTCACACTAACATAGATGTTCTAGACCAATTTCCCCGAAAGCTTACCTAACCAGGAAAAACCCCTATTTTTTCTTCTCTACCGCCTTTGCAACTTTAGGCGCTCGCAAAGCTTCAGCTGGAGATGTTAGCGATCGCAAAGCTCTGCGCGATCGTTTGCAATGCAAGAGCTTCCGCTGGTATCTGGAGAACGTTTATCCGGAAAGCTTAATGCCACTGGACTACTACTATCTAGGCGAGGTAGGCTTTCGAGCATTAGGGGAGTGCCCCGATTAATATATGTATCCGTTTTTATAGATTCGCAATGCAGAGACTGAAACCTGCCTAGACACCATGGGTCGCAAGTATAACGAAAAGGTGGGCAGCAGCTATTGCCACGGTCTTGGCGGCAACCAGGTGTTCGCCTATACGAAACGGCAACAGATCATGTCCGACGATCTGTGCCTGGACGCGGCCAGCTCCAGTGGGCCGGTGAATATGGTGCGCTGCCACAATATGGGCGGCAATCAGGAATGGGTATACGATGCGGAGGTAAAGTGTCTTGCCCACATATAAATCCCAGATATAAAGCACAACTTATTGCAGGAGAAATGGATACGACACACGAATACGGGCCAGTGCTTGCAGCGGGCCACGCGAGATGATGCCAGCACGCCGCTGCTGCGGCCCTGCAACTATTCCAAGGGTCAGCAGTGGCTGATGGAGTCCAAGTTCAAGTGGCAGGCGCACTAGCTGGCCAGCTTAAAAGATTAACTAAAACTAAACTTAGAACTTCCAATTTGTGTTTAACTGTTAACTAAGTTGCCAGCAGGAGGAGAGGATCAAAACAGGAGCATGATAAAAAGCAGGAGTAGGAGCCATCCTAGAGTAGGATAAGGAGCTGAGTTACTAGCAAGGATTTCAAGCATTTTTTTCCCCTCTGTTAAAATTATGTACTAAGTTTTAGTCTAAGATGATAGTTTTTTCTGTATCTGTGTGCGTGTGTCGCCGAATGTCTTCCCAATTGATGTGCGTGCGTGCGTGTGTGTGTGTGTATAGATGTATACATAAGTGCTTATGTGCATATATATAAACATGTTTATATATAGTATGTATGTATGTGTGCGTTTAGTTTTATGTACTATAATGCATAGATTTGTAATATATACGTATACATATTTACCTAGCCCCGACCAAGTACCAATAAATTGGCATTTAAATGACAATGTGCTTCACAAGGAATACAACAACAACAAAATGAAAATGAAACTAACTAACTAACTAAAACTAATATGTGTCATAGCAGAACGACTAAACCAAGCTTAACATATACCCACATATTTAGTATATGCTTAAAAGCAGAGCAGCCCGCACCACATTCCCCTAGCTCTTATAACTAACTATCAGGCGTTGTCTTGTAACACATATAAATATATATATATACATATTAATATATTTAAGATTTAAGTTTCTTAACTTCGTTTCGAGCCGCTTTCGCTTTGTACCAAATGATAAAAATATGTTTGAATTCTTGTTAAAAATCACAAATGCGCTGCATTTCCATATCATAAACAACAACAAAAATGCTTCTAAGAAAAAAAATCATAATCATAAACAAAAAAAATTCTTTCCAAAAACACGAAACAAAACTTAAATAAAATGCACGCATATCATAAAACAGTGTAAAAAAAAAGAGAAGAAAATATTTAGTTAAGGCCCAGACACATATATATCATATATATTTATGGACGATATGAATATGCGTATAAAAAATGTACATAATTTAGAGAGTAGCTATTAAAAATATACATTTAAATTAATTATTTATATTTATATATATACTATGTGTGTGTGTATGCAAAGATTGTACTATAAATTGCATTTAGTATTAGGTATTTCTCTAAGTTCGAATTTAGAGTTTAGACTTAGTCGAAAGTTTTGCGTCACCTAAAACGTAGCTCCAAAAAAACACCAACAGCTCTTATAAAAACAAAAACTTAAACTTACAACAAATTGTGCTCAAATTTTACGCTATTTTTGCTGTTGTGTAAATATTTAAACCTGTATTCAAAAGTCTAACCTGATAAAAAAAACGATTTCCCAAAATATCCACCCACACACACACACACATATATATATATAACAAATCTGTAAAAGCCAAGTAAAACGTTTTAGCTAAATTAATTTTAAAGAAGAAAACCATATACATATATAGTAATAGATACGATATATACTATATATATATATACATACATGGTGACGGTGCAATTTTAATTTTAGCCTTAAACTTAGCAAAGATCCAGATCCAGATCCAATCAAGCGACAGCAGGCGACAGGCTGGACGACATCCAAAATCTCCTATTTAGTTTAGCTAAATATTATTTGTAATTCTTTCGTTTGTTTGTCAACTCTATCCAAAAGTAACAAGAGAAACTTCAAGCCACCAAGTTGCAAGATGTAATTTTTTTTGTTCAATTAGAAACTTTTTAAATTTTATAAATAAAACTGATGGAAACGAATGAAAAACTAAAAAGAAACAAAATAAATTCCAAGTGTTGTGAAAAGCTCTGCTGTTCATCTTTTTAGCTGATCTAATATTTATTTTGTGTTAAGCAACACTGGTCATAACAGTGGAATTCCTATTCTTCTGATAATGGAACATTTTCGAGGGATTTGATTGGAGACATCGGACGAATGCTGCCAACTTAAGACATTAGCTTGTTTTAAGATATCTTATTGATGTATATAAGCCATATTATCGGACCACAATATCATCTAGAAATTCTATTGTAGCCCTAAATGTGCTTCTGATCTAGAAACGTAACCCAATAACACATTTTTACTGGCACATTTTACAATACTGCAAGGGTAGTCGACTTACAGATGCCCTTTAAATGGCGCATGGTTTGCTCCCTAGTTCTGTCTTTTATCGATCTCAATGTGATAAAAGAGGTTCATCTTGACGGACCGAGAATATAAAGCACGATATGCCACAAGCCGTAATATACTCAATATCCAAGACAACTGACCACAAGTACAGGGTATAGAGGATATATCTAATGTAATATGTAATCAATATGAAAACAACCCTTTGACCACTTAACGTTGGGTACAGGGCATATTGAAAATATCTGCACAATCTTTTGCATTGTTTACAGGGTATTACGAAAATGTCACTTTTACCATCTACTGAAGTAAAAAATCATTTTTATTTTTGTTGTTTTCATCATTTTTTGTTTTTCACTTTACGCTTCTTAGATAAAGCATAACAGCTCTTTCGACCGGCGCGGCGCAAACCACAGAAAATTGTGTGTTGTCTATAAAACTACGGAAACTTTAAACGTAACGGAGCATTGAAATCCCATAAGCCATTTACTGTTCCTTGGTCTCACGCAGACGACGCACGGCAGAGCGCACGGAAGCGGCGGCCGTTGTGGAATAGACCCAGGCACCGCCGGCAACGGTGCGCTTGCAGCGTTTGCACGACCAGATGCCCACCACGGAGCGCTTCATGGAGTCCTAGAAGATGCATTTGATTAGTATTCTAATTGTCAATTAAGGACGCGCCGTTAGCTGCTTACCTTGCCGCAGAACGAGCAGGTATATTTGCTGTGCTGGGTGATTTCCATTTTCTTGACCATCTTACGCAGCGAGGCACCATAACGGGTACCATATTTACCAACGATTCCAACCTTCTTGGTGCGCTTGGCCTGTGTGGGGTAAATCAAATGAAGCGTTTAGTAGAAAACAAAACTGCACAATTGGCGCAATGTCGCTTTATGCGTTTCACAAGCAATTTAAACACTAAATTGTTTGAGCAACTAATAGATAACAGTTTGCTTGTTCGTTTGAAAGCTTTTTCGGCACACAAAAAACAACGATTGCTTAAATATTTAACGATTTTTGTACATTCGTACCATTTTTAAGTTGTTGATTTGTCAAAAAATTCAACAGGAAAGAGACGGCCTGTCAATGCCATGGCGTGAACTTGGCTGCGCTTGCCAGCAGCATGCGGACAAAAGCCAAGAGCTACGGAAATCGTAGAGGCGGCAAATAAATATTTATTAAAAAATTGCATAAAAGGTGTACGGAAATAACAATTTAAAAAGAAAATGATTGCTTTAGCTACTTGAATGTTAAAAGTAAAATAAATATCATATAATGTGCCATGTTTCAGCTGCCAAAAGCAAAGTCAAGCAACCAAAGTGCCATTCACATGTTTACGTTTCCGTCAGCTGTTGTGGCAAAATGCGTTTGTTGTTACCCTGCCAGTGCTGTCCAATGTGCGGTTGTGGTAAAACAATAAAAAAAAGAAAGAAACGCAAGACAAACGAATTTACATTGAGGCATTATAATATTAGTGCGCACTTTGAGAGCAACGGCCGTCATCATTTTGTCCCGACTAAAGCGCCCCATTCAGCGTACACTGTTGAAAGTGCCGTCGACAGCCAATAGCAACAACATGCATAGCTGTACGCTACTGCAGGATGAGGCCAACTATCAGCCGGACACGCTGGATCTCAATACAGATGCAAAGGCGGCCGCCTATTGGTTTCCCTGCTTCCGTGAGCTGGTAAGCAAATTCGCCAAACAGGCGGCCAGCAGCCAAAGGGACGATGACAGCGCCGAGCAGCGTGCGGCACAGTTTCAGGCCGCATATCTGCGCCAGCTGGAGGAGCATCAGAATAACATAGCCAACAATAGCGGCAAGGTGGTCCTGGGCACCAGCGAGCTGCTCAAGCTGAACGAGACTATGCTGCGACGTTTTGGCTTCACGGATCCCTGGCTGCGCCAGAAGCAGCAGGAGAATGCCTCGGCCAAGGCGCGTCTAAAGCAGCGTCTGCAGGAGATCGATGCCATTGAGAATGAGGATGCGCGCTGGACGGAACTGGTGCGCGGTGTGCTGGCGGGCAACATGTTCGATTGGGGCGCCCAGGCAATAGCCAGCATCTTGGAGCAGGATAGCAATTTTGGACTGCACGCGGCACTGGAGCGCATCGAACAGCGTCCCTGGCTGCTGGACAATCTGGATGCATGGCTACAGCGAATGCATATCACGGCCGCCCAGCCGCCACACAAATGCGCCGTCATCTTTGTGGACAACAGCGGCGTCGATGTGGTGCTCGGCGTGCTGCCCTTTGTCCGCGAACTGCTCAGGCGCGGCACCAAGGTGCTGCTCTGTGCCAACAGTGAACCCTCGCTAAACGATGTGACCAGCCGCGAGCTGAGCGCGCTGCTGGACGACTGCGCCTGCCAGTGCAGCATTTTGGATAGCGCCTGGCGCTCCCGCCGACTGTTGGTCTATGCGAACGGCCAGAGCGGTCCCTGCCTGGACATGCGCACGCTGCCGCGCGAGCTGTGCGATGCCATAGCTGCCAATGAGACTGATCTGCTTGTCATCGAGGGCATGGGCCGGGCGCTGCACACCAATCTGAATGCGAAGTTCGCCTGCGAGACCCTCAAGCTGGCCGTGGTCAAGAATCGCTGGCTGGCCAAGTATCTCGGCGGCGAGAAGATGTTTGCGGTCATTTGCAAGTACGAGCACAGCTAGTGCCGGCCCCAGAGAGTTCATTTGTTATGCAATGCATTGTTTTCTTTTCTTTTTACCAACTATTGTTATTGTTTAAAACGAAGAAAGAAACAACAAAACAGAAAAAGCAAGATATATATGAGATTCAGCTTGTCGTGTCGGGTTGTCGCTAGTTAAGACTGTGGTTAGAGGTGCGTCTGTTCTATGGATTGCGGACAGCAACAGAACTGTAAAACTTATTAAATTTTTAATGTAATTAACAAGAACGTATTTAATTCAAAGCAAAACAAAACAAAGCAATCGATTTCCAAATGTCATAACCGACAAAATGTACAAATTGAACAATTCGTAATTAAACAATCACACAAATATGCAATTAATTATGCTGTCGGTTGAAGGCGACAAAGCCAATTTATTGTAGTTGTATTTGTTTAAAAGTCAAGTAACATATGTCAATTATATTGTGAGCCTAGCTTCTATGGCAACTTATTGTTTATACACACACACACACACACATGCACACTTGCATAGTTTTCTTTTTAATTATTAAAATTATAAATAACAAAGCCTTTTGTTTATCAAGCGCAGCTACCATTAAACTTTTTATCGGTCATATGGCCATAAATTAGCCAACTGATAAGCGGCCGCAGCCGCAACCAGCTCCACATTGGATTAAAGCTCTATGTCGATAAGACACGAAACGCTTTGTTTGTTTGTTTAGACGTGATAAAATGTCTGTGGCCCTAGGCCCATTTAAATAGTTGTGATTCGCGCTACTTTTTGCCTATTCATTTCATTTTATTTTACTTTTATTTATCTGCCATATATCGCTTATCTGTTGCCACTTTACATCGTGATGTACGCCGCCTGACTGATAAGAGCCGCGTTTGCCGCAAAACCTTCAAGTGCGACTAAACCTCATCGAGATGGTGCTTATCTATCAGCTGCATATAATATATATACATATATATATATGATTAATTTCTATGATTTTTGTCCCAAACTGATCGCAGTGCAAGTCATACTATAGAATCATCTAACGACTGAAAGAATGGATAAGATAAAAAGGAAACCCGGCAAACAGACGAAAGTAACAAAAAGCAATTTGTGAAGACAATGATATTATGAAATAAGACATGGGACATATAGGTATATATAATATTATACAAACTTGAATAAAATCCATACAAATGCCATACAAATGGGCAGAAAAATAACTGGCATAGTTTTCATCAAAAGTTAAGTAAAGTATATAATACATAAAAGTAGAATTATTAAAGTAAACTTAAAATAAATAATATAAAAAAGTATATAAAACTATTGTATATTAAATTAATTTATGTTTAGTTCTTTTTAAACACATAAAATAGTCGAACGTTAAGTTGGGTTATTAAAAAAATTTATGTTCTTTTATATGTTTATACCCATTAAAAATGGGTAAAAAGGGTATTATGTTTTTGTGCAAAATGTAAATGTATGTAACAGGCAAAAGGGAGCATCTCCGACCCCATAAAGTATATATATTCCTGAACAGCATCAATAGCCGAGTCGATCTAGCTATGTCCTTCCGTCCGTCCGCCCGTCCGTCTGTCCATCTGTCCGTATGTATGAACACAAGGATCTCAGAAACTATAAGAGCTAGAGACTGCAATTTTTAGCTGTAGTTCCTCCTAGTACCTACCCAGATTTCAGTTTGTTTCCGAAAATCGATAACTTGCTCCGTTTCCAAGCAATCGATATAAATCGATATCGACATCCTGTTTCTTGAGCAAATTTTGGTAAATAATAAGAGCTAGAGTTAACAAACTTGATATGTTGCTTCTAGAATATTATATATGTATCAAGTATCTTTCATTTTATATCTATTGCCACCTCCCCAGGTTTAGGGTATCCCCTAGCCGTGAGCTCCCGATTAGAACCTCTTAATTGTTTATATATTTTTTTAATAGATTCAAAAAGAACTTAAATTAGAGTAAAAGAGCAAAAGTTGTCAAGTTTTCTTATACATATGTATATATACTAAGTACTTCCTATCTGCAACTACAATTTACTATATAAGATTTAGGCTTTACTTAAAAGGTGCCTAGTAGCTTAGTGTATAGGAGAAATAATACTTTTTATATTAAATTGCCGATTAAAAAAATGTGTTCTCAGTTGAATATAAGTAAATCCTATTGAGACTTTTGGAGATGTGCGCTTATCACAAACGCAATATGCATGTTTCGATTTGAGTCTAAATATATTAGAGTAAGATTAGGCTGTCAATATACTTACTACACAAATATATATAGATTAGTATATATATAATATATGTTTTTACTTTTGATTTGGATCGGTCGCATAATCTGAGACCCTGCCAGAGACGAGCCAGCATGTTGCCTGCAAAAAATGATTTCAATTTAAATCTGCACTTGCGTTCGCATTCAAATCAGTTGAAAACTGGCGCCTGGGGCTGTCGCTATACGAAGCGTGGCAACATGTATTTAGTGATTACCCTGATCCTCGTGCTGCTCCATTTGCTGCTGCTACCTGTCTACTTGTACCTGACCTGGCATCACAAATATTGGCGCAAACGCGGTCTGAACACAGCCAAGCCGCTCACCTTGCTGGGCACCTATCCGGGACTGCTCACACGCAAGAGCAACCTGGTCGAGGATGTGCAGCGGGTCTACAAGTATGTACGGCATTTGCCTATATTACGGCATAGAAGTAACCATCCCTCCCTCCAACTAGCAAGTACAAGGGCAAACATCGGGCTGTGGGCGTTTTTGTCACAAGACAACCACAAATTCTGGTGCTCGATCCGCAGCTGGCGCACGAGGTGCTGGTTGATAATTTCCGTTGCTATAGAGATTCCCTCACCAGCTCCTATATGCAGCATGCCAAATGGGATAAGTACGCCAAACTCAATCCATTCTGGGCAGCGGGCAATACCTGGCGGCGGCTGCGCAGCGAGGCTCAGGCCGGCTTATCCGCGAATCGCCTCAAGCAGGGCTATGCCATTTGGGAGCAGAGCGGCAAGAAGCTGACCAACTACATGGCCCAGCACGTCAACATAAACAACAACATACTGGAGACCAGGGATGTGAGTAAGAGTATACAAATTTAGGTTTTACACTTATACTTTATAGTTCTTAATGTCTATAGACATGGCTAGATAGTATATATGGATAGTCGGAAGATTTTCTTCCTTGCTTATAGACATGAATAGGTGGAAAATTTGTTGTCATATTTATATTGTAGATCAGCATCAACAGCCGTCTGTCCGCATGTCTACAAGGGTACTAAATCTTCGGCGTGCCGAGGTATTCTTACTTATACTCTATAACTTTTAAAAGTGATTCAATTGTGTAAGCTATTCCTTTCTATCAGGGCTATTCTATTTTCCCGATTATCCTGTCGAGTTGTGACTCATAAATGTCCTCATCTGCAGCTCTGTTTTCGCTATACGGCTGATGTCATGTGTGACTTTATTTGGGGCATTGATGCGGGCACATTGACCTCGGACGATCAGGGTCAGCCCAATGTGGTGCAGAAAATGGCCAGCAAATGGACAAGCTATGCGTTCTACATGATATCCATATTTATGGCATCGATAATAGCGCCATTTAGTCGCCTGCTGTTGCGTTTGCGCTTCTATCCCAAGGATACGGATGAGTTCTTTTCGAAACTGACCAAGGAGTCCATTGAGCTGCGCTTGAAGTCCAGCTACGAGGTGGAACGCATCGATTATTTGTCGCATCTGCTGAGGCTGCGCGACGAGAAAAATGCTACGCACGATGACCTGGTGGGACATGCTCTGACGGTTATGCTGGATGGCTATGATACAACTGGATCGGCTCTGATGCATACCCTCTATTACGTGAGTAAGAAGTGTTTGTTCTTGACTCATGCCCTAAGTCGCATCCTCGCAGCTGTCGGAGTACCCAGCGGCCCAGCAAAAGCTGCGCACGGAGTTCTTTAACAACGCGACAAAGACAAAGACTCTGAACTTTGATGTGCTGTGTGACCTGCCCTATCTGGAGCAGGTTATTTATGGTTCGTATTGGGTGTATTCCCTTTGAGAGCTCACCTTCATTTCGCTTTCCTCCAGAATCCTTGCGGCTGAGCAGCCTGATACCACAGTATACAAAAGTCTGCACGCATCCCACGAACATTCAGCTGAATGAGTTCCAGCGTGTGGAGGTGGAGGAGGGCATGACCATTATGATACCCAATTATCAATTCCATCATGATCCGAAATACTTTCCCGAGCCGGAGGCATTTAAACCCGAACGCTTTGACAATGCCGAGCATCATAATCTCGTGCGACAGGGTATTTTGTTGCCCTTCAGCGATGGGCCGCGCATCTGCATGGGTAACAAAATCGGTTCCAATATCACCTTTACATATTAATCTAATGTATTTATTTGAAATTCCCCAACTCTATCTAGGCATGCGTCTCGCTCTGCTCACACTCAAATCGGCGTTGTTTCACATTATCAGCAACTATCAAGTTGTGCGGAGCAAGAGGAAGATCAAAACGGCGGGAGATTCTGGTTTTGGTGTCGTTCTCCAAGGTGATATCAATTTGGAGTATCGCCGTTTTTTGCAATAGAGTTTACCTAGCCACTATTACCACGCGAATCAAGTATACTTATCGCATGTGTCGAGACACGAAAAGTAATTAGAAATGATTATAAGTGAGTGCATAAATTCAATTGTTGTTTATTGAGTTATACCCCTTATTCATGGGGTATATTTGCATTGGAACGTGTTGAATTGCACTTGGTAGAATATTTTTAATCAACTATTTTTTGATATTTAATGAATTGTCATGGGTTATCTTTAAGGTCGGGCTGGAAAGATCTTCTCAGCTCGAAAACCTGTTTCAACCCGATTCAGATTCGGATTGATTATGGTCGCTTGACGTTGAAATCGACCACTGTTATGGAATATAATAATATAAAGTTTATATTATCATTAAAGAACCCCCAGCATCCAAGTTCGATGGCCAAGCGTTGATTGTAGGCTTTATGATGGCATTGTGAATAACAAACATGATATGAAAAATGTACTCACGGAATGCTCGCGGTTTTTTTCCACACAACAGAAATAGCACAACGAAAATAACAGCGCGCTGTTATGCTACGACTGTTATCTTACAGAGTTCTGTTAATGTGGTTAATACAAACTGGTAGATGAATGATTAGATTCAATGAATTAACAGTCGAAAGTGACTGACTCCGAGATACTCTGTAGTTGCAAGAAATGGCTAGAAATATACCTCTATTAAATATCGATTTTTCTTTTTGGGTTCAGGGTTGACAGCTTAAAGGTCTGTAATTTGTTGATACACATAAATGTTTGAGAGAACAGACTATTGCAATAGCCCTGACATAAGTATTGTGAAGAACCCACAGATCATAAAAGGGGCATGATCGTGGAAGAAATTCGATATTTATCGATTTGAGAAAATGAAGAAAGGGAAGTAGGGGGAAAAATGAAGGAAAACACATTAGCTTAAAGTTAATTTTCAATTGCACAAACTTTGGAATATTGGAATAGCCGTAATATGAGTATTGTTAGGAGTCCCCGAAGACGCACTTCGAGTGATCGTCAACAGATTTATTGAGATAATGGTAGGCTACTGTATAATGATTATTCCCATTATCAGCGACTGTCGCTCAAATGGGCTTAAATCGGTGCGCTGAGCAAACAGTTGGCAAACGAACGCGGTTTCGATTTGTTCGACGTGCTGCTGAAATGTTGACACTGATTGCGTTGTTGCTGGGCTTTGTGCACGTCTCCTTTGCGTTGGTTTACCTCTACCTGACCTGGTATCATGGCTATTGGGACAAGCGGGGCGTGGTCACAGCCAAGCCGCTGACGCTGCTGGGCAGCTATCCGGGTCTGTTTGGGGGAGGCAGCAATTTCATTGGGGACCTGGGCAAGATCTACAAGTACGTAAAAAGGGATCTGCTACCTCACGGTAGTTCGATCCCATTTAGTAACAATTATTTATTGCAATAATATTGTTCTTCTATTTCGCTTAGCAAATACAAAGGCAAACAACGCGCTGTGGGCACATTTTTGACGCGACAACCACAAATTCTGGTGCTCGATCCGCAACTGGCGCACGAGGTGTTGGTTACGAATTTCAGTGATTATAGGGACACGGTGACGAGCAGCTATGTGGCGCACTCCAAGGACTATGACAAATATGTGGCACGTAATCCTTTCTTCAGTGCCGGCGACGAGTGGAAGAAACGACGCACAGACGGCGGGGCTGGGCTGACGCCCAACAAGCTGAAGCAAGCCTTTGCCATCTGGGAGCAAACGGGCGAAAAGCTTTTGAACTATGTGCAGAGATACATCAAGGAGCGTGACAGCAATATCATCGAGACTAGAGATGTGGGTAGCTGGGTTCCGGATGGGAAAAATCCTTTTATCAATTATTATTTTGCGATTGCAGCTATGCTATCGTTATACGGCTCAAGCCATGGGCGATTTCATCTGGGGCATAGATGTGGGCTCGCTAAGCGGCGGCATCAATGAGATCAACCAGTTCCAGCAGTTCTCCATGGCGTGGGTCAGCCACGCCTTTCACAGCATAACGCGCTTCAATCAAACTCCAATTGCGCCCATAGTACGGAGACTATTTCGCATGCGCTTCTTCACACAGGAATCGAATGAGTTCTACCTAAAACTCACCCGGGATGCGGCCAAGTTGCGGCTAAGTGGCAGCGGTGCCGAACGCTCCGATTATCTGGCCCATTTGCTGCAGCTGCAGGAGAAGGGCGCCAGCTACGATGACATGGTAGGACATGCCCTAACTGTGCTCATGGATGGCTTCGAGACCTCGGCCGCTGTGCTCTATCATATGCTCTACACGGTGAGTGAAAGATTCTCGTAATGTTCATCTGATTAGGTATTACACAACATTTGTATACTCTGTTCGAGTTTTTATATATTATTTTATATTTTAATGATTTCTGTTTTTTGTTAGCTGGGCGCGTATCAGGAGCAGCAGGAAAAACTACGCACCGAAATCTTGGATGCCCTCGCTGTCGATAAGAACATTAGCTACGAACAGCTGAATGCTCTACCTTATCTCGATCAGTGTGTGAACGGTATGGGAACTACATAATAATAATTGGTTATTTACTATTTTTTTTATTGATTAATGATTACAAAATTGTTTATAGAGTCGATGCGTATGACGAGTGTGATTGGTTTCTTTATCAAGATCTGCACAAGGCCCACAACAATGGATTTGGGCGATGGCAAGATTTTGAAGGTGGAACCGGGCACTACTGTGACCATTCCCACGTACCATCTGCATCATGATGAAACCTATTTTCCTCAGCCCGAGGAGTTCAATCCCGAACGCTTTGATAATGTGGCTGTCAGTGAGTTTACCAAGCGCGGTTGCCTGTTGCCCTTTGGTGATGGACCCAGGATTTGTCTGGGTGAGTTCTGAAAACGTCTTCGTCAAATATCTGCAAAGCTGTAAGCCTTATGTCTATAAGGGTATTTAGTCTTCGGCCTGCTGAACTTTAGCAGGCTCTTTATTGTATTTTACTATATGTTTTCATTATCCAAACAGTGAGATATATCTTAGTATGGAAACGCGAGTTGAACGATATGAATCTATTGAATTGAATCTATACCATGTTCTGAACATAAAGAATATCAGAGCAGTTTCTTATCTTTTATAAATTTCAACAAATTGTAAATCTATGTTTTTCTTCAACTTTTTTTCAGGCATGCGAGTTGGTTTACTGAATGTTAAAATGGCTGTGCTGCGTATTTTAGCCGAATACAAAATTGAACAGACTACAAAACTGCCCCTCAGCTCCGACTCCGGCTTGGGTATCTATTTGAATGGTGATGTTGATTTGAGATATATAAAAGTGCAAAAATAAAATTCGAATTTCAATGCCACAAACACACACACGAGTACGAACACAACATATCTGGGCGTGTATGTGTGTGTGTGTGTGTGTGTGTGTGTGTGTGTAGTACTTTTGGGTTCACAATGTGCCGAAATTTAATTTAGCGCAAACCAACCGCAGACCAACTGACACCAAGGCGACAACCCAACCCTTTCACCCCACACCACGCCGCCCTTCCCCTCTCTACACCCTTTCACCAAATAGCGCTGCGAACCTGAACTGTGTCAAAACCGGTGGACTTTATGCTATGTGCAAGTATTTTCATATTGAGCGACCGCATGCAGTGGACGCGTCGCCAATGCAACTGTGGATACAAATACATATTCATATGAGTGCATGTCTGCGGCTGTGTGTGAGTGTGTGTGTGTGTGTGTGCTATACAGCTCTGTTGCAGGCGCTGCCTCTCAAAATATCCTGTACCGAAGTGTTAAATTGAGCATATTACTCGTAGATTTGGATAAGATGTATCTCTAATTAAAATATATATTAATTAATAAATTGTTCATTGCTTAGAATAAACAAAAAACTTGATTCAACAATCTTAAGAGTGTAGGGAGAACAA
Source organism: Drosophila kanekoi (assembly GCA_037075305.1). Lineage (NCBI taxonomy): Eukaryota > Metazoa > Arthropoda > Insecta > Diptera > Drosophilidae > Drosophila > Drosophila kanekoi. Next base: position 761,965 of record JBAMCE010000478.1, read on the forward strand.
TGCAACTATTTAAATATTATATTAATTAACTAATATTAAATAAAAATATTAATGTTTTAATTAAAAATTAAAATATCTTGTATTAATTATAGTAATACTTAACTTTTAAACTAGAATACAAGTAAAGGTCGACTGATTTTATAAAATAATCTATTTTAGTTTGAAAATTTTCATAGCATACTTTTGGGCATAATGAGACTGAGATTTTGAGACCTCAGCCAAAAGTTGAATTGATATTTATTCCTGCAATAAGTTGTAGCAAATTTTTTCAGATGTAAAAACACAGGGTATGTTTTCACGTACAAAACGAAATTGTTTTTATTTACTTTGCATTTAGTGAGGTTTTTTTTTCGTGTTTCTGGTTGCCCTTGTTTTGCAACAAGCCACAAAATTTCATTTGAGCTTGCAATATGGCGCATTTAAATTTCGTTTTTTATTCGTTTATATTTTATTCTGGTGCAGGTCCAAAATGCATAAAGAAAAAAATGCATGTATATTTCGGGAATTTGTGTGTGTGTTTGGATGAAAATTAAATTTTATGACGCCATCGTCGCCATTTTATTTATTAGTCTAAACAAATTGTGGCTAAAATAAATGCTGCCCGAAAGAACCGCAAATATTTGTATTCGATTTGAATGTAAATGCAGTGCTTTTTGGCCACAAAAAAAAAAACAGGCGAAAGAGAGCGCTATATGTGTGTCAGAGCGAGATAGAGCGACATGGCACACCATAAAAAGTTAATGACTGGCGCAGTTAGCGCGCAACAAAATGAATATGGCCCAAAAACTGTTTGCGTCTGAGGCAAAGCCTTCATTTCATGTTGCAACAACACTTGAAGATAAGCGCAGCAGCAGCAGCCGACACCCGACAGCTGAGAGCGGGGACATGCCGCAGCCGCAGCCGTTGTGGCAGGCACAGCCAGAGGTCCTTCTGTCAGTGCTGCCTGCTGGCTGTTTGTACCTGGCATGTGGCTGGCTTCATGCTACGTTGGCTTTTATCCAATTTACCTGATAACCACAAATGAGCGTTAATGGCCAAATAAATAGAAAAGTGGCAACTACGACGCGACGGCGCGTTAACTGAATGAACCGCGCCTCCTACCCCCTGCCCCAGCCCCAGCCCCAGCCCATCGCCGCTGTCGCGTTATTCTCATCTGCACGTATATGTATTCCGTATATTTACTAAACAAATTTAATACCTTTTCATACCGCTCGCATTTGTTTGCCAAGCGGCGTGGAAATGAGAGGAAATGCGTGACGATAAATTTAGATGAGTGCCCCATTCGAACGCCGATTAGATTTCCTTTTCAAGCGCTTTCAAGTTCACTTTAAATTAGGCGTATTCACACAACTAATGTGACCTTTTATACAATCGGTTGCATGGGATGAAACCTAAGCTTTTGAGAAAAGACGTTTTCAAATCCATAAGATATATATATTCTTGATCAGTATCAATATCTACAACTATGCAAACTAGGCCGAATCGGATCAATTCATCAGATATCTGTCACATAAAGAAGATAAAACTACAAGTTGCACTACGCTCCAAATATTCAGTTGAAAATTAAGTAGTATATTAAAGTTTTTTTATTAAAGAGTCCTTAAATATATCTTAATCAAGCTCGGCAAGTTCTACTTTGCTGCTATTAGATCCCCTAGCTCAATGGCAAGAATGTATTTTGCACAGCTTTTCTGGAACGTCCTTTAGCAAGCCGAGTGGCCATGTTGACTTGGTTAATAACTTAAGCCCAGACTTAATCTTAATTGTGGCTAATCTTGTTGGCCTAAACACAACGAGCTACTTAACTATTTAGCCAGATTCAATAGGAATCGCACGCCCCCAGCCAAAAACTAGTTTGACAAACCAGTTGAGAGGGCAAACAATGTGCCAATTTGTGGAACAGCTACAGCTGCTGAGCAGGAGCAGAGGGAAAAGAAGGGATGCGAAGGGCTGGAGGTGTAGGTGGTATCGGTTGGTGCCAACATTGCCTCAGCGTTACATTAATTTGCGCACGTTCCATTTGCCAGCGGGTCGTATTTCGGTGGAGTCGAAGCTGGAATTGTTGTTGCTGCTGTTGCTGGCGGCATTGCAACACTTTGGCCACAGAATGCAGCCAGCAGACGGCTAATGGAATTAGCAACAATTTAACCATTAAACACATCATGTGCATTGGCATGTTGCACTTTAGCTGGGATTTGCAAGCGTTCCACCAGCCACGTTGCATGCAACAGCATTTGTGGCATGGTGATTACTCCTGATCTCCACTGTCGAGTGTAGAGCGTCGGTTCGGTTCGTTCGGTTGTTGTTGGGTGTCTGTTGATTCTGCTTGGTTAGCTTAGATACAAGTGCTCCCATTCGGTTTCTGTCTATCTATCTGTACATTTGTCTGCATGCCACACACGCCGTTTATTGGCATTAAATCCCAGTCCCCTAAACCCGACCGCCATCGTCGTTACCCTGCCATTTTGGCTTTGCAATGCTTAATAGACTTTCGGTAGGGGATTTTATTGCTGGCAACAGTTGCGCTGATTTCGAGCTGCTTGCATAGTGCAACGTAGCGCTAATTAAAATGAAATTTGTCCAGCTTACCTCAAATACCCAAAACGGAGATGACCAAAAACTTCACTTCTGAGCGTCTTCCTCCATCTGTTGGCGTGGTCAAAGTCACAGTCAAAGCCACTGCCAAGCATTGAAGTACTTTGCTTTTATGACAGGTAACTATTTGTGTAAGCAAAACCAAAGAGCAAGCAAATTTTTGCTGACTTGGCACATGGCTTGCTGGCTCACTACACGTATACGTAATATCCCGAATGCTGGTCATTATGGTTCCATTATGGGAACTAGCTCAATTTGAAAGGGATTTTTGGGTAACTTTCACTGAGTAATCCTTGAAAAATATATTTGTAAGTCGCAACTCAAGAGTTCTAGATATATATTTTTTGTACATAGCTCTTCAATCAAACTCATTTTGCGATTGAAGCAAAAGAACTAGCTCAATAGATAAACACAATGAATAGACAGCATAGAGATACTATGAAAGCAGCTTCATATGAAAGACCTTTAGATTTAAAACTTTTATTCTTTAATCTTATATAGAAAATAGGCTTCAGTGGAAACAAAATTCAGTTCGCTCTTCCAGCAAAGAGTTTGATAGACAAATCAAATGTAAATCATTTAATATTTTAATGCATAAATCTTTCGAGAGGGCATGTAATCACTATTTATCACAAAGAAGATCTTGACCATAAACTTACATTAATACTTTCTATGTGTTACATTCTGTTCTTTCAATCAAAGCAAGGGCATTTGGCGTTTGAGGCAAAGGAACCAGTTCCAGGGACACATCACTGAATCAAGTCGGCCCGAATGCTATATAAACACACATGCCTAGGGTTGTGTGTGTTTGCGTTGGCAGTTTGTTTGTTTATTTGCTTGTTAGATGAGCGCCGCCCATGGTCAGGTAATTTGCTGCGAAAAATGGCATCATTAGCCTAACAAATTGCCATTTTGTTGTTGCACATAAATCGCCAAAATGTAGGCAGCGAGCTGGCCAGCCAGCCTGCCGGCCTGCCAGTCAGTCAGTCAGACGGCATTCGGCACTTAATTAAAATTGAATATACCCAAAAGTCATTGGAATTTCTTTTCCAATTCCCCGTGGGCACTCGGCCCAAGTTTATTATTAAATGTAGCGCATTAAGATTTTCATTAGCGCTTCATTAATGAAAATTAAGCGAATTCTAAATGAAAATAGACAGCGAAAATTGCAGCTTACTTTGTTGTTGTCGCCTTTTTGTTGTTCACAAATCATAAATATGCAAAAATATGCGAAGCGCAGCTATTAAATCTATATAAACAATTTTAATATTACGTATACGCCCATTTAAACAGACACACACACAGAGACCCGCAGGAAGCGTGCGTGCGTGTGTGTGTGAGGGCGACAGATAAAAACTTTAAGAATTATAACTTTGGGGATTGTCGAGGCCCCCAATCGCCGCACAATGACCACAAAAGTAAATAACGTGCCAGCCCACATGAATAGACCAGCAAGGCAGAGCTGTAGAGTGGAAATAAAGGAAATCAAAAAAGGCAAAACAAAAAAACGAACACTGCAAACTTTTAAATATAATTCCAGCTTTTGTGCTGGTGCGTCAACATGGAACATGATATGGCACAAATGTCTCTCTGGACAACAACCGAGTCCGAGTCCGAGTCCGAGTCACTGTTTTAGGCCAGTTCAGCTCGTCCTTGTCAATATTTGTTACACAATCAGCAAATACAAGGCTCCTCCTGGCCTGGCACAGTAGCTCATATCGACTGTGCCAACTGGCACTAAGACTCAGTGTACAAATGGTCGATGAAGCTGTTTCACGTTTGCTCCATGTGCTTGGCAGTAAATGAAAATGTTGTTTGGTCACCAAGTAAATCGACTCACACATACAAAAAGTTAGCTTCACCGGGCTCAATTAGGGCGCATTCCTGCAGGGAGCTGGGCAAGTATTTCCAGCAATTTGCTTGAGAGTTACATAAAACCTCGCTGACTCTCATCGGACGGGTCGGTTTCCGGTTGCGTTTCATATGTCGGTAATAACATTGACAACTGTCAGCGCTGCGCGGCAGTACCTGTCACACTCACACACATACTCACATGAAGAACGCTGTGTGCTATAAAAGAGTGGGTGGGGGAGGGGAAGGGGCTATGTGACTGGCACTTCACCAAGCGCTGTCGCCAGGAGCCATCGTATTTCGGACTCGGGGCACAAGCCGCTTTACTTCTTAACTTTTGTCAGATTTGCTTTTTCATTTCAGCTGCTGTTGCTGAAAATTCATGGAGATATATGTATATATATGTATATTTATTTTTGCTTTTAAAAAATCCCATAACGTCCATGGCCATGGTCATATGGCTTAAGCGCTACATTTGATATGCTTCAAGTAACTCTTGTTGCACTTAACAAGCCCGGGGCATTAAAATGACACTAGCTGCAAATGACTCTCAAATACCAGAATTAATCTGGGCTAGGCGAAGATTATATATAGAAATGTATACTTAAAATCAGATTGATTCTAGAAGCCATTAAAGGAACTTTCCAAAAATATTTAACACTTCATCAAAGTTTATATTATATATTCTATAGCACATTAAAGCTTGAACAATATTTTTTTTAAAGGTAAGCTTCAATTAAACTCAAGTTGTTAACATAAAAGCTTTGTATTTCAGCTGGGTTACATTTAAGCTCAAGTTGTTAACATAAAAGCTTTATTTTCCACTTTAAATACAACATACAAGAGAAACTTAAGAAATTATTGTTTTAAGCTGGGTTACATTTAAGCTCAAGTTTTTAACATAAAAGCTTTGCTGCTCCACTGAAAGTACAACATCAAAGTTTGATGAAGATTTCAAGCTATCTATTAGTGCTATTATTTTAATTAATTAGCTTAAAAGTGGTAAGTAAAATAAAAACAAATTAAGCTAGTAGCTTGAGTTAAATTTGAAAGAAACTCAAGCTGAGAGCTTAAGCCTAATGTGCTTTCAATGCAAGTATTAAAGCTTGTATTTGCTGTATACGAAAAACTCAAAAGCTTGCCAGATTTTGCTGCTCTTGTGCTCCCGCTCTTCCACACAAGTCTTCAATTGTTGAACTATGCGATACGTAAAGTCATTTACAGCTGGTGTCATTGAAGCTTAAGCAGCGTATTCAAGTGTCGACCAGATGCCGCCAATGTTAAGTTAACTGATGTCAGGCGCTTGCTTAAAAATGAAACGAAATAAAATAAGTGCAATTTATGCATATTAAAAACTATATATTTCCACTTGCTCACCTACATATATGGGAAAATATATGAATGCTGGCCCCAAGCACTTCAGCCATGCGTTGCCATTTATTTCGCATGCATTCCTTTTTTTTTGCCTTCTTTTTTGTTGTTGTTTCTTTTTTGGTACGTATAATTTTTATATGCTGAAGTATTGGACATTGTTGCCGGCAACTTTTGCCTTGGCGCAACTTTTGTCAGTTTTATGCTGGATGGCCGGAGATGCCAGGCGATGCCAACGTAGCCACCAACGCTGCCAAATTTAATGCGCAATGGATTCGCACTTGAAAGCGACCTCGCCATCGCACCAAAAAACCAAAAAAAAAAGAAGAAGAAGGATGCCCGACACCCGGACACACGACATCCAACAAAAGTAATAAATTTCCATGCCCACTGTCAGGCCGAGCGCATCGCATCGCGTGTTTACTTCTCCGTATGACGTTCTCAGCGAGGACACCAGCTACCCAGGCTAGCAAAGCCGTCCCGGACTGTTCTGGGACCAAAACCCAACAAAAAACATAGCACACGTGATATACTTGTAGGGCTTGAAAGCCCTAGAATCTAAAAGACTGGTGTAAATATTTAAATAAATCAGATAAGAAGAAGGAAATGTATAAAAATATTTTGTACTAAAAAGCTGTTCTCTTTAGATACAAAATATCTTCTAAGCCATAAATATTTTGATCAGTTTCGATCTTCATGGACGTGCAAAAAATGGCTCTCAAGATGTTATGTCAAGTTATTATTAGTAACATATATTATTTTATTATAGTCTACTTTTCTATAATTATCGGTCAATACCCGAACCTCAAGTCTAAATTATATAAATTATATATTAGTTTAACCTTCTTGTTTCCATAGATTCTTTCCTTTTTGCTGAGATTCTTCAATACCTTGCGGATAGAATTTGCCAAGCCCCGTCTTAAGTTATACTCTCAGCTTTCGAGCTCTTCAGGCTTCGATTTGTCGATCAGTCAGTCCGTTAGGACTAAAAGTTTTTTTTATCGAGATTTATGTTATTGTGATTTACATACATATAATAAAATCTTTATACATATTTTTAAATTTACAATAATCATCCCTATCAAATACTTTTATCATATTTTTTCACAGGGCATTTCGCATTCAGTTAGCTATCTCTTCATTTCCACGCTGAAATTGCTGTCCCTCTTTCAGCTTATTTTTTATTTTTTTTTATATTTTAAGCGAGTTGTCTTTGAGGTACTTTTCCACTTTTGCAACATTTTCACAATTCACATGAATATTAAATTATCATATATTCTTTGATGTGGCACACAGTTGAAGGTGCTATCCCAATGCTGCAATCGCGCCGCACACAGACTGGGTCCATGTGCGATACATCAGAGCAGCTATCCGTTTTTAATCAAATGCAAAGCTGACCAGGACAGGAGAGCAGAAGCTGCAGAAGATGCAGTAGATGCAGCAGGACAGGCGTCTGTTCTGTTTCCCTTCCAATTGTCCTGACAACTGCAGGCCTCAAGATGGCAGCGTGAGTCTAACCCAGGTTGCGCTGCCCACGTCCCGCATCCCATTCTCTCTCTCCTCTCTTTCTCTCGTTCTCCAACTCAGGCACCTCTCTCTGGGCTTCTGTGTCAGTTCCTCTGGCTTGCCAGCATCTGGCTGTTCCGAGTCGGACTGCTGACTGCGGCTGATATGGCTCACTTGTGTCATTTATCTTCTTTTACGGCATGAGAGCGGCCCATTCAATTTCAAAGGTGCCAGGCAGCTGACTGAGCAACGCATAAGGCACCACACACACACACACACACACACACACACTCAGTAACACACGCACACACACGTAGGGCATTGCACATGCTCGTGCATATTTGAGAAATTGTGTTTGAACTTTGGCTTTGGTTTGACTCACTTTGCTGGCGTGTGAACTGCAATCGGCTGCTGTATGTTGTTTGATGCTTGTTGTTGTTGTTGTTGTTGTCGTCATGAGTGCTTGACAAACGCAAAACCTACGATTTGTTGACACCCACCACCCCCACACACACACACACACACAGACACACACGCACACACGGCTCAAGCGTCTCACAAGCTGATTGAAAAATTTGCACAAATTTTTATCTGGCTGCCATTTTAAATTGCCCCTGCCACGCCCCCCTGTTAGACATGCAGACAACTTGACAGATTCTTGCCTTGTCCGTAATAAACTTGACAATCGAGCCAGTCCCTATACCGTCCCCTCCCCCGTCCAACTTGTACAATTTATGCGCTTTTAAAGAAATTCCAACAAAAACTTGACAACAAATTGCACTTTGGCACAAATGTCAGCGACAACAACAATAACAATAAAAGCAGCAACAACAATAACAACAAACATTTGCAAAAATCTCTTGTCTGTTGTGTATATTGTGTACAGAAAATTTTCAAAATTTTTTTTGGACACAAATCTTCAGCGATCGATATGAGCTTTACAAGTTTCAATTAAATTTCGAGCAATATGGCAGCAAAAAAGAGTATGATTGTGTTGACACGACTAGGAAATACCCTATACCCAGGGCTGAAGATGTTGTAGTCGCATCTGTACGTAAATCCAAATACTCTTTAAGCAATAAACTGCTTTGTATCAATATCTTTCAATCTATCTATCTATTTTCGGATAACCCTTCTGTTTCTCTTTCGATCTAGATACAAATTTGGGAATATAACATGGGATATATAGACGTATACTAGAAAGCTGTTATATATCTAAAATCTTACTAATATATTATTTACATTCTTTTATTTGAGCGATAATTCTTATAAATTCTTCAATTCTTCAATTCTTTTAAAAGCCAGAGAAACTTTTTTTCCAACTTTTCATCACACATCTTACCCAACTACCTCACATAACTCAGTCAAGGGTATAACAAGCAGAAAACATATAATTTTCATCCTTTTTTGTTTGGTTTTGAAAATTGGAATCTGTTTTAATGGCTCGTTGTCTGGCAACAATCAAATTGCCAATTCGATGCTATGCAAATGTCGAGTGTCCGTTGGACGTGCCTAAAATTGCAATTAGTGCAATTTTGCAGCGCAAAATGGCGCATAAAATATCAATAAACAGTTGGCAAACAAAAGTGGCCAAAAACGATGCTCAGCCAAGTGGCCAACAGAGATGCAAATACCAGTGCAACTCATGCTAGAACAGCGGAGGAAGTTGAAATATATATGTGGTTGAGTTTGTAAGTGGCTGCTATGCATGGCTCCGATGATTATTAAAGTCGATTTGTTGGTATTCATTAATTTACAAGGTATTTTTTAATATTTTTCATATTTATCCGATAAATGCTCGTTACTTTTTTACTTTTTTCTGTTAGGTTAACATTTTTCAAGATTACTCAAAATTGTCTAGACTTAAGCTGTTAGCGACTTGTATAACACTTATTGTGTGTATGCATAATATAAAAGCTGATGAAAAGCAGATCTAACATATTAAGCAGATTACATTTTTTTTGCTCATAAGTTAACAGTGTTATGTTAATATTGTACTGTTAACTTGTATTCTGCATAAAGTGGATTCTTTTATGTTGCTGAAACCCTGAAAACTACATAAAATCATCGAAATAATGGTGCAATTAATAAAATCGACTTGAATTGCTTTTAATTTGCCGCAACAATGAAATTGTTTGCTTTTTTCATAAGAGATCCTGGAAAATTAAACAAATAATAAAAAGTTAATGTAATTGTTATGTGGTTATTAAATATTATGATTTTGTGAATATGTGTATTAATATAATCTCACATTTCCATAGGTTATGTGTCTCGTTTTTTCTTTCATTGAGTGGCAAAAGCAACAACAAATAAATCCTAATTGATTTCATAAACACAAGTTGAACGAAAACAATTATAGATTGTGCAAAGCTCATTAAAATAAATAATCATTTGAAAATTGTTATATATATTTTTTTTTGTTGCTGTCGCGGAAATAATATAATTTAATTTGACTGGCGAAGCCGCAAAATGCGTAAATTGTGGGCACTTTTCCTATATGTGTGGAATGTGAAATAATGTAAGAGCTAATGATGCAAATTAATTACAAATGATGCACACAAAGGACTCGCACACATTGTCTATGTGTGTGTGTGTTTGTTGTCTTTTTGTTTTTTTTTTGTTGTTGTGCGGCTTGATTTTTAATTTATGCGCACCGCAGTTGATTTTCACATAAAATCCAACGCATAGCTACGCAAATCCACCCGCAACTTAAAAGCTTAAAACGCCACGCGAGGCAACAGTGCCAGGTCCTGGCGCTGTTTGGCCGTTGCCAGGTCCTGATATCCGAGCCAAGTCCCCCGGCCAAGGCTTATAAATTTTAATTAAAATGCGCACAGCTCGCGCAACGTCAACGACAGCATCAGCCGCGCTTATTTCCGCTTACATTACAATTACATTCATTTGCCAGGCAGTCGCTCGGTGAGCCAGCCATGGCCCACAGGATGATGGCCCAGTGTCTGGGCCAGGTATTTGCCGAGTATACAGTTAGCATTTAGTTCGGGTCTTAACACCTGATCTAATGCTGCTCAGCATTTGCATTCAACTGAAAGGTGCGGGGATCCTGCTTCATTTGTTTTTCTCTTTTCGTTCTCGTTTCTTAATACCCTAGAACTTCAGCTGGAAGCTATATATTATTTATTTGTTTAACAGAGCTGCAAAACCAAATAGAAGAATAAAAACAGCCAATTAGCTCGAGACTCTGAAAGAGAAATTTCAAAAGAAAAGTACTGTAAATGTGTCTGGAAAATTGAATTCTTTTTATTTAAAGACAATTTTCAGCCAACGCTTAAGCCATGTTCTTTGTTGTATTTGCAATGTTCCCAGATCCAGTTTTAATGATCCATATTCGATAAAATATGTTATAATTTCCATGTCCATGTTCCATGTTTCATTTCCATGTTTCATATTGCATGCTTAATGCTCCGTGTTATATCAATGTTCCACGTTTCCCGTCCGCATTTCCGCATCCTAATGTGATTTTAATTTAAATATAATTCTTTACTTACTCTTATCAGCATCGTTGATGAGAATCCATCCTCCAACTGTCTTAAATATGTAATTATAACTAGAATGCAGAAAATAAACAATTTGCAGTTTTCATTATTTACTCTCAACCAGACAGCTGCTGCCAGAACAAAACTTCCACTGTCCAATTTAGTTCATCCTCATGGTTCTTGTGTCTGGGGAACTACAACAAGCCGATGGCAACATTTGGTCTCGTGCTGTTGTTGCACTAATGACGCGAATCGGCCTAAATAACAAGCTGCTGGCACTTGGTCAACAAGTGAGGGCTGAGAGGCGGGAAGCTCTTTAGCCAATGCCAACTGCGTTGCTAACTCGGCAGTCGATTTTTTAGTCCCCTCCCCTCCCGTCATTACACTGCGCGCACTAATGAGACGCAATGGGACCACAAAATGGAAATTAAGTAAAATGCAACAGCAAGCAGCTGCGACAGTTGGAGGCGTTCATGGGCGTGGCACTTGGTTAGATAGATTTGATTTAATTAAGTTGAAGTAGGCGGAGCTGCCTCAAGCAGCTGCCAAATGCCCGCTCAAAAATACCCAAAAAATAGGTTGGCAACGAGACGAAAGTCATTTTAAATTGTTTAAATCAGCGAGAATTGATATAGCTTCTGAAAATGAATAAAGATATGAAACTGACCTCTGAGGCAATGCGAGAATTTCGTGTCGCCAAGTCGTTTCAGCCAACGTGTGAGAGAAAGTATTCAATGTGCTTCTCGCAGAATGGAGAGCATCTGGTGACCTGTGACCATCACAATTTGATTCTCTTCAATTGCAACAAGCTGACACAGATGTGTTTGGTCCACATGCGGGAATTTCGTCCGGAATTGGTTTGCTTTACAACGCAAAATGATCGACTGCTGCACAGCTCGACAAAGGTCGGCTCCTCATCGCTTTTAACTATATCCAACATCCTTAATAATAATAAAAACTATCTGGGTTTTTATCCATTTTAGATGGACTGTGCAATACGTTACTTGGATCTGAGCAGTCACCAGCACTTGAGCCTATTTAGTGGCCATACGAGTGCGTTGCGAGCCCTGTGCTTACAGCCAGGCAGCGAGCATCAGTTCATGAGTGCCGGCTGCGATGATCGTGTGTTCATGTGGGATCTGCGCACCTGCGACTATACGCATCAGCTGGAGCATCTGCACAGGCCGTTGTTGGCCTATGACCCCACGGGCAGGGTCTTTGCCACCTGCGACAGTACGGAACGCATTGAGATCCATGATGTGCGCATGCTGAGCGCAAAGCCTTGCCAGCAGTTTGGCTACCAGCTGGACGAGCAGGCCAAGTGGACGCAGCTGCAATTTGCGCCCGATGGCAAGACGCTGCTGGTAAACACTGACAATGCCTGGTGCTTCAGCGTGGATGCGTACAGGGGTTCCTTTCGGCAGGCCTACACAGGCTATGCGAACCGGGAGCAGCTGCCGCTGCAGGCCTGCTTCACGTCCGACTCACAGTACGTGCTGGCTGGCGCGGACAACGGACGCGTCCATGTGTGGGAAGCGGTCAGCGGCGATCCGTTGGTGGTGCTGCGCAGCAAAAGCCATTATGCGATGCAATGCATACAATTCAATCCCACTCGGAGCATGTTTGCGAGCAGCGATGTGCGAACCCTTCTCTGGCTGACCAAGCCTTCGAACGAATTGAAGCCGACAGCCATTATAGATTTAACTGCCACGGATGACAGTGAACTGGAGTTAGGTGAGATCCAGACGGCTTCTAAGCGTCAGCGGCGGAGAAGAACCTGGCCCATGCCCATGGAGCTGCCACGTTGGCCGCCGCCGTCGCCGCCACCACGAGTTGTCCGCTGGCGCAGGCGGCGCTTGACGCAAGTTGAGGATGCTGATAGCCTGGAGGAGGGTGAGCTACGTTGACGACTAAGCGGCAAGGCACAACAAAGACACACATACCCACACACTCATCCTCTCAACTATCAATCAGCGACAGGCACACTCGCGCTTGGACCTGGCCAGCGCCAGTTGCTGGCAAGTTGTGCAATTGGAATTGCAATTGCATCACTTGGCCAAAAGTTTCAAGAACTGGCAGCCAGCACTTCACAGCTGGAGCCACTAAAACAACAACAGCAAGCATAACAACAACGGGCACAACTTGGACGCCATTCGCCTTTAAGACACACACACACACACACAAACACGCACACAAATTGTCGAGTTGTGCCAGCAAATTGCACAGCTGGCTGGACTTGGAGCTGCGCTCAGTTGGAGACTGGTTGCATACTTTGGTGGCACACAGCTGACAGGCGTTTCATTTACTTAAAGTTGGCCACAAAAATAAAAATGGTTATTTGTACACTTTTTTAATATTAATGAAATCCTTTTGAAACAAACAGTCCACACAAATTGCTCTTGAACTTTCGCCAAGTTCTATGCAACTCTAATTGAACATGTGCTCCAGCTCAGAAAGACTGTTCCGGCAGACAAGTAAAGCTGCCTCCACTCAAGTTATCAAAAATTGTGGCGAATTGCATGCAAGTTGGATGCTTTCAATAACTTTCGCCCATAAAGTGCTAAAGTTGATGTGTAAAAGCATCTACATGAGTTTGAGAACAAGATCTTAAGCTTAATAACTGCATGAGACAAGCGGATAAAGTTAACTTTAAGTTAACTATAAGAATTTCTTGCGTTCCATCTTGTTGATATACTTTATGTAACATGTACTTTATGTAACCTGAATAATTTAACGATTAAAATGAATAACTCAATTATTGAATAATTTAAGCATTACAGACATTAAGCATTATGTTGCCGACATCTGCTTGATATACTTATATTGTGTGTTAAGGTCACATTTATTAGATAAATTTTATTAAGCTGCCTTCCATGTCTTCCTTCTTCAATGCGACACAGTTAGGTCCGCAGCAAGGGTAAAAGCTATTAAAAATTAGAATTGAATTTATGCTCGGAATAATCATAATGTTAAATCAATTATCTATGGACATGGCCAACGGCAATTGGGATTTTCAATCACATAACTATTATATCTTTGAGCCCCTGGGATTAAATTCAGCTCATTTCCACCCATACACTTAGATAATGGTATCATTTGCATATTCTGGTCATAGTTTTCTTTAGTGAATTGGAGTGCGGAGGGCAAACGTGCCACGGGCGTGCAATTCAGAAGTCAAAGTACATTTGAGTAGATGTCAGTTTGAGTAGTTTCTCGGCAGAGGTGGAGAACAACCAGTCATTAGGCTAATTAACTAGAAATGCTGCGGGCAAAAGCCTAAACAAGTATAAATTAAACAGGCATGCGACAAATTTGCAGCTAAGCGGAAACGGAAGCGCGCGTGTCGCCATTTTGATTTGCCATGGCCATTACCGTTAGCGACCGTTATTGTTGCTGTAATCCTTGTTGATGCTGTTATTGTTGCTGCTGCTGTTGCTGCTGCTGCTGGTTAGCATCCTTTGGAGCGTGTAAACGCCGCACGCGCACAGCTAAAGTAAAATTAATTAAAAAGGTGAACAAAATTTGCAAAAGAAACGAAACGCAGCGCGTGACTAAATTGTAAAACAAACACAGAATTTAGGCTCCGCATCTGCCTGCCCAATGCTCCACTAGCTCTACACTCAGCGAAAGCCGAAGCTGCTTTTATTTCGAGTATAAACAGCAAAGCCATCGACCGCTATCAATGGGATTAACAAAGAAAAACTGCTTAAAATAAAAGAACCTTCGGTGACAACGTTTGCACTTGACTTAAGTACAGAATTCTTCTATGAAACTCTTGAGATTTTCTCTGAGTGTATCGATTGTTACTGTGAAATGACGCAAGAATATTTAATGCGCTGCTCGTTGGGTAATAAAAGCGGATTTCTTTTGGGCTCAGCTCACAAATCTTGTTTGGGCTCAATTTGTGATTGGGGTGTGGGTGGAAAAACATGTGCATGGCCCGTTGCTCCTTTATGAAGTATGAAAAGGAAAAGGAAAAAAATAAGAGAAACGAAAACAATGAAAAGTTGCTGCAAAACTTTGTTGTCAAAAAAAATTATCGACGAAGAATTTTTGTACTTCAGGAGCCAATCAATTGCATGCATCGAAGCACGGAATGAACCAGAAGCAGGCCAGTTGGGCATTATAATAAAAGTGATTTAAAGTCGTCTACAATCCATACTTATTATAAAGAATCAATTTGACCTCAATACATTACAAGTTTTGGCACGGGGGGAGGGGGGATGGGTGTTGCCTGTTTGCTAAACTTTTAAATTACTCAACGGGCACTTTCAATAATGGCAGGCATCAACTGCCTGAACTCCCCCCGTAAAACTCGTACTACCTGATGACCTCTACTTGTAGGTCTTAACAGACTTTTAGGCGGCTAAACTTTTACTTCGTGCGCTTGTACTCTTTTATTTTTTGTACCCTAAGCTTATTGAAAATTAGTTAAACGGGTATTACGGCTTACTTGTAAGTGTATGTAACATATCAAATCGAAAACGAGCTTATCATTGTTCATATTATCGATCAACAGCGATTTGAAGACCGCGTGTTCAATTTCACCTTTTAGATATCTTCGCGCATTCGTCCCTTTGAAGGCAGAATCATTGCCCCGTAGTACAATGGCTAGGCCTCCATATTTAGATAATGGAAATTGCATAAGGATCGGACGAAAAGACACTGAAGATCTTAAAGAACTCAATTCTTTTAGCATGAGACTAAGGGAAGAGAAGCTCAGAGATTTCGCAAAAGGTGTAACTTGCTTGCTTTTCAATGAAAGGATAGTGGAATCTTTGTGAAGACAGTTTGGAGCTGCGTGCAGGGTGTCTCCTAGTTGGGCATGCCCGACTAGACAACTCTTACTTGTGTTTCTTCATCTGGTACTTATTCCTTGAGACTTCAGCTAGGACTTTGACTTACCCTACGCTTTCAACAAAGTTGTCTTCAAGTTTTTGCTGGAGTTGCCCAAGGGCTTCCTTGGCTTCGGTAAGGGGCGGTGGAACAGGACGTCTATTTCCGCTACGGGCGTAAAAATAACAATCGACTTGCAGTTTGAATACATCACAGACCTCGTTGATGGGGGGGATGGAGAGGCGAGTTGGGCTGGACGACGGAACGTTAGCCAACTTCCGTGCTTGCTTTGCGTCTTTTTTAAGACGGCGGGATTAAGTGGATTTTTAAGTGGCAGCAGCAAAAGTGGCCACGGGCCAGCTACGGCTTAACTTTCCGACTTAGGCCCCATCCCTGGTGACACAATTACATGCACGTTACGAGCATTTCCCCCCCAGCCTTACCCCCCGCACACTCACTTGCCACTTCCGCTTTCCGCCTGAAATAAAATGGCTTAGCCATTGACATGGACAGCACGTGCTAATGGGCAGTTTTTTGCTGGACTGGCCACTGGTCCACCATCAACAGGGTGGGTTGGTAGCCAGACATTTGGACTTTTCCCCGTTTTCTGTCTTTTTCTTGTTGTTTTCGGTGTTCTTGTTGTTGTTGTTGTTGTTGTTGTGTGTTGGCTGTGCAAATGCGGCCGTTGATTGGTTTCAAAATTAGCAAGCAATTTGTGTGGCCATCTAGAAAGCACATCTATTAGTTAGTTTTTAGGATTTTCACAAAAATGTAACAAAAATATCATTGAATTGTCTGTAAGTCATTTTAATTGTCTTGAAGCGGGGAAATTACCCAACAAATTTTGATCAGTGTATTGAATTGGGTATTGAATATCGAATGCCAGTCGATATACCCGATCCCTAGGAGTTCAAGAAGATGTATTACATATTTAAGTAGGCTTGGGGAGCTTTTTTGATCCATTATCAACTTAAATAGTATACATTTTTGAGTAGTTATACAGCATTCCTTCTCATGGCCAATAATCTTTTTTTCTATAGATTTCATTCATTTGTGCCCACTGTGCTGCTCGGGCTAGCCAAATTTGTTGATAGACTGACGACTATTCAAGGCGTGAGAGCCCACTTATTTGTTATCAAATTCTCAACTGGAAGACATCAAAATTTGCACTTTCCATGCCAAGGATGAAACGAGTTTAACCAAACCATTTATGGAGCCCTTCCATTTGCTGCCATCAATGGGCCAATTGTAGTCAACACTCAAATACTCATTTGGGGTCAGAAGCGTCTGCTGATGTCCAACATTGATTGATACTTGCAGAATGTTCGACGTGGGCATAAAACACCCTTTCAGAAAATGGTTAGAAAAACAACAATAGCAACAACCACAACAACAACAACATGATTCGCTCAACACATTCGAAAAGCCCATTCGAACTGTTGGCCGTAGGTTCAATTTGGTTTCTGATTGCCTCAAATTAACCGAACGTTTTGCCGTTCCGTTGTCCTCTCTGGGCTTTGACGAATTGTCAATTGTCCACTGCCTGTCAAACTGTCTCCACTCTCTTCACCCTTCCCCATTGAGCTGCCTGTCAGTCAATCATGCATTCAATCAAGCAACTCATACAAAACACTCGAAACACTCAAAAGCGCCGTCTCTAAAACTTTGATTTGCAATTTTGACGCGCCTTTTAAATTGGAATTTTCGCTCACACCCCCAGCCCTTTGCCCTTTGCCCCTCGCTCCCCCACACAGCAGCTACAACAACTGTCACAACAACAACAACAACAACAACAACTACAGTGAATACAATCAGAGTTATGCGCTGTTGATATGTTTTTAAGCGTCTTTTTTGCCTTTAACTGCAAACTCGCGGCTGGGCAAATGCTTTTATTTATTTTTTATGGCATGACAGGCAAAGGATGAAGGGTTTCTAATGGAACGGTGGGAGGGGGGCTGGGCGTGGCAACTTAGAGCTCAAAGGTTTTAGCCATCGCCTGGAACCGGGGCCAGAGTTGGCATCGCCAGCTCCATCGCAGCTGCAATCAGCTTAACAGTAACTAGAAAATAAATTGCATTCGATTTTGTTTTTCTCACATTTTTATACCCAGCACCAAAATGGCTAAAGGGGTATACCCATTGCTTATGACATTTGTTTTATTCATTCGTGTCTTTAACACTTATCTTAAATGTTTTTTGTTTATATTTATTTAGTTGTTTTATTCTTTACTTTTCAGCTGTTTCTATTGGTTCATATCTGTCCTGTAGGATATCCTGTACTCGATCATTATCCTTCTAAATACTTTTGCTTTTACGCTGGCTTTTGGTGTTTATTTGTTTTTTCTTTGGCGCTCTCGTCCTTTGCCGGCCGTTTTGTTATGCTTTTTGTGCCGCGTCCTTAAATCCGCATTCCTCCGCCGCATCGCCCCCTCGCTCATCAATCGTTATCTTTTGTCTTTGTGCTGCGCCGTTCGCTGTGGGACAAATGCGTGATTGGCCAGGGCGCGCGCGAAGTCGGACAAAGCGCAGCCGAATAAAACAACAAAGCAAAACAAAAAGAACGCTAAGGACAACACGACCAAAACTACAAATTCTGCAAACTAAGTGAAAAATTGTGCGCCGCAGCAAATGTTGTCATTGTGCGGTGGGTGGCTGTGGGTGCTGGCCCTGGTAGGTGGTAGGCTTGGATGGTTGAGTGCTGCACTTTGTTGTACTCGTTCCCAAGAAGAGAAGAGAGTATATTGGCTTTTCGCAATATCCGCCTGGGCGTAAGAGCTCAATATGTTCGGCACTTGAAGGATGAAGGCATTTAAGTTTCGACTGATATACTTGTTCACATTGAAGGCAGAGAAGGTCGGACAAAGTCGGATTTGAGTCCATGGTCTATGTCTTCCACAGTTTCAAAACAGAAGTCACTAAAGTTACCCCTCATAACCTACTCTAAAGATCGACCCAAAAATCGGAATATACTAGATTGACCATAGTTAAGAATGAGTTACTGGGCAAAGCAGGATAGTCTATGTTATATCGGAGTTTAGCCAACTGTTTATGGACTCTAAACGAGTATTGCGCAGTCGGTTACACGCGATTGCAACATGCTTTTGATTGTTTTTCTTAGTGCAGCTGCCGGTGGACGGCTTTTAATGTGATTTTTTTGTTGTCCGGCACGTGGCGATCAGCTCAGGCTACAATCCCTTGCGCTGTGCTTAACCAATTTGTTTGGCCCGCCAGCGCAAATGGAGGCCAAGTTTGTTGGCTGTGATTTGGCCGAGCCAACAAATTGTGGCGCATTAAATAACGGCATGAACTATTTTTTAATTGAATTTTTTCCTGTTCTGTGTAGCGCATTTATCAGCCCCGAAAGCTATTGATAATGCGCGTGGATAACTGCAAATGCATCTGTGGAATAACTGCAATTAAAGACGCTCGAAGTGTTAATAAAATAAATGCAATTTATTTGAGGTCTACTAAATTGATTTCAAATGCTGATCCCATCTAAAACTAGCTCAACCACAGGAACTCGCACCACAAGTGGTTTACACACACACTCACAGAGCAAACAACTTTTGCATTGCCAATGGGCAACATTTGTGCTTGACACTTTTGCAAAGTGCTGATTTGAAGTAGCAAGCTATTTGAATACCCTATGTATAATGGAACCATAAGTAAAGATAGCCATGCTAAGCACATTAAGTCGTTGTGTCTAGCTGAATATAAAACACCTACAGCCGAGCTGATATGCTCCCTATCCCCTTTTTAGATTGGTTTCGTATATATAACTCATTCGGCCAGATGTAGAACTTAAGATACCGATAAAACTAGATTTGACATGGATGCTTGAGTGCATATTTATCTCTAGGTTCGCAGCCTTCTTATAGATTGGGAGTTATTTCAATACATTCAGCTAAAATAGGCTTTACTTAACCATTTAGCCTGTTAGCTGCATATACTAAAGCTCAACTTCTTTATCTTTATATTGGCAGACAGTAGATAGAAATTTTAGCTTTCTATCTGCACTAGCATGTCGTGATTATCAACAAACATTATACATATTAAGCGATGCCTTCTACATATTATTAATTCCTTCCATTCCATTTTATTTTACACCCTCTATTAATATAAACCTTCTCTATGAAAGGGTATACAAATCGGAAGTTTGCTGGATGTCAACTCCTTTCTCTTGTGCTCAATTTTAATTAAAAATCAATCGATTCGTACTATTTGATTAGTTTACAAACATTTGCTAAGTGAACATAGCGTGGGTCGCCAGCTCAAGCAATCAAACTTCAAATATAACGTATACGTATTACGTATACGCAGAGCGTGAGCATTAATCATTGCAATTGCCGGGCGGTAAGTTCATATTTTACGGCAATTAGACGCCTCAGTGGCCATAATTAAAACCCAGTACGGACAGGTGGCATAAAAAAGGAAATCAACCGACACCTGACACTTTATTTTACGGGCTGTTGTTGCTGTCATAATTGTTATTGTTGTTGTGGGAGTCGTTGTGGAGTCTTTGCACTTGAAGCGAACGAACGCTTTATATTTAATTTCGTTATATTTTGTTAGCCATAAAAATGTGATTTATATTTGGGCAGTCGGGCGCTGAGGTGGGCGGCGTGTCCAGTGTTTGTTGCGCATCATTAAAATCAAAGGGGGCAATGCGAGAGTGAAAGTGTGTGTGAAAATACTAAAATCATAAATCAAATTTTATTACCTAAACGACAATTATTTTGCCGCAAAAATCAAAACGAGACTCGAACAAATGACAGCGTCAGCAACAGACAACGTTGTTATTTTCGATACCCAGTAGCGAGAGAGAAAAAGGGAGAGAGAGTGAGAGCGAAAGAGGAAAAGGTGGGTATGCTTTGGTTGGGATAGAAGTTTGTTACAGGCACACGCAGAAGTCTTTGTCGCGTATAATAAGAAATAGATATTGATATTAATAGCAAATCCTAAGTCATATCATATAGATTTTCATGATTTGGAACTTAATATATACTTTTCTTTGCCCTAATGGAGCCATATCGGTTAAGAAGATGACGGTTTGGCCAATGACGGCTTAGCAGAAGGCATTTCCGTATGGGTATCCTGAGACAGACCTAAACCTAATCTTAATTTTAGAAAAATTTCAGGAACAGGGTATCTTTGAGTCCGTCACGCTCGATTGCCACAATTTATGGACATTGCCTTTTTTTCTAGCGGGCTTATAAATAAATGCGAAGCTACATGTGACAGGGACACACGCGGCACGCAGCTTGATTTATGGGCCAGAGAAATGCTCATATGCAGACAAATTCCGGCTAAAATTGATCACAGTAAACAGAGCAGCGCCGACCGAGAGTGGGGGGTTTGCTGGGTTGGCTGAACAACGCTGCGTATGAGTTATTTTAATTACAATAATGGCATGTCAATTAGAAAGCTGACATTGTGACACTTTTGGCCAGAAAGACAAGCAGCTAATTAATTACGCAAGTGGCACAGAATGCGGTTAGTCCTTGCAAATAATTAAATATGAAATAAATATAAATGATTGAAATAGAATAATGAAAGGAAAAACTGCTGTTAAAGCTGCACAAGCTAATAGAATTAAACCAAACAATTTTGCGGCAATGCGAGCAGCTTAAGTTGATTTACAATATATATTTTAATTATACAGCGCGTAAACTAATTAAACCAATACAGTCGCAGCCATGGCACCGCACACATGAGGCGTGTGGCAGCCAGGCAGCGGGGGCAGGCGCCCAGCCGAAAGGGGCGTGGCTGTCGTACACGCAGCAAGTTTTTAAGCTCTATTTGTTAACTTTAATGCCGCAGCAAACGAGCAAGCGGGCACGTCATAAGCATAGAAGAAGCGGCGGGTGGGGTTTGAATGGGCGGCTGTGGTTGTGCGTTCGTGTGTGTGTGTGTGTGTTTGTGTGTGTGTGCGTTGTGGGTTGTGCACAGCAAATGAAGTGCGCTTGGATGGTCGCTGTGCGAGAAAACAATGCCGCATAATTCCTTGTTAGCTGCAAGTCGCTGTAGATCCAGATATAGATGTAGATATAGATGTAGGTGTAGCAAAAGCCGTTGTTGGGTTAGTGCTACGTTTATGAGGCATGCGGTTAGCCATGTCTAATGGAAAGCGTATTTGGCTTGAAGGCGGGCGTGGCAGCTGTCAGAAAAATGCAAGGCTGCTATTTAATTAAAATAGTTGATTTTAAACGCTGCAAATATGCAGTTTAACTCGTGGCTACAACTAAGCCCGACTGTGCATAAGATTGGATTGATTTTATGTTAACATAGTTATCCAAACGCATTAATTGTTGGTTTCATTCAAGTTGCACTTAAAGAGCTCACTTTGATTAAGTTTGTAATATTGATATTGTATATAAGCTATAAATGCCTGTTGTTGTCATGCCTGTTGCCATGTTGACATGCAAGTTCTCTATTGCAACAAATTGACAACTTGACAGTTTAATTTCTTCATTACACACCAATAAAACAATTGATTTGGACTCAGAACTTAAACCATTATATGTATGCGTGACATGTCAAAAGTCGTTGCCTATTTTGGCAGCTCTGTCACGCTTTGATCCAAGCTATTTTGATTTATTTATTAAAAGGCAACTGAATTTTAACCTGAATTTGTTTTATTATTGAAATAACATTATTATTTAGCCTCGATTCGTTTCGACTGTCGATTATTGTCAATTCCTTCTGTTGCTTTTAGCTCTGTTAAATGGAGCTGCCTTCTAGGCATGTATGTTAAAGGAAATGTTAAAATCAGCAAATGTTAAGCAAGATTTGTTTACTTAACATTCAAACAGAAGCTGCATTTGCCAAACAACAACTTTATTGGACCTATAAATTTATGTATTATATATATTTTCGTATTTATAATAATATATAAATATACTAGTGGGTATAGGGAAGGATTGAGAATAGGATATTTGACGGTATCATCTGATTATTTGAGTTTCACATGAACTTTTACCAATAATAATGTTGCCAGATGAAGATGCCAAAAAAATGAAAATCGAATGAGTTTTGACCGAGTTATGGGAATGTATTTATGCATGTATATATGTATGTTTATGTTTTTGTGTGTGTATGTATGTATTATGTGCGTATGCGTCTGTGTGTGTATGACTGCAAGTCAATACTCACATATCGATTGCCCAGCAAGCACTTCAACCTGTTTACAGGGTATACTCCTTAAAGCTTATTACAACGTTTTAGCTCTATTTAAAATGAATATCACGTGCCATAAGCACACACCCTTCCACAACACATACACACGCACAGAACACACCCAAGGCTTACACGTACATTAAATCAAGGAGAGGTGTAAACTTTATTAAGCATACGCCATGTGCGACGCGCGTTTCTCCTTCAATTCCCTAATCATTTGACAGCTGCTGTACGGCAGCTTAAAGTTTACTTCGGGTATTATGCGAGTTGTTGTGGCAAGCACATATTTTATTTAATATTTGTTTACTTAAGTGCCACACAAATAGTGTGTACTGGTGTGTGTGTGTGTGTGTGTGTGTGTGTGTGTGTGTGTGTGTGTGTGTTTGGGTGTGTAGGTGTGAGAGTTTGTGTGTGTGTCTGTGCGTTTGTTTATTTTTACTGTCAGTTGTCAATTATTTTTATTGGCAGGTATTATTATTTTGTGTGCACATTTCTATGCAAATTGTCAAACACACGCGAGAGTGAGCTAAGCTAAGGGTGTGTGTGTGTGTGTGTGTGTGTGTAAATTTGTGTGTTGTTTGTACATTCGCGGTTGGAGGGCGCTGTTAAACTTGCATGTCATTGACGCTTAATTTGTTTGCCTGGCTTTTTGTTTGCCGTGTGGCAGTTGCTGCTGTTGTTGTTTGCCGCAGATTTTGCGGTTGCGTGAGTTGAAGACTAAAATGACTGAATAATTAGTGCGGCTTTCAGCCTGTGACATTTTGTTAAGAAGTTGTGCTCAGGTAGATCCCAACACTATTGTGGAGAGAGAGGGAAGGGAAGTGGGAGCAGAAAAAGGGACAAGTAAGAGTTGTCAAATTAATCAAAATTTGTGGAGTTTTCTGCGTCAAGCGTTAAGCTTTTATGTGCCTTGATAGCTTTCATGTGCTTTCAACAGCTTTCGAAAAATACAACAAAATGTTAAAATACTTTATAAGCTAGTTTAGAGCTTTTTCTACTTAAGCTTGAGCTTTTCTACTGTTAAGCCAAAAGAAAATATTTTAATCAATTAAAGAAGCTTTCGGCGTACAATAAAAAGCTTTTGTACGCTTTCTCCGCATTAATGTGCTTTTAGAGCTGAAAGCTAGGTTTGATTAGGACTGCTGCGAAGCGACAACAAGTAAAGCGAGTTGCATTAAGCAAAATTTTACGATATGCAGCTTTAGTTCTTGCAAAATAGTTGTTGCATTTAAATGGAAAACTGCATTTGTCAGCTGCACTTGAAATTGATGACAGAGGGAAGATGATAAAATGTAATTGCAGCTGCCTTCTGTTTATGACTTCTGCTTTGGTAAAAATTTGCATTTGCTGCCAGGTTGTTGTTGAATATTGTTGCCTCAAGCACTTGGCATACATACCTTCAGCTATCTATCGGCTGGCGGCATGAATTTGCCATTTGTCTGATGGCTGGTGGTTGATGTCTGATGGGGTTGCTAGCCGAGCTCCAGCCAGAAGGGAAATGCATTTACAATGCAACAGGAAACAATTGAATTTGCATAAAACACAAGCTGGTCATGCGCTTCCAATGCCATTTCGCAGTTTTTGCATGCTCCGATTTCATTTATAGACTCATGGACTTCACATGCTGGCCAGCAGGCACCCGCACTGGACACGGCCCACAGCGAAAGATAGAGAGAGGGAGAGCGAGAGAAAGATAGGGAGTGAGAGAAGGAGAGAGGGAGAGAGAGAGAAATAGAGAAAGAGAGCTGGTTTAACTGTATGCATATGCGAGTTGCCGGCAAAGATGCCCAGCTATCCAGTTGCCAGCTACCATATTCGGGCCCTGATGGTTTCTTAATGAGGCTACCAAACTGCAATCGCTGCTAACGTGGTCGCCCATTAAATAAGCCAATTTTATTGCCGCTAAGGCGACCAACCCCGAGTTCCAAGTGCTGCTATTTTAAATGGCGCGCACTGTGGCTGAGTTTTTGATTAAAAAGTATTAAAAAAGTATTCAATTTGTTGTACAGAAACTGCTTTGAAAATGATTTCTCCTCATTTCAATTAATTACTTGCCTCTCCAAATAATTTAAAGAACTTTGATATTGTTCTCATTTATGGTAGTACACCATTTCGATTGTAAGTACTTTCATATTAGACCTATATTTTGGCTTGTGCATTTGGGCCACATAATTTGCCACCTTTAACCACTGTGGCAAGTGCCTCTTGCCATTTTAAGCTATCTTTGCAGCTCTTTGGGATTCGTTTAATACTCAGTTGATTGTATTTTCATTAATTGTACACAAAACGATTTTGGGCGATTAACTTGCGCTGTTTGGCTGGCAATTCCAGTCAAATTGAATAACCCAAATATTGGCAGTAAAGTGAGATATGCTAAACGGGTTTCAATTTGAATGTGATATGCGTGAGTGTGTGTGAGTGCGTGAGAGAGCAGAGAGAGAGAGAGGATTGAAAGAGCGAGGGCGTATTCGACTTTTGCTGTCTGGCTAGAAGGAGGTTCCGCTCGTTAATTAGCATTTTTTGTGATGATTTATGCGTTTTGTGTAATGAAATATGTTGCCGGAAGTCTGCTAGAACCTGACTGTACGTGTGTGTGTGTGTGTGTGTGTGTGTGTGTGTGTGCATATGCGTCTGTGGGCGTGTTGGGTTTAGATAAGAAAATATGCTCGACGGTCGAAATGTGTCGTTGGCAAAGTTAATGTACTGTAACGGCTTTGAAAGGGTTTTCAGCTTGGGTATCCTTTTTTTTGCGGACTGCCTTTTGATATTGTGCGCCATTTAACACTATAAAGTTATTATCATGCTTATTTACAGGCGCCATAAATAAGAGATGATAAAAAAAAGGGAAATTCGAAAAAAACCCATTAGCATAAATTACATGAAAGGGCGTGGCTGGTCATGTTATCAGCTTGACACAGCAATAAAAGCGTTTAGTAATTATTGCTGGCAATGGCTATTCAAAGTTGACCGCCAATCAATGTGCGAGCATATCGATAAGAAGGGGACCCAAGGGCGGCCAAGCCTACCATATAATATAATTTAGTTATCAGAAATACAGTTACAAGCGTGTCTAAGTGGTGCTCGGTGCGAGTGTGCGCGTTTGTGTGTGTGGGTGAATGTGTGTCTGTCGACACGCAAGTTTGCCGTCATGTTCGAAAAACTATTTCAATAAGTTCAACGACAAAATTGTTGGGGATTTTGCCCTATTACGAAATATGAAAAAAAATATACAAATATACGAAACCTGAGCAAAGTTTACAAAATTGTCTGGGCGCCAAAGTTCGATAGACAGGCAAGGGTTGCTCGAGGCGGGGGACGGGGCGGTGTGCGCATTGAAAATTGCCAGACTACATCACACGACACACACACACAACTGCTAGAGGTGGATGTGTATGTGTGTGTGTGGGTGGGTGCGTTTTAGGGGCTTTTCAAATTGCCGAGCGACAATATTATCAATAAAGATGTGAGTGCTAAAGGTGCTTCAAGTAGCAATTGCCCCCGCCCAGACTTGCCGCACATGCTAAATGTGCCCCAGGCTCAACTTCAAAACCAATTGAGCGCAATTTCAAAGATTATTACGTATGCTTAATATATGCATATGCAAATGTGTGTGTGTGTGTCGTGTGTGTGTGTCCTTATCGGTTGTGTGCACTGCTTTGTGCCTGCTTGAGCAGCATAATGAGTTACAGGGCAGAGTTTTAATTGAATATGGGCATAGAGTTTGTTTGAGCTTCGCCAGTTGCAAGTTGAATGACAAAATTTGTATGTATTGTATAAACACCGCAATCTGGCGACTCGATTCACGTTCTAAGCCAATGCCTCGCCTTAAGGGTAGACTTTTGGAATTGCTGTTACCCATTTCTTCATTTTGAATAGAACAACTTTATTTCAAAATATTAATTGCATGCCCAAACTTAAAAATATAGTGCAATGATTTTGTACAATACATAAACAACATTTTGTTCACTTAAACCATTTTTGGTTATCAAAAGATTTTGTTTCAGTTTGAGGTGTTGCTGTACTCGAATGCAAATAATATGGCTTTAGGTTTAGGTTATGGTAAATTCAAAATTGAGTTGCTGGGTTCGAACCTTGCATTGCCAATTACTTCAAAGCGAGACCTAAAAAAGAAATGCAGACTCACAAAAGTATAGAGCGAAAAAAACTGCAGCATCTGTCAGAGAAAAGTAGACACGAACACCAATGCATATTCACACCCATACTCACACACACACATATATGCACTCACATAAGCTGTGACGCCCCTGAAATATGCGTGATGGTTGAACAAAATGGCCGCGCTTGGTCGCACGAAAATGCGGCATACTTTGCGGCGCCAGCAGCAAATGCTTTGTGGCCGCATAGCTGCCCGTCTATGTCAGCATCTTCGTCTACCAGTTGCAGCTCCATTTCCAGCTACCCTCTCTCTTCCACACTCTTCTTTTGTAAGCATTGCAAAAGCAACAAATACATTTTTAGCGGTATGTGTGCACGCGTGTGTGTGTGTGTGTATGCTCTCTGAGCTGCGACTCAGTTTGACTTTTTGGTTTGTCTCTGACATATGAAACGCAAAATGTTTGCCGCAGAAATTGCTTGGCTTCGCTTGGTTAACACGCAGATTCCCTGACATGCAGTGCCATGAATGCGCCATTGAAAGAGGTATAAAAACCTCTGGCATTTGTGGTCAGCAGAAATGTTGATATCCTCTGATATCTCCTCTTATCCATTGTTAAAAAGTATTCAATGTTCGCTCAGTAATAATCTTTTATTTTACTTTTGTTCTCTTTATAATTGTTTTATATGTAACTAAGTGTACACAAAAATTGCAACGAAATACTAACTATATATAAGTATAATCAGTCAGAAATTGGGATTGATAATTGAGTTGAAGTTAATTGGAATGTTAAGAATAAAAGAGCAGCAAAAGAGCAATACCTGAGAAGTAATTTTTTGCTGTTATGACTTAGTTTAATTCATGGACTCTCAAATAATAGTTTTCTCTTATAAACTGTGTGCTACTCGCTTTTTTAGCATACAAGATTTTCAGTCAGAATAAATCTACTTCAACGAAAACTTTATATTGAAATAATCAAGTTTTTTTTTGTTTTTTTTTCCTTTTTATTGGCTATTTTTTTGATACTATACTTGAGCATCTTAACCTAGCTTTATAATTATGTGAGGAACTTACTTAACATAACCTATTAAGTTTTAAATTATTTGGTTTATATTTCCTTTATCTTAGAACCCGGCTTGGGAGGTCGATGGGGTGGATCCTGCGAAGTCTCCGTCGTTGTCTTCTGCAAAGCCTTCTTGCAAGTATATTGGGGTGGGCAGAAAGACGGGCCATGTAGCTGGTGGACTGCTGACGTAACTGGTCACCCACCAAGGGGACTTTTAGGTCTCTTGCTAAGGCCCGGTTTAGGATGTACCAGGGGGCCCCAGTACTTAGTCTCAGCACCTTGGATTGAAAGACACTAATTTTGAAAAAATCAAGTGATTTTGCGTCTTGTACTTTTCTAACTAACTAATTAACTAGTAAAACACATCGAATTGAACACAGTTGAATTTATTAACAACAATTGATGTCAATTGAAGGCGAGTTAATTCATTTGAATACGTCAAGAAATAATAAATTAATTGCCAAGTTCTAAATTGACCGGGCCCAAATGCTAGTCAATAACAATTACATAACGCTTGCTATTTAAATAATCTATGGTACATTAAATAACATTATTATGGGCATAGAGCTACAAATAACGAATAACGGTAATTTTTCTATTATTTCAATGCATTTGCGGTTGATTGACCAAAAAGAATTTGCTGGCCCAGGCACAATGCGGTTGGCTGTGTGGCAACTAAGTAATGAAAATGATTTGTGTGCCGCAGGTTTTGTTTTTGAGTTTATGGCCCAAAATTGCCGGCCACACCGATGGCCATTTGCATAATAAATGGGCCAGGCAATGCGCCAGCTTCAAATAAATTACAAAACACACACAAGAAATAACAACAACAACAATAACAACAACAATTGTAATTTGAGTTCGTGTTGTGCATGCAACAGCAAATTACGCATACGCCACGAGCAACAGAGTGAGAGAGAGCGACATTCGAATAGACAACAGATTAGCTTCAACAAAAGGTGACATTGTTGTTGTTGTCGCTGTTGTTGTTGTTGTTGTTGCTGTTCTATTTGACTTGTGCTTCGTTTTGCTTCGCTTTGCTTTGCAATTACAGCGCACACGATGCGCACTTGGAAAGTCATTAAAAATATGACAAATTATATGCAGACGCAGGTGTATGGGCAAGGGCGGCTGCGGAGCGTGTTTAGCTGTGAATAGGTGAAACAACTTTTTCGCTTGATGCTGTTGCTGTTCCTGTTGTTGTTGTTGTTGTTGCTGCTGTTGTAGCTGTTGCTGGTGCTGATGGCCTGCAATAAACTAAAGTTAGCAGCTTAACAAAACAATAAATGAAGTTGGCAAATGCGATTGTTATGCAGCTTGTGGATGTTGCTGCTGCTTCTGTTGTTGTTGTTGTTGTTGTTGTTCATGTTGCTGCTGCTGCACTAACAACATGACAAAAAGCCCAATGGACAGCAGTAAAAATAGTAAGGAAACTTGCTTTGCCGCGTCGCAGTTGTTATGCTCTGGCTTGCTTGTTATTAATATTATTTTGCCTTAGAAACCTTTAAATAAATTTTAAAAGACTTTCAATGATTGAAAATATTAATATTATATATCAAATTTAAATCATTGTTGTTTAATATTTCCTCCATTAAAAACAATAAAACAATTAAATTTAATGCAGTTTATGATTAAGTTCAAAGCTCAAGTAAGCTTAAGAAATTTGTTATAAAACAAAGTATTGAAGTACGACAAAAATCTGTTAATTAAACTCAACAGGGCTTTCCGAATTGCATGCTGTATTTATAATACCTAGAGCAAGGGTAAGCCCAACCGGGAGCAGAAGTAAACTTTAGTTAGCTGCAAGTCAAACTTCGATGAAAAGTTGAGTGAGAAAAACACAGCAAACTCAAATATAATGAGAAAGAGACGGAAAAGTGGAAAAGAGAGAGAGAGAGAGAGAGAGGGAAGAAAGTTAAGGCAAGAGCATCTTTTGTTTAAGTTTTAAGCTGTGTTTTTTATTGACTTTTCGAGCAGCAGCACAATTTTTTGTTGCCTACTTTTTAGGGACCGTGGCAAGTTGTTTAATTGCCGTGCGGCTGGCGTGGCAAGGCCAATTAGTGGGCGGCTACAATATGGCAACAGGTGTTGCAGCTATGCGTGCCTAAGCGCCGTGAGGTTGTGTGTCCCTATGTAAGTGTGTGTGTGTGCGTGTTTGTGTGTGTGTGTGTGTGTGTGCTTGTGTTGTGTCTCATTGTGCATTCATTTCATGCGCATGTCAAAGGCAAAACGGCAACAAAATGCATATTGCACTTTTGTGTTGCATAACAAAAAACTAACCGAAGCAAAAGAGGAGAACAAAGGCTGCGTGGGCGTGCCGGGCGGGCAGAGTGTGCAGCAAGGGAACAGCTACTGTTGACGATTGTGATTTGATTTTATGCAGCCTGTGCGTCGACTCTGGGATCTGTGCTGGGATGTTGAAAACAATGTGGAAATGCTGCACCCCGTTTCCATGTCACGTAGCTCATTGAAGTCTGTGACAGCTGTGAAAGGCGAAATGCTAATGGTTACAGGATTTGCCATCAACTGACTAAAAGCTGTTTTAATCGGTCGATCCGGGTGTGCGGCACGGGCAGACGGGCAGCTCTTAACGACCTTATTTAAGGATGAATGTTCCTAGTTTGAGTATTTACCAACAAAAGTACAGACAAAGTGAGTTGTGCAGGATAAGAAAAAACATTTGTATATCAATATTGCATATTTAAGGTATCGAGAAAAGCACAGCTCCGAAGGCAATTCAGGACTTTTAAATACATCTCTATGTCAAATATTTATCTATTGAGCATATGAAAAATGCTATTATTAGAGAAGTCATCTATAGACAAGAGATATTAAATACTTATAGTATATAGTATATACTATAGTATATATAATTTATACTTATAGTATATCCATCTTTTGAGAAAGAAACTAAAAGGCTAATTCAAATATCGCCAGTTATGGTATTTGTAAGCTGTAAATAATTTATATCGAATCAATTTCCAAAGGCAGATTTGAGCTGAAAGGTATTTCCCTGTAGTATATGGTAATTTCTAAACAAATATCTTTTAACTCCCCTAAGTGTGTCTAGCTGTTCAAATCCACTTTCTTTTCAACTTAGATCACATCAGTTTTCGCTTATAAAAATAAAAATCTATATTTCTCAATTCCCTCAACTGTTTCAACTGTCAATTCGCATTGCAAATGTGATGCGATGAGAAGTGTCACTGATTTGAGATAAACTGGAGCAACTGCTTCGCATGGTGCTCAGACTCCGTGCCCCGTTGGCAGTCCGAGCCCGTCTGGAAGTTTTCAACAAATTGCTTGCCAGCTGAACGGGTCAACTGGCTTATGGCCAAGCCGGGGAATGGGACAGTCGTTGGGGGAAATGATTGCCATTCCATGGGGCATTTTATTGGCCATTGCCGAGCAATTTATGCAATCTCTGGCAATGTTGTCGCCCAACTGCAAAAAAAAAAAAAAATTGGCCAAAATGCAAATGCTAAACGGTAATTAAAGTGCAAACTGGCGATTGGTTGAAATCGCTTTCAAAACAAACCAAGAGCCGCGCCATAATTTCTCAATTAGTTTTTACGTTTCAAACTTATTGATGCTAATTGGAAAATTATGCACGAGGGCGTGCCGTGCCGCAAATGGCCCATAACACAGCGAGTTGGCCAAGACTTGGAGGCAGGCAATGGCAGCACATGTGGCCGCCCAGGCTGAGGCAGGGCATCGGGAGGGCTGGGCACACAGACCGGCCGGACAGCAGCTCATTTTTAGCCGGAAATGAACTAGAAATGTTGCAACGAGCTGGTCCGAAAGCGACTTTGCGGTAAATCGAAAAATAGTTTGGCCCCAGCCAAGAAGAGAGCAGCGCGGCCAAATCAAATTGAATTTCCGTTCAAATGCGCCGCAACGTCTGTTGGCCATTTAAAATGGCCCTCGACATGGCCTGCACATTCGAAATGCAACTTAAAGCCGTTAAATGTGCTTTTAAGCCACATTTGGAGCTGCCATTTCTGACATTTCTTGCCCCCAAAATGTTGCGCATTCGTGAAAAACGTAATGAAGAACTGATGTCAAAATAAATAAACACACACGCACACACACACCCGCACATAGACGTGTGCATAAAACCAGCGACAGCGACAAACACATTATTGACATTCGCTCTCTATCACGCCGATACTTGAATACGCTTTCATTTCAGCAAGTAATTCACTTTCAGCTTTGTGGAAATCTGTTGAGATGTGAAAATTTGTGCCTTTTTCCCAACTTAAGCATAGATACCCCTTACCTCTTACATATTATTTACTCTTAGAAAACTATAATACCCATTACTTAAGGTTTTATTGCTTAGCATGTGCCACAAGCATTGTGCATTAGTCATGTTACCCGTTCGGAAGCGAGTGACAACAACTGAAATGAAATAGTGCCAAGTTTTTGTACGCTTGTGTTTTATGCAAATTTTCTGGAGCTCTCTCTCTCGCTCTGCTCACCTCAGCTGAGCTCTACGGTCCGCTGTTTGGACAGGTGAGCATAGAGAGCAGAGAGAACACACGTCTTTGAAGTGCAGAATAAATAAAATGAATGAGCTACCGAGTGTTGAAAGTGCATAATGTAGTAAAATGCGGCACGAGGGGGCGGGGCGAGCTATAGAGGCAACTGCATCTTGGTGGTGGTGAAATATATAACCCAGCGGGTAACAAGTCTTAAATGCACTTTAAATCATTGGCAAAAATAATTCATCTTCAAACGATATGGTTCTTTGAACTGACCAGACTTTAGAGAATTCATTGGCAAAAATTCAGATAGCTCTTTTTGTCAAATATGGGCAATATGTAGTATTGGAATGCCAATCGTAAGACCCGATCCAAAGAGTCCAAATAGATAAGCTGTTCGACAATTGGACTAGATTTACCGCAGGTATTTCAAATAAAATATAAATGACAATCTTAGCCGAACTATTGCAGCGCGTTGGCTAAAATGTGGCTAACAGAAACAGATCTCATTACAGTCCAAAATCCAAAATCCAAAAATCTCGGCCAAATATTGTCCGATTTTGGAATTTTATACCATTTTGGACTCGTAAGAATCGATACTATCGATTGGCATCAAAAGTGTGAAAACCTAAATTTTGACCCAAATCGGCAAAATGGCAAGGGGTTACATCACGTTTTTTTTCAAAATCGGGGTCCGTTCGAAAATGGTAACTTTTTTGATGATTTTTTGTGAATATCTCGGGTAAATAACGTCTGATTTTTAAATGTTATACCTTTTTCAATTCGTACGGAACCCTACTATCAATTGGCATTCAAACAAATCAAAAATCGGTTGGTTCAAAAAAGTTGTAGACCATAATCCGAATGGTTTGTAAAGCACACCTTCTTTGATGATTTTTTGGAATATCTCGGCCAAAAATTGTCCGATTTTGGAATTTTATACCATTTTGGACTCGTAAGAATCGGTACTATCGATTGGCATCAAAAGTGTGAAAACCTAAATTTTGACCCAAATCGTCAAAATGGCAAGGGGTTACATCACGTTTTTTTTCAAAATCGGGGTCCGTTCGAAAATGGAAACTTTCTTGATGATTTTTTGGAATATCTCGGGTAAATAACGTCTGATTTTTAAATGTTATACCTTTTTTAATTCGTACGGAACCCTACTATCAATTGGCATTCAAACAAATCAAAAATCGGTTGGTTCAAAAAAGTTGTAGACCAAAATCCGAATGGTTTGTAAAGCACACCTTCTTTGATGATTTTTTTGAATATCTCGGCCAAAAATTGTCCGATTTTGGAATTTTATACCATTTTGGACTCGTAAGAATCGGTACTATCGATTGGCATCAAAAGTGTGAAACCTAAATATTGACCGAAATCGTCAAAATGGCAAGGGGTTACATCACGTTTTTTTTTTTCAAATTCGGGGTCCGTTCGAAAATGGAAACTTTTTTGATGATTTTTTATGAATATCTCGGCCAAAAATAGTCCGATTTTGGAATTTTATACCATTTTGGACTCGTAAGAATCGGTACTATCGATTGGCATCAAAAGTGTGAAAACCTAAATTTCGACCCAAATCGTCAAAATGGCAAGGGGTTACATCACTTTTTTTTTCAAAATCGGGGTCCCTTCGAAAATGGAAACTTTTTTAATGATTTTTGGGAATATCTCGGCCAAAAATTGTCCGATTTTGGAATTTTATACCATTTTGGAATCGTAAGAATCGGTACTATCGATTGGCATCAAAAGTGTGAAATCCTAAATTTTGACCCAAATCGTCAAAATGGAAAAGGGGTTACATCACATTTTTTTCAAAATCGGGGTCCGTTCGAAAATGGAAACTTTTTTGATGATTTTTTTGAATATCTCTTTTTTTCAAAATCGGGGTCCGTTCGAAAATGGAAACTTTTTTGATGATTTTTTGTGAATATCTCGGGTAAATAACGTCTGATTTTTAAATGTTATACCTTTTTCAATTCGTACGGAACCCTACTATTGGCATTCAAACAAATCAAAAATCGGTTGGTTCAAAAAAGTTGTAGACCAAAATCCGAATGGTTTGTAAAGCACACCTTCTTTGATGATTTTTTTGAATATCTCGGCCAAAAATTGTCCGATTTTGGAATTTTATACCATTTTGGACTCGTAAGAATCGGTACTATTGATTGGCATCAAAAGTGTGAAATCCTAAATTTTGACCCAAATCGTCAAAATGGCAAGGGGTTACATCACGTTTTTTTTCAAAATCGGGGTCCGTTCGAAAATGGAAACTTTTTTGATGATTTTTTGGAATATCTCGGGTAAATAACGTCTGATTTTTAAATGTTATACCTTTTTCAATTCGTACGGAACCCTACTATAATTGGCATTCAAACAAATCTAAAATCGGTTGGTTCAAAAAAGTTGTAGACCAAAATCCGAATGGTTTGTAAAGCACACCTTCTTTGATGATTTTTTGGAATATCTCGGCCAAAAATTGTCCGATTTTGGAATTTTATACCATTTTGGACTCGTAAGAATCGGTACTATCGATTGGCATCAAAAGTGTGAAAACCTAAATTTTGACCCAAATCGTCAAAATGGCAAGGGGTAACATCACGTTTTTTTTTTCAAAATCGGGGTCCGTTCGAAAATGGAAACTTTTTTGATGATTTTTTGTGAATATCTCGGGTAAATAAGTTGATTTTTATTTATCCAAAATTGTCCGATTTTCGAATTTTATACCATTTTGGACTCGTAAGAATCGGTACTATCGATTGGCATCAAAAGTGTGAAATCCTAAATTTTGACCCAAATCGTCAAAATGGCAAGGGGTTACATCACGTTTTTTTTTCAAAATCGGGGTCCGTTCGAAAATGGAAACTTTTTTATGATTTTTTTGAATATCTCGGGTAAATAACGTCTGATTTTAAAATGTTATACCTTTTTCAATTCGTACGGAACCCTACTATCAATTGGCATTCAAACAAATCAAAAATCGGTTGGTTCAAAAAAGTTGTAGACCAAAATCCGAATGGTTTGTAAAGCACACCTTCTTTGATGATTTTTTGGAATATCTCGGCCAAAAATTGTCCGATTTTGGAATTTTATACCATTTTGGACTCGTAAGAATCGGTACTATCGATTGGCATCAAAAGTGTGAAAACCTAAATTTTGACCCAAATCGTCAAAATGGCAAGGGGTTACATCACGTTTTTTTTCAAAATCGGGGTCCGTTCGAAAATGGAAACTTTTTTGATGATTTTTTTGAATATCTCGGGTAAATAACGTCTGATTTTAAAATGTTATACCTTTTTCAATTCGTACGGAACCCTACTATCAATTGGCATTCAAACAAATCAAAAATCGGTTGGTTCAAAAAAGTTGTAGACCAAAATCCGAATGGTTTGTAAAGCACACCTTCTTTGATGATTTTTTTGAATATCTCGGCCAAAAATTGTCCGATTTTGGAATTTTATACCATTTTGGACTCGTAAGAATCGGTACTATCGATTGGCATCAAAAGTGTGAAAACCTAAATTTTGACCCAAATCGTCAAAATGGCAAGGGGTTACATCACGTTTTTTTTCAAAATCGGGGTCCGTTCGAAAATGGAAACTTTTTTGATGATTTTTTGGAATATCTCGGGTAAATAACGTCTGATTTTAAAATGTTATACCTTTTTCAATTCGTACGGAACCCTACTATTGGCATTCAAACAAATCTAAAATCGGTTGGTTCAAAAAAGTTGTAGACCAAAATCCGAATGGTTTGTAAAGCACACCTTCTTTGATGATTTTTTTGAATATCTCGGCCAAAAATTGTCCGATTTTGGAATTTTATACCATTTTGGACTCGTAAGAATCGGTACTATCGATTGGCATCAAAAGTGTGAAAACCTAAATTTTGACCCAAATCGTCAAAATGGCAAGGGGTTACATCACGTTTTTTTTCAAAATCGGGGTCCGTTCGAAAATGGAAACTTTTTTGATGATTTTTTGTGAATATCTCGGGTAAATAACGTCTGATTTTTAAATGTTATACCTTTTTCAATTCGTACGGAACCCTACTATCAATTGGCATTCAAACAAATCAAAAATCGGTTGGTTCAAAAAAGTTGTAGACCAAAATCCGAATGGTTTGTAAAGCACACCTTCTTTGATGATTTTTTGGAATATCTCGGCCAAAAATTGTCCGATTTTGGAATTTTATACCATTTTGGACTCGTAAGAATCGGTACTATCGATTGGCATCAAAAGTGTGAAATCCTAAATTTTGACCCAAATCGTCAAAATGGCAAGGGGTTACATCACGTTTTTTTTTCAAAATCGGGGTCCGTTCGAAAATGGAAACTTTTTTTATGATTTTTTTGAATATCTCGGGTAAATAACGTCTAATTTTAAAATGTTATACCTTTTTCAATTCGTACGGAACCCTACTATTGGCATTCAAACAAATCTAAAATCGGTTGGTTCAAAAAAGTTGTAGACCAAAATCCGAATGGTTTGTAAAGCACACCTTCTTTGATGATTTTTTTGAATATCTCGGCCAAAAATTGTCCGATTTTGGAATTTTATACCATTTTG
Organism: Drosophila kanekoi; assembly: GCA_037075305.1. Lineage (NCBI taxonomy): Eukaryota > Metazoa > Arthropoda > Insecta > Diptera > Drosophilidae > Drosophila > Drosophila kanekoi. The sequence continues at coordinate 799,028 of JBAMCE010000478.1, forward strand.
GACTCGTAAGAATCGGTACTATTCATTGGCATCAAAAGTGTGAAATCCTAAATTTTGACCCAAATCGTCAAAATGGCAAGGGGTTACATCACGTTTTTTTTCAAAATCGGGGTCCGTTCGAAAATGGAAACTTTTTTGATGATTTTTTGTGAATATCTCGGGTAAATAACGTCTGATTTTTAAATGTTATACCTTTTTCAATTCGTACGGAACCCTACTATTGGCATTCAAACAAATCAAAAATCGGTTGGTTCAAAAAAGTTGTAGACCAAAATCCGAATGGTTTGTAAAGCACACCTTCTTTGATGATTTTTTTGAATATCTCGGCCAACAATTGTCCGATTTTCGAATTTTATACCATTTTGGACTCGTAAGAATCGGTACTATCGATTGGCATCAAAAGTGTGAAATCCTACATTTTGACCCAAATCGTCAAAATGGCAAGGGGTTACATCACGTTTTTTTTCAAAATCGGGGTCCGTTCGAAAATGGAAACTTTTTTTATGATTTTTTTGAATATCTCGGGTAAATAACGTCTGATTTTAAAATGTTATACCTTTTTCAATTCGTACGGAACCCTACTATCAATTGGCATTCAAACAAATCAAAAATCGGTTGGTTCAAAAAAGTTGTAGACCAAAATCCGAATGGTTTGTAAAGCACACCTTCTTTGATGATTTTTTTGAATATCTCGGCCAAAAATTGTCCGATTTTGGAATTTTATACCATTTTGGACTCGTAAGAATCGGTACTATCGATTGGCATCAAAAGTGTGAAATCCTAAATTTTGACCCAAATCGTCAAAATGGCAAGGGGTTATATCACGTTTTTTTTCAAAATCGGGGTCCGTTCGAAAATGGAAACTTTTTTGATGATTTTTTTGAATATCTCGGGTAAATAACGTCTGATTTTAAAATGTTATACCTTTTTCAATTCGTACGGAACCCTACTATAATTGGCATTCAAACAAATAAAAATCGGTTGGTTAAAAAAGTTGTAGACCAAAATCCGAATGGTTTGTAAAGCACACCTTCTTTGATGATTTTTTTAATATCTCGGCCAAAAATTGTCCGATTTTGGAATTTTATACCATTTTGACTCGTAAGAATCGGTACTATCGATTGGATCAAAAGTGTGAAATCCTAAATTTTGACCCAAATCGTCAAAATGGCAAGGGGTTACATCACGTTTTTTTTCAAAATCGGGGTCCGTTCGAAAATGGAAACTTTTTTGATGATTTTTTTGAATTCTCGGGTAAATAACGTCTGATTTTAAATGTTATACCTTTTTCAATTCGTACGGAACCCTACTATCAATTGGCATCAAAAGTGTGAAATCCTAAATTTTGACCCAAATCGTAAAATGGCAAGGGGTTACATCACGTTTTTTTTCAAATCGGGGTCCGTTCGAAAATGGAAACTTTTTTGATGATTTTTTTTGAATTTCGGGTATACGTTGATTTTAAATTTATACCTTTTTCAATTCGTCGGAACCCAATCATTGGCATTCAAACAAATCAAAATCGGTTGGTTCAAAAAAGTTGTAGACCAAAATCCGATGGTTTGTAAAGCACACCTTCTTTGATGATTTTTTTGAATTTCGGCCAAAAATTGTCCGATTTTGGAATTTTTACATTGGATCGTAAGAATCGGTACTATGATTGGCATAAAAGTGTGAAATCTAAATTTGACCCAAATCGTAAAATGGCAAGGGGTTACACATTTTTTCAAAATCGGGGTCCGTTCGAAAATGGAAACTTTGTTGATGATTTTTTGGAATATCTGGCCAAAAATTGTCCGATTTTGGATTTTTACCATTTTGGATCGTAAGAATCGGTATTCGATTGGCATCAAAAGTGTGAAATCTAATTGACCCAAATCGTAAAATGGCAAGGGGTTACATCACATTTTTTTCAAAATCGGGGTCCGTTCGAAAATGGAAACTTTTTTGATGATTTTTTGGAATATCTCGGCCAAAAATTGTCCGATTTTGGTATTTTATACCATTTTGGACTCGTAAGAATCGGTACTATCGATTGGCATCAAAAGTGTGAAATCCTAAATTTTGACCCAAATCGTCAAAATGGCAAGGGGTTACACCACGTTTTTTTTCAAAATCGGGGTCCGTTCGAAAATGGAAACTTTTTTGATGATTTTTTGTGAATATCTCGGGTAAATAACGTCTGATTTTAAAATGTTATACCTTTTTCAATTCGTACGGAACCCTACTATCAATTGGCATTCAAACAAATCAAAAATCGGTTGGTTCAAAAAAGTTGTAGACCAAAATCCGAATGGTTTGTTAAGCACACCTTCTTTGATGATTTTTTGGAATATCTCGGCCAAAAATTGTCCGATTTTGGAATTTTATACCATTTTGGACTCGTAAGAATCGGTACTATCGATTGGCATCAAAAGTGTGAAAACCTAAATTTTGACCCAAATCGTCAAAATGGCAAGGGGTTACTTCACGTTTTTTTTTCAAAATCGGGGTCCGTTCGAAAATGGAAACTTTTTTGATGATTTTTTGTGAATATCTCGGGTAAATAACGTCTGATTTTTAAATGTTATACCTTTTTCAATTCGTACGGAACCCTACTATCAATTGGCATTCAAACAAATCAAAAATCGGTTGGTTCAAAAAAGTTGTAGACCAAAATCTGAATGGTTTGTAAAGCACACCTTCTTTGATGATTTTTTGGAATATCTCGGCCAAAAATTGTCCGATTTTGGAATTTTATACCATTTTGGACTCGTAAGAATCGGAACTATCGATTGGCATCAAAAGTGTGAAAACCTAAATTTTGACCCAAATCGTCAAAATGGCAAGGGGTTACATCACTTTTTTTTTTCAAAATCGGTGCTCCGTTCGAAAATGGAAACTTTTTTGATGATTTTTTGGAATATCTCGGCCAAAAATTGTCCGATTTTGGAATTTTATACCATTTTGGACTCGTAAGAATCGGTACTATCGATTGGCATCAAAAGTGTGAAAACCTAAATTTTGACCCAAATCGTCAAAATGGCAAGGGGTTACATCACGTTTTTTTTCAAAATCGGGGTCCGTTCGAAAATGGAAACTTTTTTGATGATTTTTTTTGAATATCTCGGCCAAAAATCGTCCGATTTTGCAATTTTATACCTTTTTGAAAGAAATATTTTGGAATATCTCGGCCAAAAATTGTCCGATTTTGTACTATCGATTGGCATCAAAAGTGTGAAAACCTAACCTTTAGCAATCTATTGTCGTGGTTCGTTCAAATTCATAAATGGTATACCTTTCTAAAATCTAACTCAATATACTTATTGTTTAGCTATAAAAATATACACATTAAATGTCTACACAATCATTAAATTATACTTACAAAATTTATCTCTATTAATTTCAGAAATTCATTTGCAGTTCATTAAATAAATGTCAGTTACGCAAATGCATAAAGAAAACACTATTAATAAAATTAGAAAATTTTCATTAATTTAAAAACTGAAAAGCACAAAAAAGAAATGCAGACTAAAAATGTCTACAAAAATAATCTGCTCATTTTAGAGTGCCACATGACGTATACGCAATGTGCTGTCCATTGTTTCTTATGGCCATAAATCAATGTCAATCAAGATGCCGCCGCGTGCCGTCCATCAATCAGCTTAAGTCAATCAGAAAAATAGCAACAAAAGGAAAAACTGCCAAAAAGTGTAAACTCCTCACGCCAAACATTTTATGCAGCAAAAGTGGCGCAACTTTGCCTGCAGCTAGGCAGAGTCCATAAAATTTCCATTAGTTTTCATTAAAAATATTGCAGCTGCCTGATTACAGTGATGGCAACTTTGTTGCAAATGTGGCAGGCTGTGTCGGCCATGTTGGCAGCGAATACTTCCGCTTCCGCCTTGCCAGCCATTCATAAATCACATTTATTAGAGCGCACAGTGTGGGTAGCGCGGGGCGGCCGCAAAATGCAACAAATCGTCAACAAAATAATTGAAAGCCAAAAACAATTGGCTGGTTGTGCGTGTGTGTGTTGTGTGCGAGTGTTGTGTGTGAGTGTTGTGTGTGAGTGTTGTGTTATGGCAAGCCATAAATTAAATTGAACAGCCACTGATCCAGACAAACATCCATGGGCAACAGGCTGCAGGCTGCAGGCGCAGAGACACACACACGAAGCGGAGCCAATTGCTCGAGCCAGCGGAAGTGATTGATTTATGCTGCACCCTTCGCCCCCCTTGCGTTAGCCCAACAATTGGTCACAATTTTGGTTTACGTTTTTATTCACAAATCGTTTATTGATGATGTGTGACGAGCAATTGTTCGCAATTGCAGCATTTGCAGCTGCACGTTGCATACATTTGCGCTAGACTGTGCGCACATTTTGCCGGCTCATTGCGTTTAGATAATTGATTTCGCCAGCAGCTTAATTTTAGTCACGTGCCCCAACTAACTTTGCCGAAACAATTAGTTGCATTTTTTAACAAAGTTTGTTGCTAAAGTTTTGTACTTTTTCCTGCTAGCTGCTTGTTGCTGTTGTTGCTTAACGCTCCATCAACGTGGCCTGACATCGACTTTGGCGACATTGTCGAAGTTTGTGGCATGGACGTGGGGCAGCTTAAAACGACAGCGTGCCACGCACATGGCGCACTGAGCTTATCTCCGTGGCCAAGTAGATAGCGTATAGAACACATGTAAGGCTAGATACAAACGACACAATTGGATAAATGGCAAAGGCAAATAGAACAAAAAGAGCCAAAAAAGACACAGAGAAACAAAAGAAATCCGGCGAACGGCAGCCGTGGCCGATACAGATACAGATACAAATAGAAATACATTTACAGATACAGATACAGCTGCATTAAACAGAGCCAAAAGTAAGTTAGAGCCAGACAGTGGATCGAGTGGCTTGCCATTAAATTTAGTTATGAATATAAATAAAAGAGCTTAGCCACAGTGTCGGCAAGTACACTGAACAAAATTATAGTTCGAAATATTCTAGATTATTTTAGATTATGGATTTATATAAGCTAAGCTTCACTTAAAGAATGTGTTGAATTAAATTATCGGTTCGAGTCTTAACGAGCTTAAGAATATAAAATTGAATAAGCAATTAAAATCTAAGCACTTTAGGCTATATTTTCTTTATCAGGCACGATTTTTAAACATATTTCTAACATAATTATATCTGTCCATGCATCTATATCAATATATTTATTCTCAGAACTTCGTAGCTTCTTTTTAAAATATTTTTCCCTATGGAGACCTTGACCAGCAGCCGCTTGGAACAGTTTCTGAGCTAAACAATATTTTCAAATACTTACGCTTAGGCAATTTTTACAAAAATAACAACTTGTTTTCATTTCTCACTGTCCACAGTTTTACAGTCCACAGTCCGTAGTCCGTAGTCCATTGTGCAGTTTGTTTAGCAGTAAGCCCCCAATACACATACACACACACACAGACACACAGCCATATATACGGTATATATACACATAAATATTCGATATGTGCCCGGTGCTTTAGTGCTTTGCAATCCGCTTAGCTGTAACTTGAGCACAAATTGCATTTAGTAGCATCAACTGTACAATTCTCCCCCTTTGCCCCTCTCTAGTCTGCACTTATCCCTTTACTTATCAAGCCATAGCTACTTTATTTCACGCTGTTTGCCGAATAAAATTTAGAGGGTATTTTTCAAAGGGTATGCTATGTATAACCATTTAGCTGATTGATTATAATGAAAGTTACAATCCATATACATATATATAAATTTTAGTTAAAGAGTACCCAATTCCATGGCTTTCATTGGATTTCTAATTTTTAGTTGAGTTTAAGAGTTAAAAGTAAATAATATTAACATATTTTAATACCTGGAAATTTGTTTGTTTTGGCATTTCTGAGCACTGTGTGCACATTTTTCTCACTGTTTTGTAGCTGATATTATTAACTTGATTATAAATAAAATAAATAAAAATTACGTTCTCAGTTAAGTTGAGAAAGAAACTTTCACTGGCCTCTAATTATATATAGCCATCCGCTATATGTTTCATTTAGTTATCCGTCCTGGATTTATACTTTGATTATTTAATGGGTATGTGCTGGTTGTTCGTTTGAAATTTCTTTTGGCTATTTTCTTATTTTTATTGACTTGTGTTCGATACGTTCGCATTTATTTGCTATTTTTCAAACGGCGCGCAGTTTATTGAAAACTACACTCAGTTTAATTGAATGGCTGCGCCAAAGGTTTTAACAGGCTACCCCTCCCCAGCACAAAAGCCCCACAACCCTCTCGCCGAACCGGGAACTCCAATGCGAATGCTTTCAAAGTCAATTGTTAGTGTTTGTGTGTGCGTTGGAAAGTTTTGCTCAGCACAAAAGTTGAGCGTATTTTCATTTTTTCACGCCAATGGGCCAAATTATAATTCCAGCTAAGAGAAAGTGCGGGATTGAGTGAGCGCGGGGAGGAGCTGACGGGGCGCCGTCTATAGCCGAAAGTGCTTTATGCCAAACTTTTTGTTCAGCACTTAGTTTTCAATTATGAAATTTGCATTACGCCGACCACTTGGCAAGCACAATATTGATATTGATTTTGATTTGCTTTCTATATGTGTATATCTTCTACATATATATATATGTATGTACAGTAGTTAAATATATATTCAAGTCAGTTGGCTTGATTTATTCAGCTCTCAATTACTTAATTGCTGGCGAGACGAACGCAGTCGTCCTGCTGGCGGCACTTTCAGCTAAATTAAACAATTGATTGTCATGCAATTGCAATTGCAAGCCCAATCGCTCTTGCAATGTCTGCGTCATTAAGGCACTTTCCCAAGGGACTAGCTCCCAGGAGTGCTATAGATACTGATGAAAATCTAAAGCTTACATTGCGAACTGTAGAAGTTGAGAAGAAGAAGACTTTTATTTGTAAGTAACATTTCTTATAATATTATGTTAAAATCTTGCTTTAATTCTTTATTCACGTCTTGAGGCTAACAATTCTTAACAGGCTTCGCATAGAGGAACGATGAAAGCTATTGAAATAGGCAAGTTGTTGCTTGTTGGTCGATGTTGTTAACTTCTTAACGTTTTTATTTCTTACCATGAAAAAATTAAAATTGCTTTAATATGTTTTTTATTTTCTATTGTTATTAATTCACAATCCAGTCGTATGTACTGGCTGAGCTTGTCAGGAGTTGGTGCAAATAAAACACAGCCTTTATGTTTGCATTTCGGATACGTGGCTTAGGATGTTCATGTGAACTGTAGCTTTGAGTTGAGCTAAGCAGTTGGCCAAGCTGCTGCTATGCCAGGTCAAACAAAGCCGCGCAACAAACAAAAGCCGGCCACAGGCTTAAGAGGGCAGGCATCATGCCACACGCATTGTCTGATCCTTCGCAGTTCGGTGCAGGACATGCTAATTAGCTTTGAATGCGGTCGGCTTTGCCCACTGACTGGGATCGCATCGCCGAAGGCTTTGTTAATCAGTGGCCGGACAACAGCTGCAGGCCCTGGGTCAATATTAAGCAACTCGCAATTGCTGCAAGTGCAACTGCAACTGTTGCTGCGGTCAATAAATTTTGCGGCTGGCAGGTAAATTGAACTAATGAAATATTTACAAAGGGCCGACGCACCCGAGGCACCTTGCGCCACGTTGAGTAAACCAATTTTGACTTCATTAGCCAAATGCTGTGGTGTGCGGCAGCGTTCCGGCCGGCTGGCAGAAAGTCAAAAAGTAGTTGTAACAAAAGTTGCCGCCGCGTCTTAGTTATGATAAATGTAAGTGGCAACCGCGGGGCAGCTGGGGCAACAAATCACAGAGAACTAGCAAAAGTTTAATTTGAATTTCAAGTTGCGGCAAACTTTGTCGCAGTTGCCGCGTCTCACATTTCCCCTCGGCTCTGCTTAAGTCTTTGTTTTCTTTTTCGCACTTGCCCGAGTGCGACAAATGCGCGGCAATTACTTTTTTAAAGCCCACAACAAATTGATTGCTACTCGAAGGTGTGTATGGGGAGGATGACGGGGCAAGCGAGGCGCAGCGTTAAAATAATTCACATCGATAATGGCACTTTAATCGCACAAAACTTCCGGCAATTTGCTGAAAGAGCGTTGAGTGCCAGCCACGGCATACCCTATTGGAATTCTAGACCGCCCTCCTGCCGACCAATTTGAGCCCTACCCCCGTGAACGCACCCTTGACAGCTCTTCGAGCCGATTTGTTGATTTGCCTTCAGGCATTGAGTGCTCCTCATGCTGTGTTTACATGCTGTCGAAACATGGCCAAAATGAATGCCTTGGCTGACGCTGGTTGAACGCCTTGCTGCGCTAATTTTGTTAATGTATCCTGTGCATACACATCCGCACACCCGCACATCCACACGCAGACCCTCTTAATTTCGTGTTGTGCTTAACTTTTTCACTGAGCAGCGGTCTATAAATCCGCACGGCTTTGTGCAATCAGCGTTAACTTGTTTTGCCCCATTTCAATTTTTCTTTGCTTTTCAATGCTGCAGCGTTTCCGCGTTGCCTTTCTTCATCCCAGCATTTTTTGTGTGTTTCTTTTGGGAAAGATAAATAGAATCACAGCTAGCTGCGCGATATGCAAATGTTTACTTCAGAGTTTCAGTTAATACCGGTCGTATACGTAATGTGAGCAGCATGTAGATCGCACACGGCGTATACGTAATACAATACTTAAGCACTTCATTAGCGCATATACTTAAGCTTACATTAAGATTCGGCTCAGTCTTATGTGGTTGATATTATATTTAAGTGTGGCATTTAAAGCCTTGACGGCTCGTTGAGGCGCATGAAATTGGCTCTGAACTAACGTTTGGCCAGCTGCCCAACTGACAAAGGACACTTGACTTCTAAGTTGTCCCCGGACAAGAGGAAATCTGCTCAGCTGCTGGCAAATGCAATTGGACAGCAGCTGCAGCTCACAATTGGAGCTGTAAGTTTGTTGTTAATAATATGGAAAACACGCTTTTTGGGTTGCATAAATATGATTTTACAATTAACAATTCAGTTTCTATTCATATAAAATCGTTTTACTTAGCTGTAGCATTTATTTATTGCTTTCAAATTAAATTTGTGAATGCGAAATTTGTGTGTTCCATTAACATCTTTATTTATTGTTATTAAATATTGATTAAGCCAATAGAGAAATCCTAATACATGTTTATGTGCAAACAACTAATTTGCGCTTACATTGAAATTAATTTGGCTTTCGGATAATACGGCTCGATTGATTTGCAAACAAAATTAGCTAAGTATTATTGAATAATATGTCATATTTGTCTGAACGGCATGAATATATAATGAAAATATCAAAATTTCTATTTATTCCATTTGCATAATTGCATGCGAATTAAAGCGGCTGCCAATTGAGCGATAATGCCAGACATTGTGCACATATAGTACGCACATATATACATATATATTCACAATTGGCAGCACACGCAACATGCGTAAATAATTCACAGTAGTGTGGCATCAATTTCAAGCGCGCTTTGCAAATTGCAATTAACAATTTGCAATGAATATGTGCATACATTCATATTTTTGGGTCAACCAACAAAACTGCACCAACAACAATAACAGAGTACAAATAAATTGCCAAATGTGCTATAATATACAGAAAAATTTGTTGCACAGATAATTTACGTTGGCGAATTGCAGCAAATGCAGCTGGCTACAAGCTGAGAGCACATCAAGAACATAAAATTCCCAAAGAAGAGAAAACGGCCATTTTACGGCAATGCCGAACTTTTAATGCCCTTCGGGAATAGTAGTTTTAATAAGATTTTAGGAGAAAGCTTCATTTCCGATGAGCTTCTATAGGAACCATAGCACATGGGAATCAAATTTGATATGGTTATTTCATTGAATGATGTATTGCAAGCTCATTATTCGACCCATAGAGTTCTATGATATATATCTGGAAAGATGTTAATACGCTTGTGCTTCGATTGTTGAAACATGCTCTAGTTAAGCTAGAGTTATCTTCAAAGGCAATGAAGAACATTCAAGTACTTCATTTTCGAGCTATCGTTCGCAAGGAGACTGAATGATATAATAGATCGCTTCGGAATATATCGACACATATATATATACAAACATAGAGAAGGACCTGTGATTAGTTTGAAGTGGCCAGCGTTAAGACTGAAGTGATATTAGCTTGCAAAGGAATAGACGGCCATGATTATATCGACTCGACTTGTTGATACTGATCAGCCTTATATATATCCTTTACAGGGTCTCCTTCTGTGCATCACACATTTCATGACAAAACTATGATAACTTCCACAAGGGCACAAGAAGGAAAGACTACACATGTCCTTGCTGGCAATTTGCATTTGTTGAAAGAGCCCTGAAGTGTAGCCAAGGGTGCGAGTAAGAGATATAACTTCATATATAGCTCCTGCAGCGCCTGTTATTCTTATTGCAGACACATTGCAAAGCATCAAATCAATTTTGTATTTTTCAAATAAAAATCGCATAAAGTTTTGCGTGCGATTCGTTTTGCCATTTACCGCTTGCCCCGCCGCCATTTGTCGCTTGTTTACAAAACGGAAGCGCCCGTAAAAGTATGCTATGAAATTTGCAGAGCTCTGGCGTCGACGGCTTTGAACGCATCAACGGCAATCGAGCGTTCCGAAACAAAACACCAAAACTTTTGCAAAAATAAAAAAAGCAAAAAGCCTTTGCTGCGTTTCCTTTACTTTTTCAGCAGCTATTTTATGTATTTTCTTTTTGCTGTTTGTTAAAATGGAAGAAAAAAACTTTATGGTAAATAATTCAAATGTTTTGCATACATTTCGAGCTATCTTTCTGTCTGTTTGCCTTTGTGGCTGATTTTAACTGGCAGTACAGGGTATTATACATTATGTTGTCTGACCCCAACGAATAAGTAAATATATATATTGTATCAATAGTTATTATTATAATTGAAATGAATTTAGTATTATTTTTATATAAGCTGCACGCCTTTGTTAAGCACACTTTTTCTCTCAATTTAGATAGCGTAAAGACTTTAGCAAAGCAAGTGAAAGCTTTCAATATTTAATTTTAAACGACAAACTAAATTAAAGGGGAAATGTTAGGCGCGTGTGTGCGTATGTGCGCATAATTTGAATATAATTGTGTGTTTGGGCTGCTTTTTGTATAATCTACGCAATGTCGCAACTTCCGCGTGGAAGTTGGCGAGCAAAATGCGAATAAAATAACAACCGTAAGTCGTGTTATTTTCCGGTCGAAACTTTGCGCTGCGGTTGACATTTCGTGGCATGTTCGCGGTCTGGCCGGAAGACTACACGCAGCGCAAATGTAAGCGAACTTTAAGATGTGATTCAACCTGAAGCTTTATGCAGTTATCCAGGGTGGTAATAAAAATTCGAGCACAATTCAAGTTGCAACAAACGAAGAAAGAGCGTGTCATACAATTTGGCGTCGTCTCAGCATGTGACAGTGGAGAAAAGAAAACCGAGAAGAAAAAAGAGGACAAAGTGAAGGGAAAAAAGTAAGAGCTGTGTAGATATCGTGTGCATTTGCCGTTGCTTGCCAGCGATTTTGACAGTTTGCTAAATTACGCGACATTAACTTAATAGACTTTCATATATTTGGCAGACATTTGGCAGCTGCAGCATGAAAAGCCACAAGGCTAACAAAAATGCCAAAAGCAATACAAAATAACAACCAGTTACGTGTGTGTACGTACAATCGACCCACACATAAAATGAACATACATTATATATACTATATATACAATATAGTCCTCTATATATATATGGCATACAATATCAATCCTGTCTTCGATTTTGTGTTGCTGCCAGTTGCTCCGTTGGAGCCGTCAACAGGCGCCAAATACACTTGGCCAATATCAATTTTTATTGAGCTCTGCGAGTAGAACACATAAAAATGTTTACTATGATTTTTAAAGCATACTTTCAGGCGTTCAGCGTCTCGGTTATTTAATGCTTGCAGAGCGAAAATACATAAATCAAGCTTAAGGAATTGAGCACAAGGCAAATACTCTTACCAGTGCACTAAAATCTCTTAAATTCTTTAGCATTATTAACACTGATTTCAGTTACTGTAGAAAACTAAAAGATCCTAAACTGTTTAAAAGTGGCTTACAAACTTTCTCTAGTGTGACCATATTACTTTCTTAGTTCTTTACTTAAGGTCGTATAGAGCTTTACAACACTTTGTTCAGCTTATGCCCATTAAGTATTTTAATTTTAAGAGTTTTTATATATTTTAAAAGTGGTAGTCCGATTTTGAATATGTATTTTTAATATTGCTGACTTTTTAGTGTGTAATATCAAACAAGCCCAACTTTTTCTTTGCTCTGTACGCCGATTGAGTGTGACCTTAGTCGTTTTTTAGTTTTGTTGTGGGAGAAATACCAAAGTTCTGTTCAGACGTCATAAGCCTTAATTTGTAATAGTTTTACAACCTTTTTCAGCTTTTCAAATTTATATTTATTTTTTAAAACAGTTATTCATATATTTTTATAATTTTATATAATTATTGCTATTGATATTTGCTCTTAAGAAAAAATCATAGTAAATCTTTACTTCATCTGACCCCCTAGCGTCTCTGTCCCATTTCCGGACTATAAAATGATTCAATATAACGACCACTGATGCACTTTAATTATTTTAACTGCATTGACAGCTGCAGATGTCAAATTTCTACTCTATTTCAGCTACTTACAATACTTACATAATATGCCAATAGGTTACCTATTTGACTGATATATAGATATATAGAAAAGATTACACATTTCCGTTTCCGTTACCGTTCCGATTTGCATTCGCATTCGCGTTTGCATTTGCATTTCTATTCGCATTCGCATTCCAGTTGTTAAATAACTCAGCCACATTTTCCATATTTATCACAAATAGATCATCATCGTTGAATACCATGTCGGGATAATCATATTCCTCGTCGCTGAGGAACCCCTCATTGACCAAATAACGATCGTAGTCGGGATCTAGCTCATCATCGGAGCCGAAGCTATCGTAATCATCTGAATAGAAATCGAACTCCAATAGATTCGACATTCGCACCAGGCACAGATCCGAAGATGAGGGCGGCGCCAGGCACGCATCTATGATATCCTTGGCGGCCACATCCGCATGCTGCAGACTGAACTCATTTATTTTGCTGCCATAGACATGCATTCTGATGGGCAGCTGGCGCTGGTTCTCCTTGTCGCGTATCTGCAGGCGCAGCTTGAAGATGATGTCGTGGAGCAGCTTCTCGGTTAGCCGCGGACACTCCTCCAGATGCAGCTCGTGCAGCTTGGGGCAGGTCATCAGCAGACGCAGCACCGCATTGTTGCCCAAATTGGGCCAATACTTGAGACTGATCTGCTCCAGCTGCTGCAGCCGGAACGCCTCCAGCTCGCGATCCCCAATGGCATTGTTGTGCGGCAAACTGAGTGTCCGCAATGCGTTCAGCTGCCCAATCTGCGACAGCATCTCCGCATTGATCGAGTTCTGGCCGCGCGCCTCAAAGTGCAGAAGCTGCTCCGATTTGTGCTCCACCAGCCAGGTAAGCAGCTCCGGCCGCAATGTGGTGCCCTGCTCATAGCTGTACAGTACCAGCTTCTTGAGACCTGGCAGCTTGGCAATGTGCTCGTACTCATTGGCCGGACCGCTGCTTATCGTGAGTTCTTCGAGCGCCGAGCAGCATTTGCCGCTAACCACCTGTTGAAAGCCCGTGGTTATGGTGTAGACCGCCTTCAGGTTCAGCTCTCTGAGCTGGGGCAGCGCCTTGCACAGCTTGGGCAAGTACTTTGACTGCAGCCCATTGCAGCTGGTCAGGCTGAGGTAGACTATGGATGCTGGCAAATAGTTCATATTCAGTCCGGTCAGCTGATGATTGTCCGACAGATCCAGACGCTTCAGCTGTAGCAGATGCTTCAGTGCCAGCAAGCTGGAATTGCCCAGCGCACAGGCGCGCAGCTGCAGCTCCTCCAGCCGGTCCAGCCTGGCAAAGATCTTGTGCATATTTCGCACACTCAGCTTGCTGGCCGTCACGCGCATCGTTCGCAGATTGATGCAGTGCTGGCCAAAGAACTCGCAAAGTCGTTGGCAACGACCCGGCGGTATGATGCCCTCGATGTGCTGCAAATGCCGGCCGGAGAGCATGAAAAAGTCACGCATATCCCAAACGGTCATCGCATCGAATACATCGAAGCTGATACATCGATTCAGCGCCGGCGACACCTGTTGGTAGACGCTACGGAATCGACTGCAGGTTCGCGCAAAATGTATTCGATCCGGCAGCGACAACAGACGCATTATGTGCTCCAAGCAATGATCGTTCAGATTCAAAATATCCGACGACGGCGACGACGACGACGACTCATCGCCAGCAGCTGGGCTGGGCTGCTCAGCGGATGGGCGGGCCAGGCCGTAGGCATCGGGCTGATGCCAGCTATCGTTGGCCTGGACGGACAGACGACGCCCATTGATTGTGTGTAGATTTTTCCGCAGCGCCTTGGCCGCATCTCGCGGATTGGCAAAGTAAACGTAGCCAGTTTGTGACTTCCGACCACCACCATCGCCAACGCCTTCGCGCGGCATCAGCTTCCGGTTGGCATTCGTGGCCTGCTCGCCAAACAGTTGCAGCCGCAGCACACGGCCAAAGCCCTCGAAATATGTTTGCACCTCCTGCTGCAACAGCTGAAAGGAGAACAGCTCAAATAACGACAAGCCACACACACGCACACACTAAAGTTTCCCTTCACTTGCCTCGGCTGCCACATTGTAGAGAAACAGTTTCTTTACCAGGATGTGGTCCTCCGTGTAGGCTACGCTCTTCTTAAAGTAATAATTCTGCTGCGAGGGATTGTTTATAAAATTTGCCATTTTTGCGGGACGCGTGCCCCGTTCTACACACACACACACACACGCCTTTTTTTGCCCAATTCGATGTTTAAATAATGCTCGGCATGCTCTCTAGACGTATCTATTTATTTTTGACAACCCGAAATCTATTGGCTGTCACACTTGTTTTCCTAACAGCATGTCCTTTAGATGGATTTAACTCCGCCTTAAGAATTAATTTCATTAATTAATGTTTATTTTGGTTCAAACTCAAAAGCCACCAAATTTTGACAATTGCATGCAAGTCAAAATAAATTGTAGAGACCGTATTCCTCACATAAGTGTTGTAAAATATTTAATGTTCGTGCTGTAGCATTGTGCAACAAGTGTTGCAAGTCGAATCCAATATACGTATTTACCCTTGCCAATTGGAATATCGAGAATCTAACAATGTCAAATAATAAAACTAAATTATTATTTATATTTAGAACGTGATTAAAGAAATATATACTATTTGATTACAAGAATATCTGATCATTTTTGTGGTTCGGATAGAATTAACATCTAAAATTTCGTGAAAACTTTCTCAAATAGTTTTTTCTTAAGACTTTAGGTAACAACATTTTCCGAAGAGGTATTTTCTTTATTAATTGAAAGGAGTTTTATAAATTTTCTATTTTCCTTTTATTATTTCATATACTTCATATACAATGTGGCTGCTTCAAAGTTTTCCTTTCACTGCCAATGAACACAATTTTCGCAAGTGCTATCTGCAAGCCGGAAAGCGTATTAAAAATCTGTCACAAGTGCAGGCAAGCAATAGATCTAGCTGCAGTGATATGCGTGTGAAGGAGTGAAAGAGAGGAGCGATAGTGAGCGAGTGAGTACGAATGAGTTGGGGGGATAACAAGTGCAAAAAATTGCATGTGCAGCAGAAATTAGTAGGGACGCGTCGCTGGTTCCGCTGCAATGCCTGCACCGATGCTTTTGCTGCGTTAAGCAATAAGGCAGGACACCCAGGCACACGCACAGGCACACACACACACACGGACGTAGGCACACACACACGCACTTGGACCTAGACTCACAAATGCCCAGCTATACCTTTCATTTCATTCGGCACAAGCTGATCCTGCTACTTTATGAGTACTTAACAGGGTGCTGAAATGTACTGGTAAATAGAACTACATGATTTTTTTAAGTAAAACGAAACGAATCTCTCCGATATAATCGTTATCTTTTCAAACCAAAACTCAGTCAATACTTCACTACATATTACTGAAAATTATCCTGAATTGTACGTAAACTTTTCAGCGATAGCTGAAATAAATAAATGTGCACCAATGTTGCATACAAAAGGAAATACCAAGTTTGCATATCACAGTGATATAGGCATAACGATATAACTGATTACATAATCATATTATTCACGCACCAAAGTCCGACTGGGTGTATGCGTATATCACTCAGTGTTATGGTTATCAGCACAGTTGCTGCCTTGTTGCATTGTTGTTGCTGCTTCCGTTCTCCTTGCACCGTTTCCCAGACACTTGAAACTGCTAACAACGCACAATGGCGTTAACATTGCGTATTGTTGTTGTTGTTGCTGTTGTTGTTGTTGTTGTTGCTGCTGTTGTTGCTGATGTTGTTGCTGTAGCCTTGTCAGTGCTGTAGTTGTTGCTGCTGCTGCTGCTGCTGTTGTTAGTTGCCATCCATAAATTCTTGCATTAATGGCAATGCGGTGCCTGTTAGATGAGGCGTGGCTGCATTTGATGCTTCCTCTTTCATGTAAATGTCACCAAGGCAAACTTGCAATGATTGCACCGCCTGCGTCCCCCTCTGCTCACAAGTGCCGTCCCTTCAGTGCGCTTCTAGCACAAAATCCCTTCTATAAGCTTTGCAGCGCGCTTTGATTGCGGTTGCAATTGCAAAAAGAATTTTGTAAACATATTTTTTACAAAATATATTTTACTCCAACGCATTTGACTTGTGCATTTTTCAACAGTTCTCTGCTATTTTATTTTCTTTTTATTTATATTTTGAATTTTTTTTAATACGCCGCACAAAATCCAATTTAAGCGCCGGGCACGAGGATGAGTTTATTTTAAGTAGTTTTGCAGCGAATTCCCTCAAGCATTTTGTGCGTACATGCTGATAACTGAGGCGAACGGAAGGCGGTTGGTTAGGGGCGAGGGTAAAGGATGGGCGCACAATTGGAAATGCCAGGCGGCATTAAAATTCAATACACAGTCAAACATAAATTCGATAAGTTTGAATTCGGGCAACAGACCGAGAGAGCAACATGTTTTATTTGCCCGGGCGACGTGCGTACAAAAAATACATGTTGTGTGTGCCTGCCTGTGTGTGTCTCTCTGTGTGTGTGTGTGTGTGTGTGTGTGTGTAGTGGGAAGCATAAATTCAATAGCGCAAACATGCGACTGCCGTTGTCAGGCCCCTTGGCCAGCAGCAAGACCCGCTCTCCCTCTCCCTCTCTCTCTCTCTCTATATCTCTCTCTCTCTCTCTTTCTTTTCGACTCTACATAGAGGCAAATAATAAAATAAAACTTTATTGACACAAACATAAAACTCCCAAATGGACGTATCCCTATCTCACTCACTCTCTCCCTCTCTGTTTCGCACACTCTTCTACATTTTGTAGATAGACAAATTTATGCATGTGTAAATATTGTTGGCATTCGATAAAACATATTGACAAACATTTGAATTGAACTTTAAACAAATTTCTGTAACACATCGCAACGTTTTATTCCCATTGTGCGCAGATTTATAACAAAAATAAAAAAATAATAATACAGCAAAAAAGTTGACAATGGTCAAAAGTTTTCCCAGAACTAACTCACAAGTGCCAATCACATGAGCCTGGACGTACAAATTGCTGAAACGCGTCTTATGGACGAGTTAGAATATGGACAGACAGTGTCTACTGACGGTTTTCGCACGTGCATAGAATTTGGTTAGAATCTATTTGTATACCTGCTAGATCGAGAGTTAGCTAAAGGTTTAAATAAGTATTGCAGAAACGGTAGAAGAGAAGTCGGAGTGAGCCATTCCTTGGGGAGGACCCTAGCTCGAATCCATCAGGCCTTTTAAGCCTTAATATGCGCTCAGCTTCTGCGTACATTCATCTTTTTAGTTTATTTTAGAATAGTAATTAGTAAATAAGAGGTATTTATTTAGTATGCTAAAACATCAAAGCAGCCTGTCTTGAAATTGACAATAGCTGAAAAGTCTTACGTGATATTTGAATATCAACTGCTGATTGCTTGGAGCCCATTTCAAGGCATAGTTTAACTCACATTAAGCTAAGTTCTCAAATTCAAATTACACTTTTGCTAAAGACTAAATAAAACTCGTTTGTACTTTGTTTTATTTTGACTGTTAAGCTCTTCATATCTGCACTAATAAAAGAACATGCACAACTTTTTATGCGGCAACTTTTAATACTTAAGCTCTTTCTCTGTATACCCTGTTAAAATATAAAAATAGTACTTAAAGGGTTGTTACAAAGTTGAGCGTGAGTATGTAACACACAAGGCTTGGTAGTTATTGAGTCAGAAAATCTTTAGCTTGGCCAGCCAAGTTCCTTTATCTAGAGCAAGCAATTGATTTTTCTGTAAACATCAAGATTTAGAACGTGGCCAAAAATATAAGGAAGTTGGCTTTTCAGTGTAGAGAACCCGATTTTAGCAAGAATCATAATAAATAAACCACAAATCAGTTTTATGTGCGTTCCATCTATGTAAACGATGCACAGGGTATCTGCTAGTCGAGCTACAGGCACTTAACATTTTAAATGCTTTTTTTGCAGTTGCTGCTGCTGCTCGGCTCATTTAACGAAACAATTAAAACGGCTTATGCACTAAACTGGCAAAAAAAAACAGTTAAGCGACAGTTATGTTTGTGTGTGTGTAACAGAATGTGTTTGTGTGTGTGTGTGAGGCAGCTTAAAAATGGCCAGGCAAAGCTGTGAGAAAAATGACGCAACATTTGCATTTGCCGCCTAATAGAACTTTAATTGTTTCGGCCAAAAGGCTTCGCTTTCGGATTTTGCAGTTTCAGCCAACAACGCATGAGAATGCAGTCTGCGAACCGGTTATATACAGAACCGGTTATTTATGATAAATTGAAAATTATACGAATTTCGAGGAGCCAAACGGATTTGGAAAACCAGTCTGAGTAAACCAACCTGAAGCAAGGCTTGAACCGTTAACCAGGCTAACAGATATGATATGAAAAATGCCGTTAATAACGTAACTAAAACTTGATAATATGCGTGAGGAGGGCCAGCCAGACAGCTATTGACAGACAGGCTAAGTTGATGAGGCGCACTCGCTGGAAGCACATGCAAGTTTATTTGCCAAAATAACAGCAGGGGCTGGGCCGAGAGAGGGGTCGCAGGGTCGCACAGTAACTGCAAGTTTGCCAGACTTATGGCTAAAAGTTGCAAGAGTTGCGCAGACTTTGTTATTGGCCCGATAAGGCGCACAGGCACGAAGCCGACCGACTGGCAGACGGAAGTGCAGGCTGCTAAACTGAAACGTGCGAGATTCTTAGGCAAATTTCCACAGTTTTTGACATGTGCGACATTAGATTGAACAGCAGGATCATAAGCATACATATATGCCTGGCATAGCAGTGTGTGCATGTGCTTGGTTGTGTGTGTGTTTGGGTGTGCGACTTTCATTATGCTTAGCTGAAGCCGCAACTAATAAAAGCTTTATAGCAGCTCACACACACACACACGCATACACAAAACGGCCAAGGACCTGGGCTCCGGCATGTTTACGCTTAGGTAGTTGTCCTTTCAACCCAATGCGGCTGCCATTCAGCTCCCAGGCCCCAAGCTCCACCCCGCTTCTCCTGTTCATTTCTATAGGCTTCCCGTTATTCCCCCCTCCTTGCTGTATCGTGCTACGGTACTCCGTATTTTGTGTGTCTGTGAAAATATTTTCAAAGTCTTAACCTCACTGGCTGAGCAATCATAAATCAAATGCCGCTGCGCTACCTTTTGTTGCTTGAGTGCTCACACACACACACACACACACACACACACACACACTCATATACACATGTGCGCTGTTGTCGTCATCGTGTAGCTTAAATTTTATTTATGGCTCAAACTGCTCCTTTTGCTAGTCTGTGAGTGAGTGTGTGTGTGTGTGTGTGTTCTAACATGCGAAAATGCCAATACACGCGTGCCAAAAAATAGACTTGAAAGCATGGGCATGCTAGACTGCTTGATACCCAGGCTATTTCTTAAACTTAAATATATATTAAATATATATTTACACTGTCTCATAGTTATGTTAATAATAATTAGATATTATTGGTTAAATCAGATCAATTAAATTATTTTGCATAATTATTTTGATACATTTTTGCATGTTTTGTTATAGATTCGAATTGAATATTCTTATTCCCATATAAGAATAATGATTGGAATTTTACTTTCGTAAAAATTCCATCATTATTTTTAGTTGCTTGATAGCGCATATTTTACACATTTTATTTTAACTTCTTTACAGGGTATTCAGCTGGTAGCAAGCCACACAACCGAGTGGCATATTGGCAGTGAATAAAGTTTTGTGTCTATCAACATGCAGCAGCACATCGAACCCAGAATTGCGGCTTGTTTTTTGTTGTTGTTTATTGCGCTTTGGCTGTGCACTGAAGGAATTGCGATATTGTGAAACAGCTTGCGACAAAATAGTTTATGAAAAGTTTAAATTATAAAAAGTACCTCAAGCTGTGCCGTAATCGAAATATAAATACTTTAATCAACAGTTTTACGAGTCGCAAACTGATTCCAAATGTTGCCAGCTATGGCATATTTTAATAGAATATTTCAGCTTTGTCTGCAGAGAATTTCCATTTTCTGCTTTTTGTTGCCATGTTTGCATTTCGTTATTGGTAAAAGCCAAGAAAAACGTGAGCAATAAATATGGAAAAACGACAACAACAGCAACAAATTGGATAAATTTATTGCCAGGCGCAATTGTTTCGCTGCGAACACGGGGCGGATGAGCGACGTTGTTGTCGACAGCTGACTGCACAGCTGATTGAAGCTGACATTTAGCCGTAAAACAGAGGCTAGGGCTGGGGGTTTGACTGACTAAAAGTGGCCAAAAAGCTAAAAGCGTTTAGCTATTGCTCATGGCCGTAGCTTCGCTCGACTGACTGTCTGACTGCCTGTCCGTCTGTCAGTTATATTCAAAATATTGTGGCGGCATATTATGCGGTATCTGTGTGTGTGTGTGTGTGTTTGCTGGGCAATGATCTTGTGCATATTTTAAAATAAGTTGCTGCCGTGAACCGAAAATTGCACAAAAATGTGTCACGTTCCAATGGCTAGACATGCGGTTTTAACGCAATTAGCCACAACAAATGGTGCAACATCAACATCATCATCAGCATCATGCGGCACGTGCAACATGCGTTGGCGACGTTGGTTACACGCGTCGTTTCCATTTGCTCGGACGCTGACCTGCCCACATGCCAGCTATACGAATGTTTCCTCCCTTCCCTTCTCACTCTCACATTCTCTTTGTCTCTTTCCCTCAGCTTGCCTGCCGCATTGTGGCACAATGAACTGACAAGTGTAATTATGTTGCTGTGTTGCGAGTGCGAGAGGCGCTGCCTTGCTCAACATAACCGCTGATTGCAAGTTTATATCCGCGCAGTTCATGTTGAGCACCCCTCATGCCACTTGCCCCATCCTTCAGGCACAGCTGCTGAATACAGAATAGTTAAGAGACGTTGGCACAAGGATACCCTCTGAGCTGCTTCGGCTAATAACTGTGAAGGTTCTTGTAAAGATTTCTTTTTAAAAGACATCCCCTTACTCCAAAAGAATAATAATTTTGAACAACTTCTAAGGCTTTCTCTGTACAAGTCGCTTATTAACATAGCAGTTCCTCTGTTAAGGTTCCTCTGTTACACGCTCCTCTGTAAACATTCCTATGTTAACGTGCTTCTGTTTACTTAAGAGAAAAATTAAAATATCTAATTATAATTATAAGAAAAATAAATAAAATAATAATAAAAGCAGTCAACACCTTGTATGGGACTATAAGTACAGGGTATATAACGAGAAAGGGAACTTTATATTCGTATGTATATGCATAGTATGCTATAGTTTACCGTAGTAAACGAGTATCCACTAATTGGCTGCGTATGTGAGCCGCTCTGAATGTATCTTCCTCCTTTTTTTTATATGCAGCTGTCGGTGATGCGGCTGGCAGTTAACATTAGGAAAAGTTTTTCGGCTATGTTTATGCGGTGATTAGTTGCGGATTTTTATGTGCCAAGGATGAAGGCTTGAATAGAAGGTAGTTAAGTAGTTGCCAGTTGCCAAACAAGCAAAAAAAAACTTATGAAAATTAGCAACAGCAAGTGCAGAACAGTTGACTGAGGTGGCACAGTGGGGCGGGGCAGCAAAGGAAACGATGCTAATTAGCAGGGGGAAACAGTGTGAAATTGCGGTTAAATATTTGGTAATGGAAACTGGCTAATTGGTTGCTTGGAAGAGGGCGTTAGGTGCCCAAAGCAATAGTTTAGGTAGTTGGTGGAATGTTGGCTTTTACTTGGTCTACGTGTGCTTAAGTGAAATAATAATAATGTCAAAGATTTAATCAAATGTAATCAAATGCATATCACATATTAGGGATACCAAGTTATATGTTTATAAATAACAGATCCTGGCTTTGGACCTATTTTGAAGGCGAAATCCTTTTAGGAAATTCCTAAAATACAAATCAACGAATGCATAAAATGATGTTACAAAATGGGAAAACAAAAGGTAAATCGTTGTTTAATCAAGATGAAATTGTTGAAATTGGAATTGAAAGATTAAAACCAAATTGGCCTAAATATTTGTGCCATGCTCCTTGAGTAAACAGGCACATTGTGAAGCACTTTTCTGCCATTGGCATCTCGACTGTGGCAAAGAAAAGTGCAATAAATATTGCACAAAAATGTGCTGCACAACCGGCAGAGAAAAATACAAAATAAAGAGAGGAGAAACTAAAAATAATTTAGTGGTAAAAAAAAAAAAACAAAAATTGAGGCAAACACATTTTCATTTTCATCACAATTCATAATTTAGCAAACCGCAAAATGCAGGCACTGGGGCACAAAAAGGCAAACAGGACATGGACAAGGACTTGCACAGTGGGCCAAGGGGCGACATGTAGATTAGCGAAGAGGGCAACGGGGAGACAAAGAGGCACTTTAAGTGAAACTAAACAGCGATGCAAGTGACGCTCTCGGATTGCGGTTGCGCCAGAGCTGAGCAGCGGCAACAGCAGCAGCAGCAGCAGCAGCGGCAGCTGAGCGGCTGTGTGAGTGTGTGTATGTGTGTGCGGCAATTGGCCAAGTGTCCTGGGTGTCCTTGCTGTCGACTGGCAGTTGGCGTGCCTGCTGGCTTGCTGGTTGATGGCCACGTTGTCGGCTCGGGCTATACAAATTAAAATTAATGATGCACTCACAACAAGCCACGGGAGACACATACACACACACACACACACTCACACAAAAAGAGGTAAATGATGAGCGAAGGGGCGTGAGGGGTCTGTCACATAAAAACTACTTTACATGCGGGCAACATGTAACGACACCGGGCTAAGCTCTAGCACCTGGCCAGGACAACGTTTGCCCACATTGCCCAACAGCCACCTAATTTAATGCTAAAACGGCATCAACAGCACCTCTCGCCGCCCCTCTTCCCTCACTCCACGCCCCTAAGCAGAGCACGCTTTCCGCTCGCTCGCTGCCTTTGTGGCCAGAGTGTTGGGCTTTTTATTTTAGTGTTTGAAATAATGTTGCATACGTTAAGGCGCCGCTTGCTAAATGTTTCCCACACACCAACACCTACACACAGGCAGACACGCACACACACACACAAACGAACTGGGAAAGGTACCCACAAAGATACACAACTCTCCGGCTGAGTGGCTAAAATATGTTTATGTAGGTCGACTGGGGGGAAACCACTTCAATTTATTTTTGACCAACATATGGCATAACGGGGACCAACACGGGGGCCACTTTTTGCTGCCGGCGCCTGGCCAGCTCCAAAAGAGGCTGGCCGGGTGTCTGCTTTGGTTAGTTAGCTGCCTTTTGTGGAGCTACAACAAAAACAACAACAACAGCAGCAAAGCACACACACGCTGACAAAACAAAACCGTCTGCTACAGGTGCGACAGCTCGACTAATGGATACCCAGGAAAATTCAACTTAAATAACAGAAAAACTGAAATAAGAAGAAAATATATAAATATTTTGTAAATGTTGTAACAGTGTTGAGCATTAAAATATAATATTTAAAATATTATTTCTATTAAATGAAGATTAAGAACAACATCTTGTTGCTAACATACCCTTTGGGCGCCGCTGTGTGCACAGGGTATTGGAAAACACGGGCAACATTGTTTCCGCTTTGCCGTTGTTCGGCTTTGTTTTGTTTAGTTTCAGTTTCCGTTTCGGTTTCGCTGCGCCTCGCTTTTTATCAGCTCCTGGTTAAGTGTTCCCACTGTGCGTGTGTGTGTGTGTGTATGTGAATCTCTCTGTGTGTGTGTGTGTGTGTCTCTGGCAAACGCTTTATTGTTATTTCACTTTTCATTATTGTTTTTGAAAACAGCCATTTTCTTTTCATCAGCATTTCAATTAGGTTCGATGCGGCATGCACCATTTACTTGCCGCTCTAATGGCGGGGGGCGACAAAGCAAGCGTGAATGGTGGGCGTGGCATGGCCACAGAAACCTTTTACACGCTCCGCTGCCTCAGCTGCCACAGCTTCAAGTGCTTTAGCAGCGGCGACAAAGTAAATTAATCCATTAGGTGCCAGCCCCCCGGACCCGCCCGCAACCCTTCTCTCTTCATTCACCCACTGCCCTAACAGCTTTAGTTTTTTTTTTGTTGCTGCTGCTTCGTGACGTTGACGTGACTTGGCATTGGCTTCGCTCCGGATTGGAGCTGCAGCAGTTTTCAACTTCAACGGCTTACACTTCAATTAAGTTTGCATTGCTGACCCTTGTGCCCCCGCTTGACCAGAGTCCGTGCCACTTCTGGCTGCTTCTGGCCATTTGCCCAGGTCGGGCGGCAGCGCCGACTGCAATTTGGCAGCAATTATTGCAGCCAAGAGTCAAGAGTCGCTGTGCGAGTGACAGAGATAGGCATAGCTCTTAGCCATATAAATAAATTCAGGTTAATGACAACAACTACAACAACAACAACAACAACAACCAAAACAACAATAGCAACAAGGACTCGAGAAAAGTCGGCAGTTTGGGTCATGTTCATTAATGCTGCTCGTTGCCATAAATAAAGTATCTATATCCATGGCCGTAAGTATATAAACTTGTACAAGTATATATTATATGCATGTGACTGTGCGCGTGTGTGTGTGTGTGTGTGTGTGTGTGTGTGGCAAGTGCATGCGGAGCACTTAATAACCATGTCGCTTGGCGGCGAACAATTTAAGGCTAATTTCGTTTTCCCAGTGAAATATGCCGTCGCTTGAATATTAAATATGACGCCTTTGGCTAATGCACAGTGGGCAATATATAGATATTTGTATTTAAAAATATGCCGTTATCTAGACAAATGAAATTGACAATCGAAATCTATATAAATACTTGCTTTTAATGCATTTGTTGGGCCTTGTTTTGGTCAATTTGTTGGTCCTTGTTTTGGTCATTGGTCATTATTTAAGCCTAATACTAAACTGTATATTTTTAAAGTCGTCCCCTTAAGCGTTTGGGCGTCACAGCCACGACTTCTTTAGGGTCTTGTTCTCATTGCAGCTGTCTTTGAAATCTATTAAATTTATTTGAAAATCCACAAGTGCTGACAGCGAGTTTCTTGAAACAGAAGTAGCTGCTTTGCATATGATATATTGAATTACTTGACATTTAGGGCCCATTGTGTGCCGTTGGAAGCGTATTATATATGCATAAATAATGCCAAATATAAATATGAGCCAAGCTCAGCTGAAGAGCGATGCTGTGAGCGTGTTGACAGCTCAGCTTCTCACAATTTTTCTCATTTGTCCAATACCCTAGCTCTGGGTAATGTAATTTTGTGACCGAAAGACATTTCCGAACATAAAAGTTATATATAATCTTGACTATGATAAGCATGACGGCTTGGCTTAATGCAAACTAATCCATAATTTATTTTTACTTATTTTTTTAAAGCTCGGATCAAGAGTATTTAATATTCGGCAATTCAAGGAGAAGTTTGCTTTCTTTTTGTTTCTGGTGTTTTGCCAGCTTCTTGTTAAGTACAAAGAAATTTCTCGTTGTCTGAGTGAGGTTTACACGCTCGCTGTTAGTGTGTGAGCAGTTGTGTGTGTGTGTGCGTGTGTGTGTGTGTGTGTGTGTGTGTGTGTGTGCGAGCGCCTGCCAAGGCACATTATGC
The DNA here is from genome assembly GCA_037075305.1 of Drosophila kanekoi. Lineage (NCBI taxonomy): Eukaryota > Metazoa > Arthropoda > Insecta > Diptera > Drosophilidae > Drosophila > Drosophila kanekoi. Next base: position 825,286 of record JBAMCE010000478.1, read on the forward strand.
AAATTATTTGCACGAGTTTTCAATTTTGGTAAAACGCTTTGGGGCATTATTAGGCCACAAAGGCGAAGTTGGGTATATCAAGAAATATGATTAAAATGGCATTTGATGGCCCCAAATAAAACTTGCACGGCTCAGCTCGACTTAAGCCAAAGCAAATTAAGTTACAAGCGTAACAGAGACACGCAGCGAGTGAGAGAGAGAAAGAGAGAAACAGAGAGAGGTGTGTATATAAATATGAGTGTAGCTTAAAAGCAAATATGCTTAGTCTCAGTTCAGCTTGTAAACTAACATTAGAAGTAAACTCCGAAAACCCACGACACTTGTCACTTGCCACTTGCCACATGTGTTGTTGCAACAACTGTAGCTATAGCCTGTTGGCTGTTGACTGGCTGTGTGGCCTGCAGTTTTAAGTAAACACAACATAAATTCCACAGGCAACAACTTATTCACTTTTGTTTTGATAGTCCGCAAATGCCCCCAAAATAAACTGGCTAACGGATGTGCTGCTCTGTCTCTCTCTCTCTCTCACTCTACCTCTAAGGACTCCCCCTCTCTCTCTCTCTCTCTCTCTCGCTCTCTCTGTCTCTTTATCTTTTTCTGCATGCTGCCGCGTATGTGTCTTTGGTCCCTTGGTCCTTGTACTGTCTCCCAACAGTCTCAACCAAATGAGCACTGACAGCAAACCCAGAAATTTCATTCTTTTGTGCTTTTGTAATGCTGACTCTGCTGCTGCTGTTGCTGGTGTTGCTGCTGCGGGTTGCTGCAAGTTTAGATAAATTTGCCAACACCACAAAAATAACAAAATTGTGCGGTTAGCTGCAAGGATTTCGCCTTACTCGGACCATAGCTGGCCAGCCAGCCAGTCTGGCTGCAGCTGCTGTTCCTTTCACTGCGTTGGCCATTTGTAAATAATTAGAAGCCAAACTGCCAAGCCAGAAACTTTTGTGGTTAGTTTAAGCAGCTAACTGGACATGCCAACTCGTTTTGTTTGTCTGTTGTTTTATTTAAATAAACTTTTCACACAAGAATTGCCAAAGTGCATCTTAAGCTGTGTTCTCACCTGCCTGTTAAATAACAATCAATGCTATGTGATATTCTTATACTTATACACGTAAATACTATATTTGATTAACAAGATTATTTAAAGATTAAATTGCAATCGAAAGTATATGATTACAATGCACCCAAGAGAAGTTCAAGCTAAATTTTATTAGTTCATATGTTCACACCTGCCTCCTTAATACACCTGCCTGTCAGGTATTCGTTTCATATTCGTATTAATGAATAAATATCCATAAAAAAGATACTTTATTAAAGGAATCAATGACAATGTTAACGCTCATGCTGTGCGTTTTATAGAAAACTAAGCAGCTCCCAAGTCAACATTTTTTAATACTCCCGATATCCCAAGACAGTTGAGGCACCAAAAGCTCCCAAACAGCTTAAGTAGAGGGCTTAATTCAATTCGTTGCAGTCCATTGAGAAGACCTTAATCTTCAGTTCCAGTCAAATGCAATTTGCCTGGAGCTCATAATCATAATCTGGAGCCAGCTTGCATTTGTATTTAAGCTTAATTAACATTAAAGCAGATAAGCAATCAAAAATGCCTTCCAATCGTTTGCCACTAAGCCTTCAGAGGCTTTTCAGCATGCCTCTTGTGCTAATTGAGCATGCAAAGGCAGCAGCAGCAGCAGCGGCAGCAACAACAACACTTGCCACAACAATGACTGCGTGCCATAAACGAGCAAATTACGTAAAAGCTATAACCATAACTACGTAAGCGATGCTCACGTGTCACGTTATGTGAAACATCAGTAGGGGATTTTAATGGGCAGACGGTTTCCACATTCATGTGGAACAAAAATTAATATGCCCGGCATATGGCAAGGCCATTTTAATGGGCAGCATCACGAGCAACATGAAGCAGCAGCAGCAACAACAACAACAACAACAACAACAACAACATCAACAACAGCAGGTGCCAAACAATGGAGACGACAGGCAGCAGCTGCCCGTCTAAATGCTTGCCACGCCCATACCCCACACTGCCCCCACAGTTTTCATCAATGTACAAAGTACTTAAAGCTGAGTACTGTCAGCTAACGGAGCGTTTCATAATGGAATGTTCCGAAAATTGTCAGTTTAGATATTCCATTTAATTCCATTTAATCAGCTGACATAACGTGGGGCAAGCATTCGAAATAAAGAGATGAGGCTTGTTCATTTGGAGGGCAAATTATTGATATACTTAAATAAAGGATTATTCTGGATCTCATGATATGCTTTTTGATACTACTATATAACAATAATAATTATTAGTTTAATATTGTATCCTTAGGCGGAATAGTCTAGATACAATTGTATTTCATTCGCTTAGTAAGGAAAAGTTTTACAGATTTGTCACCACTTTCTGCTTGTCGCTGTTCAATATGTTTGCAAAGTAAAACTTTTGTTTTGCTTCTAAAAGCAAATTTCAAGGTACTCAATAAATCTCTTTTAAGTCAACTTCCATAAAGGACCATTACTTTAAATATCAACTGAGACCAAGGCAAACCGTGTACAATGTTTATTCGTATCAAACGTATGAAATGTATCTATATGCAGACTAGTTCCAGAAATCGCCTACAAACCAACTTTTTTAACTGCTTAACATTTTTCATTTCATTTCAATATCTTTCCAATATCTGTATATCATTGAATTCATATTATTAATGTATTATATTGAATATAATATATACAATATTTATTATATATATATTATTATTATATTTTTAGTAAATATAATTTGAGTATAATTTTTGTATATCAATCTATGTATAACAATTAGTTTCACAACAGCAGTTTGGCAATTTGGCGAAAATTGATTGGAAATGAATGTGAAAACTCGTTCAACTGCTACGTTTGCTGCTCCTGCTGCTGCTCCTGCTGCTACTGCTGCGCACTGCTCCTGCTCCTGCGACTGCTACTGCGTTACTGCGACTGCTGCTGCCTATCCCAAGGGACTAAATGGCTGTTCACATAACTGTTGCTGTTGCTTTTGCTGGCGAGGCTATTGCGATTGTAGCCGCGCGTTGCACATACGCCGCATTGTCGACCGATTCATTTCCTGCTATCGAATTTCCGAATTTCCCCCGACAGCATCAAAAGGCTTTGCTGCCAAGACAGCGGCCGTGCGGCTCGTCCTCGCGCTGATTGCACAAAGCCCCTGGCACTTTCAGCAGAAACAAATTAATGTTGTAAAAGAAAATCAAAAAAAAATCTTTATAAATATACAGAAGAAAACAGAAAACTTGGGCAATGATTCACATGCTCAAATTCAAATCCTGCGCCTGCTGCCGCCGCCTCTTGATTATGTGCCGATAAGTTTCTTGTGGTTTTGCGTGCCACATGATAGGTAAACAACAACAACAACAACAACAACAACGACTTTGAATGTGCCTCGCGCGTGTTTTATTTTAATTTGAAATTGTATTTCCTTTTCTTTTTTGTGTATTTCTTTCTGCTTGCTCTGCCTCCCCCAAAATTGCCGGATATTTATTTGAGCTTTAAGTAACAAATCATTATCGATGCGCATTATAAATTTGGTTTTGCAGCCGCAGGACCCGATGTTCCGAGGCGAGGCAATTTCCTAATGACAAGGACACTTGTAAAATCTCATTGAATAATATTGCATTTGTGTTCCTCGAGCAGATTAATTTCCGGCATTTAGACTTAATTCCCTAGTTGTACAGCGGATGGGACAAGGCTGCCAGGACTAACCAAATGTATGGCGGGTAGATGAAGGAACGGAAATCGTTGTCTCCATGTTCCAGCAATTGATGCAATCGGCTAAGGACCAATTTACCAACATGTCAACGGCCAGCACAAGGACAACGAACAGCAGGATCTGAGCTGGGCGAAACTGGGAGAAACCAAAAGCAGCAGCAGCAGCAGCAGGCGCAGGCTCAGGGCTCTGGCAGAGAGTTTTAGATTTGCACACATTACCACTCAATCTTCATAGATGTGATATGCAGGATTTATCCGCATGCCTCTGTGTGCTTGTGTCTGTGTCTGTGCCTGTGCCTGTGTATGTGTGAGTGTGGTCTCTGCGGTCGGGACTACGATATGGCCAAGCCTTTTGGCCTCAACATGCACATAATGTCCACATGGCCGCAAAGATTTATTTACAATTGTGTTGAGACATAATTCCTTTTGATCGATTGCGGGCTACAGCACCCACTTGGCTGAGTGTCTATGTATGTATGGGTGTGTGTGTAAGTGTGTGTGTGTTTTGGCTTCCATTGCGGTCAGTTCTAAGTGATGATTCTTTTGGCTTTGCCTTTGGCTCGTACCGACGCCTTTGTCTCCAGCTGCACTCACTGTGCTTGATGCTGCGTTCCAAGCGTTCCATATTTACTGCAATTGACCACAAGGGGCGGGGGGCTATATATAGAGTGGGGCGGGGGTATGCGCTGAATTATTTGTGCAATTTATGTGGCTTTGATTTCATTGGATTGGCAAGATGTACTGCAAAGAAGGCAGCAGATAGTCTGCATGCAATTTATGGCAACTTGATAATTTGTGTTGCCTAAAGGAATCATCTAGAAAGAGGAAGGGGCAAGGGCGAGGGGCAAGATGAGTCAAGTGTGCACATTGCATTCAATTATATATTCATGCCATGGCAGTTGGCTTCGATGTAATCTAACTTATAAACTAGAACTGCTTGGAAATCAAATTTAATAATTTAGAAGTGTTCTCGTTTACAATTTCAGGGAAAACCTTCAAGGCGATTTTAGTTAGTCTTAAACTATTTCGAATACGAAATCCATTGTAAATCCCATATATATATCCCATGGAAAAGGAAGCACTTAAAGCTGTTGCGATTTATCTAAATATGTCTTAGCCATTGAACAAACCTATTCATGTTTGTGTTTCAGCTGTTGCGATAGCATTCATAGTGCTCATAATAGACATTGGCCATAAACTAATGAGAGCTGTGCTAGTTGTGCTCCAACCTCAGTTGCCAGCTCGACCTCAGTCTCAACCTTAAACTCAACCCTTTCAATTGCCAAACAGCATTCGGGCCATTCATCAGAAATGCGCACTTAACGCATTCCGAAGGCAACTGAGGCTGAGCATTGAGGCATTGAATGCGGCTCCATGCTAGCAGCTTTAACACACATACACACACACACACAGTCACACTCACACTGAGAGTCGCATAAATCCTTAGAGTGCGCACTTAACTCCTTTTTACGCTGCGACAAAGTACATTTACTAATGACCAAGTCAAACAATAGCGTCTCCTCAACGAGGGGAAGTGCCAGAAAAGGAAAGAAGGGAAAATTGTGCAGCAGCTAGGGACAGCACAGTGGGGTGTGAGGGGAGAGGAGTTGGCAGCCCCGCGAAGTAGCAATTTACGCGCTGAAGGAGGCGGCCAACAGCAAGATGGTGACAAAGCACGCAAAACGGAGCAGCAACAGCAGCAGCAGGCGACATCCTCATCGTCGCACTCCTCAACTGCAACAGCTCCCAGAGTCAGCTTCAAGTGCTGGCAGTGGCAACAGCAGTAACTGCAGCAGCAGCAGCAGCAGCATGTTAATTGCAGCAGCGACAGCAACGACAGCAGCAACAGCAGCAGCAGCAGCAGCAACAGCAGCAGGAGCAACAGCAAACAGTGGGAAGCGTGTTTAAATAGCGTAAATTCACACACACACACACACACACACACACACACACACACACACACACACACACACACACACACACACACACACACACACACACACACACACACACACACACACACACACACACACACACACACACACACACACACACACACACACACACACACACACACACACACACACACACACACACACACACACACACACACACACACACACACACACACACCACACACACACACACACACACACACACACACACACACACACACACACACACACACACACACACACACACATACTCAAGTCTACATTTTTGTATTGTGCTAAAATTGAAATAAGTAAGAAAGCAATACGCAATAAATCAAGTGGCTGGCATTTGAGATACCCTGTAAGCAGCATCAACTTTTGTAGAAGCCAACAATACAAATTGTTCAAATTGTGTTACTAGACTTTTATGTGCCCTCTATTACATACCCTGCATAAAATACCATGATAGTATAACCTGCCAAGCAACAGGTCATAATTACACAAATGTGTTATGATAAGAATGATAAGATTATGACATGACCCCTAAGCAGTCCGTTTTAAGAGCAGCGGGGTTTTCTTTACCCAAATATGCATAATAAGTATATTCAACAGCAGAAAGCTGATAAAATGTTGACCATATACCAATAAATAAGGGCATCTGCTAGTCGATCAGTGCCAAAATTGTTGCTTCTTATACATTCCAAATTCGATAAATAATCAAGCCCGAATAAGGCTTACAGCAGGCAGCTGAACAGTCGATGTAACCATATAAATTTATTTAATAAACAAAACAATGTGAATGATAGAATAAATAAATTAAATATACATGGTAGATTTTGCAGCTGAATTCGATTCATGTACTGCAAAAAGAAATGGATATTTGAGGCAAGAGCAAGGCAGCTTGCCTCAGACTCTCGAACAGCTTTTAATATGCCCCTTTAAATGGAATATATATTTTACAGAATCTGAACATAATAGCAAAAAGTTGTGTGCCACAAAAAAATGAGTAAAATATGCGTTGCATGCGCGCAGGCTGAAAAGGGAGAATTTTCATATGCCGCACGCCTTTAAATGTTGATGAAGTAATTAGTTTCATATGTGTTGGGAAAATGTGTATTTATATTTGTGCGCATGAGTGTGTGTGTGTGCGTGTGTGTGTGTGTGTGCGCGCGTGTGTGTGCATCAGTCGTCGTCATAGAAAACTGTAATTGAAAATATGCACAACTTTTGGCGAGAGGCATTGTAAAGTTTTGCCATTTATTAAATTTACAGCACGAGCGAGCGAGTGTGTGTGCCTGCGTGTGTGTGTGCCTGTGTGTGTGTATGTGTGCGTGTGAGTGTGTGAGTGTGTGCCGCAGAGTATTTAATTATTTTTATATGCGGCACGAAAACAAAAAATTACATAATAGCCCAGTAAAGTTGTGCCTTTGAGCAACGATTTTGCTGTCAGTTTTCAGCAATTTTTATATTTGGCTTTCGAGTTTTCCGTTTAGCTTTTCAGTTTGATTTTTCCCCTATGAAAACAGTTGCTTTATTTTTCTGTGTTTCGTTTCCTTCTTTTACAGTTGTATTGTTGCTTGTTAATTGAAAGCGCCTGAAGGTCAGAGGCGGACGACATGACGCTGCTGAACTACAACTCATACGAGGATTACTTGGATCACTTCATCACGATCCACGATGTGCGATATCTGCGCAACTGGAGTCTCAGCAGGCAGTTCATACAGAATGCGTGTGGCAAGAACTGCATGGGTCGCCTGCTGAGCCGTTCCGAGTACGTGGATCAGCGCAAGAAACTTGAGGTTATGTTGAATCCACGTGGCATCAGTGAATCCACGCTCTTCGGCGAGAACTATGACGGCAATGATGCAGTGCTCCAGGCGTTTGCCAAACGGGAATATGAGCTGCTCAATAAACAAATATCGGCAAGTAGAAATGATGTCCTTTTTGGACCCTATATACAATATAACAATATTTTGCAGACCATTATCTTTCTGATAATGCGCTCGAAAAAGGGGCTTGAAGTATCGGGTTTTATTGATCTGGAGGAAAGTCTGAGGCAAGCGCACTACAAGAACTCCGAACACTACGTCAACTGGCCAGCCATATTTGGGGGCAAGGATAAGCTTCTACCCCAGCCGCATCACCTGAGCTTCTTCGACTGGTACAAGAACAAGGTCAAATGCAACGATAGCGCTAATTTCCAGGTCGTTTCCGGCAGGGCGCACAGTCTGTTGATGATGCATCGGGGCGATCACAAGATAATCTGCGTGAATGCTGGCTGCACTTGCAGCTGGACTAAGAACGCCAAACGGAGTGTCCACAGTTCCAGCATCTATGGACAATGTATGTTCTTTGATCACATCATCAGGCGCATCAATTAGTCGAGGGGGGCTGAGACCTCGCCTCATGCCATGCCTCTCTCATGTGGCATCAACAAATTGGCATGCAATAAGAAAACTATGACTGACATGCTGATTATATGCCATAAATGCCACATACCATGCATAAATACCTTATTTACCATTCTGATAATTTAATTCCACAGCTCTTGGCTGCCCCACACCCTCCTCCGTCCTCTCTCCTTTTCCGCCTGTCTATGTGTCTGTGCACTGCAAGAGCGAATTTGTCGTTGACAGTTAACGTAAATTGCTTTTCATATCTTATCAGTTTTTGCTGCGGCGGCCACAGTTATGCCTGCTGACATTTTGATGGACATTTTGAGGCCTCTCACAGGACAACCAACCCCTCCTGCCCACCCACACACACACACACACACAACTGACCATCATCACAGAACGGAAATTATGCCAGCTTTATAAAATTTTCTGTTTACTTAACAGTCGCCACATTTCTGGCCGTAAATCTATTAACAGCAGGCCACTTTCAGCTTGTCCTTGGGCCAGGATCTGCCAATTTGCCTAGCTGTGCCTGTTAGTTTGTGTGTCACTTTCAATTATCCTGTCGTGCAGTTTATTTTGAATCCCATACGTGTGCCAGCAATTGACAGTGGACTCATGTGAGCGTTAAGACCAGCCGCCAAACAAATTCTTTGGCATTCAAATAAGCCAAGAGGTAAGCAATGTTTGACAGCTTATAGCTATAATTAGCGTAAATTAATTAGCATATTGCATAAATAATTTATGCATTTATTATTTATAATAATACACTTTAAAGAATTTCATCGCATTGGCGAGATATTAGGTATATGCTATTAAAAAGCCTTCATAGAAGTTTCTTAAATGTATTTCTTTGTTCCACACAATCTGTTTAATCTGATTGATATGTTGGATATATATATGTTGGATATTCATATATAAGAAAGCTCAATTTGACTAGAATTTATTTTCTATGAGTAGAAAGCAAATATATATCTTTGCAATTGCGGCACACACTTCCTTAAATACAACTCATTCTCCCTACATGTGCAAATGTGCATTATTTAGGAAAAATAATATGAGAGAGGTCGAGCACAGTAAATAATGAATGCATTTAAATTATGATTTAATTGTCATTTGCTGTGGCATATAAAATTTAATTTGCATACGCAATTACGACTAGCTGCTAATTTATGCGAAACACACACATTTCAGATCTCTTACTCTCTCTCTTCCCTTTCTCTCTCTCTCTCTCTCTCTCTCTCTCTCTTTCTCTGTCTTTTGGCGATTGCCCAGTAAATAACTAGACGCAAGTGCTTGAGAGGGCTCAGGCAACTTCTCGTTATAGTTAACCTTGTTGGTGTCCTTGTCCGAAGCCTTCAGCTAGCAATTAAAATAAACATTAAGTGCTGCAGACGTCAGGTGCAGATGGTAAAACGCATATCCTGTTGGATGGTTCAGGGCATATGCTTGGGCGCCTTGAAGCAGGCAATACAAAAATTCGAATAAATATTTGCTTAATTTGCCGGAGAAACTGAGAGGCAGAGGGATAGACAGATATAATGGTAAGTCAGTCAGCATACGTTACCTTCATACATGTTGATATATCTGGTTGACATGGTAAATTTTCTCATACTGGCACAATGAATTGTACTTGGGCCTCTTTGTTCCTTGGCAAATAAATTGCATGAAATCAACTTGCAATTTACTGCTCGAATTTATTTTCCACTCATAAACAACTGCTCGCCCGCTCAAATTGCCTCTCTATCTGCTTCTCATATGTACGCCCACTTTTTGCCTTCGCTTGTGACAAATTCCATTTGTAGTCGCAAATCCTTTGGCATATTTATGAATTATTATTCAAGTGGCTTACATTTAATATACTCAATTGCATAATTTAATGACAGATGTGTTATCGATTCATTGTTATTGTTGTCAATTTAATTGGCAACATGTGCAAATAATAAGGTCAATGAATAATTAAATTGTTTGCAAACAAACAGCATGTGAAAGAAGTCTGCCAAAGCAATATTTTGCAGGCGTTCCAGAATGAGATTTCACGCTCAATCCGCCAACATTCAGAATTGTGACGAGAAAACAACATTTAGTTTTTGTATAATAGAGAAATAGTTAGTTTCTTTTCTTGATTCCTCACTATATAAGTTGTCAACTAAAGAAGCGTTTTGCTTACTCGAAGATACTCCAAAGGTGAAATTAACTTTGGGAACACATTTTGTGAACATAAATGCTGTTATTCTGATTCGATTCATGGGTCAGCCAGTGTGCTCATAATTTATGTGCTTGACCCTAAGCGCCATATGCCACTTGCTAGGCACAAAAATCATAATAATAATATAACTCAAGTCTGTCCCAGAATATGTCTAATAAATAATTTAAGCACTCTGGATTGGACTGTCGACGATGTGCTGGAAGGAAACAGAAAAAAAGAAGGAAAAGCTTAAGTCTGAGATGGAGAACCCTTTCAAGCCAAATAAACACATAAAGCGGCACCATGAGAGAGAGAGCACATAAAACCGAAGGCGAGTAAGGGGCATATTAAATTATGTTGCATGCCACAAATGCCGCAGCAGCAGCAGTCAGTGAGGCAGCCAAGGACCGAGAACAATCATAAAATGTGACCAATAATGAAAATAATGAAGAAAACAAATGGCAGCAATTAAATACCCTATAAATCGTAGTTAAACACTAATGCAAAATGTATAAGAAAATGGAGAAGGAAATGGAATAGATATAGATTTTCCAAAATTTAGCTGTATTTTATAGTATTAATAGAGAAACTTCTGAGATCTGAAGAAGAGAGAGAAGAAGAGCACAAGAACTGTCAGAATTTGTTAGAGAATTTCCTCAGATTTTTATGTATTTAGCTGTTTTCTCTCTCTCTAGGAGAAATTGCCAGGTGCTCAAGGAAAATAATTAAATTTATACTCTGTCTTTTGTCTGCTTCACTTTAAGAGTATGTATAAAGTGGATGTGATGATAACAGGGTATCTGAGCATTTAATATGTCTACTTATACACATTTCTATTAGCGGCAGCTGTGAGCTCTTTGGTTCGGCTTGATTGAATCGGTCCTGGACTTGCGTCCTGCCTGCCGCCTGCCCGCCCGCCAGCTTGCGTGGCTTGTCGCAAATGGCCCGAACGAGACTCGTATATAAAGCGTAAATTGGCAATGGCAAAAGGTGCCATTCCTATAGGGTCAGCCCACAACTTTGAGTTGCTTAAAGTTTTGTGTGTGACAAATTGAGCCAACTTGGTGGCAGGGCGCCTTCGCTTGCCACAAATGGCAGCAATTGTTGCGATGCGCTCGTGCCTGAAACAAAAGCATCAATTTGCCCCGAGGCCAAAATCAATTGAATTCAATTCCAGCAACATAAACCAAGCAATTTTTGTTTAAGCGAAATTGTGGTAGCCAACATGAAATTGAATATGATTTGATATCATTTTAATTACAAGCATGTTACGTATACGCAGCGTAGTTTTATTTATATTTTATTTTGTTATTGCATTTAATTTTACATTTCAAAGAGCAGTGTAACTTTTTTGGCCACATATCAGTTGCCATTAAGCCAGCCAGATCCAAACACGCACACACACACACACACACACACGTATCATAGCATGCAAAACGGCCCAAGCAGACACATATACATATAAGATACATATGCATGTACACACATTGTATAAGCCAAATTTATGAGCCAGGCAAAAGCTTGTAAACCACAAATCAAAATGCAATACAAAAGCGCCAAAGCAGCTTACAATAATAGCAACAACAACAACAATGAGAACAACAATAACAACAACAATAATAACAACAATAACAATTATGTATCAAGTAAAAGCAATTGTAAATTTTCTAACTGAAGTCATTTTGTCTATATATCATGTGTCTGTCTGTCTCTCACACAGTGCCTGTCTGTGTGTGTGGGTGTGTGTTTTGGCGGATGCCATAAATAAAACTCTGCAAAAAGATAGACACTCCCACACACACACACACACACACACACACACACATGGCTGGCGTCAGTCTTGAACTGCCATGCAGCCGGAAATTGTTTCGCAACGTGGGAAATGTTTGATTTATGTCTGTTTTGTCAGTGGCCCAGCACGTCGCCTCTGCTCCCACCCGCTCTGCACAACGTCCAGACAGTCAGTCAGAAGTTGTAAAATGTGTAATTGATGATGTGGCAAGCGCACATAAAAAGCAGGCACAATACACACACACACACACGCACACAGCCACTCTCGCCCCTCCTAATATATGCGGCTAATGTGTGTCTTTCGTTCGCATTTTGTTGACATTTTCGACAAAACGTCTACAAAATGGCCAACAACAATGTGAACTGGGCCAAGATAAGTGCAGTTAAAGTGCAGGACGAGCGCGTGACGACATGCAAAACAAGTGACAAGCGCAACGGAAGTCAACTGGCAGCCGAACGGAAACGGAAACTGCATGCAGTACAAAAAGCAGCGCGTGGAGCAAGCTTAAGGCTTACAAAATGTTGACCATTTGGCAAGCAACCAGAAAAGTCATTTTGTTGCACTAGCCCAAACGTCAGCAGACATCAGGATCCACCTTGTCTTGTTATCCTTGCAAATATATATATATATATATGTATTTTTTTTTTGTCAGTCACACACAATGTGGGCGTAAGGGGGTTGGGTTTGGGTCTCTAGCCAAGCTGCTGCCACGTTGACAGCAATTCCCATTGAAGCTTAACAAATTGATTTTCTTCTTTTTACCAGTTTTCTCAAGCAGCGTTTAGCAAGTGGAAGTTGGATGAATAGGTAATGTATTTGTAGAGAGTTGACACTAGTTTGACAAAACGGTCTTTGTTGAATGCAGTACAAACATTAACTGCTTGTTAACAATTGATTACCAATTATTATTAATTAATCATCATTTTAATGGAGGTGCAATAAAATAAATACGGTTATTTTGAAAGAGGAATGTGGCACTAACTTGGCCGACTTAGCAAGCGTCTCTCTAAAGAGAAGGGAAATCGGAAAAGTGCGAGTTCGGAAGAGATTGCGGAGACAAAACATTTTTGTATCTCAATATCTCATTTCCTTCATGCATTAACCTTGTTTGTCATATCATTTCCCTCTCTTTAACATTTTTTAACTTTAATTTTACAAGTCCCAATTGGTTGTCCGCTTACCTCCGTCCATCACTGTACATAGATTTTACCTTCATCTTGTCTTATTCTTTATCCGTATTTACATCCATAGTAATTAGCTTCATGTTTGTACCCACTCTTAAGGTTAAGTGTCTGTTAAGTGACTGTTACTTAACATAACAACGAAATGGAATAAATGGCGCGCTGTTATTAAATGTGCCTGCCTACTTAAAAACGACCCTCGTAACATTTGCTGTTGCATGATATTTACCCGTTGAGCGTTTGTTGCTGCTGCTGTTGTTGCACACGCCAACAATATCTTTAAGTGATATATGTATGCGAGTGTGTGTGTGTGTCTGTGTGTGTGTGTGTGCGCGCGCCTAATGCAGTGGAAAGCATTTTATGCCACAAGACGTCATTCCCCTGGCTCATGCACACACACAAGCAGTCAGCTTGGAAATTTCCGCTGTTGTTTGCTTCATATTTTTGAGGCATAAATAAATTTTCATTAATTTATGCGGCAGCGGCGCTGCAAGCGGCCTCATCCCAACAAAGTGGCAGCATAAGTTTTGCCAGGCGCTGCACAGCTCCAGAGGAAGCCAACAAAAGCAAGATGAACTGAAAGGCACTGGCAGGCAGAGCGAAACTGAACGTTGGAGAGATAGAGGCAGAAGGGGAGTATAATGAAGGCAGCCAAAAAGCGCAGCCAAACATTATGGCTGCATTTTGCAGCAAGTCCTTGATGATGATGAATCCCGCCTGATATACTTGCCGCAAGTTTTGAATAGCTAATGAAGCGAGTATTGAACAACAAAATTGCAACACGCTAAGTATGCAGCGTGGTTAAGAAGCGAATTTCGATTTGACCTAATTGAAATTAAATGCAGTGCATTTCTTATGTCCCAAAAATGCATCCCACATGCAGGTCTTAAATCCATAGTTATTTTTGCGATCAATAATATCTGATGTTAAGAAGTTAAATTTCTTCTTGAAATGCGGATTCTTTGACAGGGATTTCATTTTGGGGGAAACAGAAAAGTTTGCCATGCCAAATATTTGAACTTTAAAGGAAGTTTCGGCCTTTTACCGGCTGGCATTTCACATTCATTTTGTTTCTGCAATTGCTCAAAATGGTTGGTTTTGCCTGGTGCAACGCGGCGTATGCGTAATATATTTGAAGCTTATTTCTCTGGGTGGTACGTAGAGAAAAATATATGCAAACAAACGGACAGAGCTCACACAAGCCCTGCAGCAGCGTAAACAAAATGTCCCCAAACACACACACACACACACACACATAGAAAAAGAAAGGTAGCCTCGAACAGCTGACATGGATAGGCAAACACGAGTTGTGCCTGTGTGTGTGTGCGTGCATTTTATTTGCGTTTGCTCAAAGGCTTAGCGGCAATGGCATTTTTGATACCACTACAAAAACTAAAGCCAAACATTGGCAACAGCAACAACAACATAAAGGTAGGCGTCGATATTGAGTAGAGCTTGCCTTGGAGATACCCTGGGAAAAGCCACAGGGCAGTTATAAATCTGTTTATATATACATATGCAAAGAAAAAACGTGTAACGTGTGTCTTTTTTAAAGAAAGTTCTGCTAAAGAAAGTATTTTTTATGGAAAATTGCAAGTATTTTCTTGTGAAATTAGCAAAGTCTATCGCATGAGCCTATTTATGAAATTTGTTAGGGCTGTGGACCTAGCATCGAAATACTACGAAATCGAAGACAAAATAAATGCTATGCTTATTTCAATAGAAATATATAATTCGTATACATATTTCTTATATATTTCGCATACATAGTTCGTATATATATTTCGGTTACAAGATATTTAGACCACAAACTAAACCGTTTTTAAGTTACATATTTTCCCAAATCCTTAAAAGTCTAGTTCTGTCAACTTATTCTTTGGTCTAGATTTAGTGCTTAAATTGTATATTCTTTAATGTTATAGTAAAGGCTTTTAATTAAAAAATTTAATTAAAATAAATCCGTTTATGTATTCATTATACGCATACTTATGTTGGTAGCTGTATCGCTTACAGTCGCTGACTTCGCAGAGTCCACGCAAATGCACAAACAATTTGTTTCAGAAAGAGATCCTTTCTTCTTCATAATAAGAAACCTACAATTTGGCTTAGCTTGTTACATACGAATACATGATACCCTATAGGGAGAGTGCTCTCAGTACATGGTATAAAAACCCACAGCGAGGTCAAATCTTAAAGCGCTTAGTGTCAGTGTTTGTTTGTTTGTTTATTTTTGTTTTGTGTGCGAGTGTGTGAGTGTGTGTGTGAGTGGCCTGAGGGCGACCCGCTGTCATTTTATGGCTTTATCAAAACTAATAAACAATGCGGCAGGTTCGAGGACGGTGACGACTTTAAGTGGCAGCTTTGCAGAGCATTTGCTGAGCGGCTTTTGTGCGTGCGGCATGTGGCAATTAGGCGCATTGTTAACAGTTACCATGCCACAGGCGGCTGTGCTGAATGGTCAACAGCTTGCAGCAGAGATAGACGCAAGCAATTGACAGATAGCCTGATGCATTTATTTACTTAAAGCGTGTAAACAATTTATCATTGCAAATGTGCTGCTTGTTGTTGTTGCTGTTGTTGCTGTTGATTCTCATGCATTTAAGCGCATAAACAAACGCGCGTGAAATATTCAATTAAAAGCTGTTAAATGAAACAATTACAAAGCGAGAGCCCCAACAGAGTCCTTGCCACGCACAATGTGCAAATGAAGCAATGTCAACAGTGGTCAACGGGTGGTCGCTGCAACACACACACACACACACACACACACACACACACACGCACACGAGCACACGCAATGTGTGTCCTGGTCTGTCATGGGCGTGGCACACTTAATTGTGCCACAAAGTGAGTTATGCCTGCAATCGATGAGCCATTTATAAATAAACCGTATTTTTATTTTTATTTTATTTACGTTATTTTGTTTTTTTGTCAGACTTTTGTTGATTGCCGTCAGTTGATTGTCCGTCCGGAAGCTCACTCAAACAGATTGTGCGTAATGTACAACAATGAAGAGAACTGCTTTTGAAAGCGCATAAAAAATTGGATTTTGTTGTCTGGCACGTGACACGCACAAATTACCTTTAAAAAACCAAATTTATATTAAATAACATTTATTTTTAGCTGAAGCACAAAACAAAAGTATCAAATTATAAATACAAAATATATAAGCCTTGACACGAATTGACTTCATTTGCAGCTCTCAAATCAAGTTCAATTTCAGTCGAGACTTTGCGAAATGTGCATAATTGCATTTAAAACTTTATGAGCCAATTATGGGTAAATAATTAAATAAATGCATTCATATTTAATATAATTATGCATTTGTTTAATTTAAACTCTTTTATACTTTGCGGCCGTGTCACTTTAAGTTAAGCTTAAAGTCGTATAAAGCCTCATATGAAGCACTGCCAAAAGCCACTTCAAAAAGAGCAGCTTTTGCATGTACATGGAAATATAAGTATATCCTTACATATATATTAGAAGGAACTGCAAAGAGTTCTAATTTGCAAGCGCTTTGGTGGCAAAGCAAAGTTTTTGCGAAAGCCCCAAAAAATTAAGAGCCCAAACTCAACGCAGTTCAACCAACTTTCCCAGCCCTTTTTTTTCTGCTTTTTTGGTTTTTTCTTTGGCACAAACTAAAATATACACATATTTAATTCCGTGTGGTTTTTCATCACTTCTTATGCTCTTAAGTTTTCGAGGAAAAAAAGGCAGAGAAAAGAACAAAGTCACCTTTATTTGAAAATTTTGCAAAAGCTGTCAACTTGAGCGCCCATTCCTGGATAATATGAGGCTTTGGCTCGCCAACATACAACCACATATGGGCATGAGTGTGTGTGTGTGTGTGTGTGTGTGTGTGTGTATTACATATGTACACCTGCTGCGGTGACATTTTACTGCTTTTTCTTTGTTAATTTCATTTGAAGCATTTAAAATGTGCGACGTGGCTGACGCTGACAACTAAATATATATCACACACACACACACACAAACACATACATACATGGGCGACCCACACCTCTTCAAGCAAAGTTCGTCAGCGTATGTGTGTGTGTGTGTGTGGGAAAGTCTTTGGCAACTTTTTTAATGACTTCGCCTCAAAGCCCGCACCATAAAGGCATAGAGAACGACTTTTCGCGTGCCAGAATATTTAACCACAAACGACGAGACGTCAAAATTAATTAGAAATAAAATTAGTTTTTAATGCCAAAGTGACTCTGTGTGCTTGTGTGTTTGTGCGTTCGTGTGCGTGTGTGTGCTGTAAAATATACTTTGACAAAAGGCAAAAGAAAAGCTTGGAGCAAAAAAGAAGAAAATGCGTGCGTCAAAACTTTTGTAAAAGTTGCGCTTGTTGAAGCTGCGTTGAGTTCACAGGAAATGATTTAATTTCAACAAGTTTTTGCACGCAAAAGGTGTTGCCTACTTTTTTGGGCGACGCATTAAAAACTCTGTTTAAATCTAGGTCTTAAATTAAGTTAATTATTTGATCTAAAAAAGATATGTTGACTATCAATTAAGCCAAAGTAAGGCGAATTCCAAAATCCAATCCAAATTGTTATTATTTACAACTAGAAATTATTTAACACTCCACTTGACCTGCGCTGACTTGATTTTGTGATTTCGTCCAGCAACAGTTGGCAACCAGTTGCATTGCTTGGCCATAAAAAGCAAATCGTTTTTAATGCGTTTATATTGTAAGCAAGCTCTGCCAGCAGCTGAGCCCAAAGCTCAAAAAGGCAAAACAACAATATGGCCAAGATAAACAGTTAAGCAGACACTGGCTGACAAGACTGAGCGACTGTTGTCACAGACAAACAGTCAACCACACACACACACACACACACACAGGCTACACACTAACTCACACATAAATCACAAGTAAAATCCACAAAAGTGCACTTCAGTTGGCGGCGTTCGTTGTTGTTGTTGTTGTTGTTGTTGTTGTTGGTTGCGAAGCCAAAGACGCTGATGACGTCGTGTTTTATGAACAGAATGATGGCAACTGAGGCAACAACTACAACTACAGCGAATGCAAATAAAAGAGGCGAACGCATCGAAAGAAATGGAAGTAAAAAAGAAGAAAGAACATTGCAGTGGGATGAACTTGACAATACCCTGTTCTTAGCAAGACTACCAGCGAGCCTTGAACCCAACCGATTGGAGCCAAAACATAAAACATATTAGTTGAGCTTATAACAGCTGAATATACATTTGTTATCTTTAAAACCAGTAAAAGCGAATATATCAGTTCAAAGTCTTCGTTCTTTTATGCGGACAGAACACATCCCATATACACTTCATCAGCTTGTGAACAGGGTATTGAAACACAGAGCAAAGTCCTGGCAACTGAAGTTGCTGCCACTTTAGATGCAAGTTCTGCGATGAGCAAAAAAAAAAAACCAAGCTAGCAGACAAAAATGAAGAGAAGTTCCTGTAGTGGCTGCCCGGGCAGCGGCAGCGTATTGAAAGGTGAACAACTTCAGCTGGCGGCTGGAAAACTACAGCAACAACAATTCACGCAGCCTACAGCTGGCTGCAGAGGCGGAGGGGGGCGTGTGCGCTGCTTGAGTACTGCTGACACAAAAATCAACGCATGGAAAGTGGGACAAGTGTCAAAATCACTTAAGTGCGAATGCTATGCCAAATAGAAAGAAAGCGAAGCCAGCCAGGCGAACGGGCAGACCGACAGACATTCAAGACGAATAGATGGCAGGACATTCCGTCAGACGGACATACCGTCAGACGGACGCCACCACCTACAAGGATGACGTCGCTGACAAGCGCGCTGAAAAGCAAACTGAAATGAAAGACAAGCAGCTGAGGAAACGGATTTAAGTAGTGGCTCTGCCACTGAGAGAGAACAATAGCAAATTGCGCCAAGGGTTGTTCCAAGAGACGTCAGCGGGCAGCGGGCTTATGAGTGCTGGCCGGGTGTGGCTCTCGTGTGTATGTGTGTGTGTGTGTGTGTGTGCCGCTGCACCACACTAGCTGGTTTCATGCTACTTAGTTATAACTGCAATCCAGGCAAACCAAAGCGTTAAATGAAACCCTTTTTGCGCTGACAGGACGAAGCGTGGTTGCCCTTACGTAAAATTGAGACTTACGTCAAGCAGAGCAAAGAAAATGAATATGAAGAGAATATATAATAAATACAATACAAGAAATGGAAGAAGAAATAAAATGTAAATAATTAAGGAGAAACAATTACAAACAACTTTAAAAATTACAGACTTGATTTGACAGATTCAAGTATAATTTGTTTTATAACTATTGCACTTAACTTTAATTTGTTTATAAGCACTTGGACTCTTTTGCATACTTGCCTTGCAAACATTGTACCTTGAGAGTGCCTGACAAAGTGATTAATGTGTTGACTCTTCTAGTTATAGGGTATTTAATAAGTAAAATAATTTATGATACACAGTACAATAAAATGCCAGCCACATAGTAGAGAGTTTTTTATTTTTACTTTAGCCATGTAATTACGAGCGCATTCTTTTCACAGTCATTAAAAATGACAAATTCCGGGCACAACAGCAAACTAGGACGCCCAACACGGCCAAACAGGGACAGGGACAGTGACAGGGAGAGGGAGTGGGAGAGGGACAGCAACATGGCCCCGTGTGAGAGAGAGGGAAGCGCAGCGAAGTGAAATATGCTTTCGTGCAGTTCACGCGCTTAATCGCATTCATAAAACTCAGTTTTACGACTTTTCAAGCACAACAAAAAAAAAAAACCAAGCCAAAAAAGAAAAAGGTTTTTAATGCGTAACTTTTGGTCGGTCGCACCCGTGAGGTCGGGGCGGGGGGCGGGCCCAGCCCTCACGGCTGGGCGTTGCCAGCAAAAAGGGTTACGCATCCAGACGATTTAATGTGCAAAAGATTTCATAAGGCGAAATTAATGTGTGAGGCGCCGTCTGCCAAAGGGCGTGGCTACAAAATGGAAGCCATCGAGAGGCGTACGCCATACACAGTTGGATTTCCGGGCTCTGCTTCCATTTCCACCTGCACTTCCCTTTGTAATTGCCAGTGACAGGCGCGTTCTGCCAAATGAAAGCGTTAATGAAATAACAAAGTGTGATTATTGCCCCACAGGTGCGCAGCCAAATCCAGTGAGCGAGGGGAATACGTGAATGGCCTTCAGACAAAGCACTTGTTAGTGTCCTTCAGGCTTAAAACTGTGCGAAAATTGTTGAGTTTATATAATATTTAGACTTCGCTGGGAGATTCGATAGAATGTTGTATGAGTTTTAATCAATTTAAGATGAGGCTGTGAATAACTTGAAGGTCGGAATAGATAACGATAAAAAAGTACAAACTAGAAATGAATATATATTAAAATAACGTTCTCTCTTGCAATTTATTGCACAACATTGGACTAGACAACGAAGGACTGGAATATGTTTAAATATTTAGAAATTGTTCAAAAAAGAAATTATGTGAGAAAAAAACATTACTTAGACAAACACAACCTTATTGATTTCACTTGGTCGACAACAGGTAAATTCATCTTTATAGTCAATATTTCTCAAGGGAAATTTGTTTTCACTTTGTATTCTCACATTATTCTGTCTTTCGACCATAAATTTGTAGCAATTTGATGGTAACTGCCAAAGCCTCAAGTCTTTGTGTTTGGCCTTAAAAATCGAATTCAAAACCAAAACCAAATTTAACTGGCGACTGGACATAAATATTTGCCAAATGCAGCTGCAAAGGCAGAAATTTATGAAATTTTTTAAAGCAAAAATTGTGCATGAAAATCGATATGATCAATGGATGGGATACCATGCAATTAGGCTGAGTTGAGCCATAGGCCTGGACCGGGCCCGAACAATGGCCACAGCAGGTGGCTCAGCAAAGGGCGAAAAGCAAAGCAAAAAGGCAGAAAACCAGCTGCCAAAGTTGGCCAAGTTAACACTAAGCGAGCCTGGCCCATTGTTTCCACTTTTGCACAGCACAATGCACGCGCACTTCAAGCTTGTTTAGCTGACTAAACTCAAACTCACACACACACACACACACACACACACGCACACACACACATACGAGCTATGGAAAAGTCAGGCTATATTGCAATATGAGATATGAATAAACATCTCGTTCTTTGGGCTGCGTGCATTTCCATTAACTTTGTGTACTCAGCGAAGCGTGTGAATATGTCAAAATGCACTCACGAATATGCTGCTTGGCGAAAATAGTATGCAGCATATTAGACTTGTTTTTGGCTAGGTAACTTATGCACAGCTTTCTCTTTGCCACAGACAAAAACTTAGCGTGTTCTGTAAAAGAAATTCAACAAGTTTTTATTTATATACAAGCTTTGGAATTCAAGTCGCAGCCAAAAATGTCGCAAGAAAAATGTTGTTTGTCTTGAATCAATTTTTGAGTTGCGTTGAGTAAAGTAAATTATTTCCCTTTTGATCAAGACCAACCTTTCATTTGCATATTTAACATTCTTGGAAACCCTTAAAAATGAATTTCTTTCATATTCGTCTTAGAATAAATATAAGAGTATTGAAGCACATGATGAAAACTGAGCTGCATGAATGTTTGTGAAGCTTTCAGGAATGGAGCTTTTCTTTGATTACTCAATAGAAGCATTTTCGGCACTTCACAACACAACCCTAGTTACATAAAGAAATTAAATTATATAAAGGGCTGTCAGAAATTTATATTTAGAACATGGTCAACACACATGGCTCTGCTCAAGGATAACACATGGCTGTGCATTGGCCATGCTCTTGTATTGTTTTGGAATGCCACTTGAAAAGAGAACAACAACAAGAACAAAAATCATATTTCAAAGACTGAACAGCGTAAATGAAATTGCAAAGGCGAAAGTTTTACGACAGTTTGACAAGAGCAACAGCTACAAAATGGCTGCTGCAGCTGCTGTTGCTGGTTGAACTCGCATCGCATCGCATCACATCGCATCGCATCGCATCTCATTTCATTTGCACTTGAGCTCTTTGTTTCTCCATTGAGATTTGCGCTCGAGCAGAGCTGGGTACAGCTTCAACTTGATTGAAAGTAAATGTTGGCGAAATCGAAGCCAGGGCGCCGGCAACTGCAACTGAGGCATACAATACGAACAAAGCCAATGGGAGTTGCAGAGTTGCGGACGTGTGCCAACTATTCGCACTGGCTGCCTGACAACGTTGCGTATGTGCGATATTTCAAACGGCATTAGAAACTCATGTCAAAATGGCAGCCTGTTTAAAAATGGCGCTCGTTAAAAGCGCAACAGCAGCGACAGCGACTGACAACAACATCAAGAATGCCACACAGTAATCGGAGACGTGTGTGTATGTGTGTGTTGTACTCTTTACATGCGCGCTGAGAAGGGTATACTGTGCTACGATATTTACATAATTTTGTGTAAGGTCTTACAAGTCATACTATATAATTTATTCAATAAAGTGCTTCCCAGTTATATTTTGTGTAATATCTTTCCAAGTGTAATATTTTTGTTAAGTCTCTTAACGGATGGACAAATAAACTCCAAATGATCTCTGTTTTTATTCCTATTAATGATGGTTGACTATAGGGTATCTGCAAGCCAATCTCTCTCTCTCTCTTCTTGCTTCTTATTTTTTCTTTCAATGGTTGGATGTTGGCAAATTAATGACAACATGGCGCAGGCATTTTCATGTCATCGCGCCATTTCCGCGATTTTTAATTCCGTGCCAGGAAAAGCAGCTAACAATTTTGCATTGTTGAAGAATCTACTTGAAAGTAACTCAGGAAAATTGTATATTTGCAGAAGGATTTTGTTAACATTTAGCTACAAGGAACCAACTTTTATGTGATATATATGAGCTCAAAACTGAGCCAGATTTTTAATTATGGTTTGTCGCTCAGATCGATATACAATCAAATGAAGGAGCAGCATATTTATTTATATATTATATATATTTATTTAAATAATAATTTGTAAAAGAAGATTTCCTTTTATATCTTATCAATTAAGACCCAATTGCCTTCATAGCCACAACAAAATGAAGCTTTTCAGAAAGTGATTCATTTCCCGTTTAAAACTAAAAAGCTTTTAACAAAATTCATCACGTTTTTAACCCTTTAATGTAGAATATATATATTTTTTTGTGGTATATCAACAAAAAAAACTTGCATTATTAATCGATTTCGTCAGCCAAAATATATGTACAAAGCTGCCTTAAAATGTTGGCGTAAGTTGGTGAGTTTTCTTTTGTTTTGGCCCGATTGTTGCTGTCATTTTGTTATTTATTGAAGGCGGAGGGGTAAAAGTTTTGCTGTTAACCGGCAAGCGGAATCTCAACGGTGCGTCTAAACCCTTTGCGTGTGGCAAGTTTTACGGCTGTTAACGCGGCAACTTTATCAACTGGAGGCACGTGCGGCAACTGCCTCAGCCCCAGAGTATTATGCGCCACACGCTTCACTCCGAATGGCAACCGTTGACATTGATTTGGGTTGCGGCACCGATGCGCCGGGCCCCTCAAGAGAAAGTAACCCATTTATTTACTTGAACTTTTGCGCGTTCTACACGGTGCTCATTTATATATTTTTGGCCGAGCAGCTTTTGGGGTCGCTACTTGAAATTGTTGTACGGAAATGTGGCACACGCGGCGCGGCTGCTGCAGCTGTGCGGCATGTCAAACGCTTGCAACAGCAACGAACGCTGCTCTCCGCTTAATAAGCAGCTCTTACAACGTTGCGCAGTCAGTTTGTCACTCATTTTGCTTCATCATGCAGTAAGTGTGTCAATGTAGCTGTCAAGCCTCCCAGCACACACACACACACACACCCTCTAACATAGACACACACTCAGAGACTACAAAGCCCATCGCGCCCACGCCCACTAAACAACCCACGTCCCTCCCTCCCCCCACTCGGCTTGACAAGCCTCGCTGCTCGTCTATTTGTACTGCTGCTTAGTGCAAAACTTGTCATTTGCAATTTCAGCAAATTTTTTTCAATACCCTACCAGAAGGCATTATAAATTTTACATCTTTGTTTGACATGGCAAAAAGTCTAAAGAAGCCTGAAAACAAATATATATCTTATTTATATTTATTTAGCAAATATTTCGAATTTATCCTCTTGGTAAAACTAAGCCCTTGGGAGTTATCAGGAACTATTGTTAACTGCATATAAACTGTATTTTGTGTAGCTCAGCAAAATATATGTAGATGTCATGCGAGCAAGCTTAAAGAATTAAACTTTTATTTGAAACAAGCAACTTACCAAGATCCTGAGATCCAATTTCCTGAGATCCAAGATCCTCCGAACAGTAGTAAGAGTATCCCAACTTCGGCTTGGGAAAGCTGGTTGGGTTTTCTTCTAACATTTGTATTTTTTAACGCCGCCTGCTGGCAACTCGCGCATATTTTCCATGCAAATTTTCCACCCTGCCCCACTTCCCCTGCCCTTCCTTTCACTGCTTAGTTTCGCTGAGGTTATGTGTAAACTAAGTGCTTGTAAATGTTATTACGCTGCACCTCGGCATTTAACATTGCACAGGTCCCTTTTTATCAAAGCAAATTTAACATTTCATGTTAAAGGCTAGACTTTTTAAATTGTCAGCAAAAGTTTCGCGGCGCAGCTGCAAAAACCCCACACCTAAATAAACAAATTAATTTGCGGCCGTCGTCATTTTTTTATGCACTCTTGGTTGCGATCCTTTTTTCTTTTCGGCCATTAAAAAGGATTATGTGCTTGAGATATTGTGTGGCTCTTTTATTTTTAAAGCCTGAACCCGTTCAAAATGTTTTAAAAGGGTATATTGTATTTGTGCAAAAACTAAATGTATTTAACAGGCAGAAGGAAACAGCTCCGACCCCATAAAGTATATATATTCTTGATCGGCATCAATAGCCGAGTCGTTCTAACCATATCCGCATGTCTGTCTGTCCGCCCGTCTGTCCGTCTGTCCGCCAATCTGCCCGTCTGTACGTATGTATTAACGCAAGGATCTTAGAACCTATAAGAGCTAGAGACTTGAAATTTTAGCTATAGGTCCTTCTATTGCCTACACAGATCGAGTTTGTTTGTTGGTTTGAAAACTTGCCCCGATTCCAAGCAATTGATTAAAATCGATATCGAAATCCTATAATAAGAGCTTAAGTCAGCAAACATCAAGTTTGTTGCTTCTAGAATAGTATATATATCTGCATTTGGTATTGGAAGATGAGGGTACAGGGTATCCCCTAGTCGGGAGCTTCCGACTAGAACCTCTTACTTGTTACGTTTGCTGCAACTGTTGTCCTTTCTTCTTTTTTTAATTAAAAATGTATGTGCTTTAAAGCTGATTTCCTTTTTATTTTGGGCAAATATATTATGCATGCGAATTTGATATAGCATTTCGGCTGTGATTGTTTAAATGAAATGCAAGCGACGTTTGTTAGGTAATAAAAACTTTAAAATGCCATCTGAAAAGTATAAAAAAAAGGAAACAAATATAAAATGCGGCACTAAAAGAACACAAATGACAAGGTAGAAGCCGGGGGGCAGCAGAAACAAGAGCTGCAGAAAGCGCAACAAAAGCCTAAAAAATAATTGACTCTGACTGAAAAAAACGATTTCAGAATTTTGCCTCCTATTATGTACAATTCTTTATATATATATTTTTCAACAGCTTTCCAAAAGAATCAAAAATATCTCGAATCATAAGAAACTTTGCAAACTAAATTGCAAGAAAATCAATTTTGTTTGATGGAAAAAAATTGATTTCCACATTTAATATTAGTTTTTCTTAAACAGCATTTTGTGCACATTTTAAAATGTATAAAAACTAAATTCGGTAATTTATTTTTTAAGCCCCTCAAGAGTAAACAACGATTATTTACAAATATCCATTTTATGCACATGAGACTTTGGCAAACGAGCAAAAAATGTTGACAATCGATGACCTATTTTTAAATGTTTTAAATATTTTGTTTTACCCTTGTTTATATGATACTTTAAAGCTTCCATCGGCGGCAAATGGGAAAAAAGGGCTTTAATATTTGATGAGCTGCTGTGTCCCGCCATGCCGGCGCCGGCACGCCCCGCCGCCCCTGGCCATGCTGTGCCTGGCACGTGTCCGTACTTGCCAGGCAACGTTTTCAATTAAATTTTCACAATTTTCCGTTTGCCGCGGCCGCCTACTCAAGAGAAATGGCTTATGCGATAAATATCATGACAAATACTTCCGCGCACAGCTTGGGCTACTTTCTTTGCCTACTTTTTTTTATGTCGCGCCTACTTAAGCAGCAGCAGCAGAGAGAGGGGCATTCGGGGCTGGACGCACGACTTCCGCTGGGCACATGGAAATGTTGTTGTTGCTGCCAAGCTGACGCCTGCTTGTTGTTGTTGTTATTGTTATTTCAATTGCCGTTGATGTTGTTCTTGTTGTTGTTGTTGTTGTTAATGTTAGCAATTAACACGTTCTCAACACTTGCTGCCAACAAGACACACGAACGAAAGTTGCCTGACTATGCCTACTGCCGCCAACGGCTGGCAACTGGTCACAATGGCATCGCCTGCAGCTTGTGGCATGCCTCGGCTGCCACTCGACGCTGGACGCGTAAATTGCACGCACACTCCAAACGATGGAAAACAAGGAGCAGCAGGCAGCAGGCAGCACACGACAGACAGACTAACAGTAACGGAAAAGGCGCATTGTCTGTCGCGCTGAAAAGCATGCAACAATAAACGTAGCACGTTGCACAGTGACACGCAGCTGTTGTAGCTTACATGAAACATTTTTAGTCTAAAGCTCGAAAATAATAAAACTAGAATACCAAAAAGGAGCACACGATCATATGACTTAAAACGTTCACCGGTAACAAAGTTTTGGCTGCATCTCGAACCACTGTGCAGCGTTGAAGTTTGTTGGATTCGTTCTTGCGCGCCTGTTTGACTTTGTCATTAGCAAATGCACTTGAGGCAGTGCAGCGAAAACGAAGCCAAGTGAAACACTTCAGGGATTTATGCATCCCTGTCGCTGTCGCTGTTGCCTGTTGTCGCATTGTCCTGCCACTTCCGCTTCATGCGGCCTCTCATTAAAGTTTGAGGCAAGCAGCCGCATTGTTGCATTGTTCGCAATTACGGCTGCCAGAAGGGGCAACTTGAGCCGTGAACAAGGCAACCGAAACTTATTCACAATTTAACTGTTGCCTAGTTTGAATATTGAATAAATATGCTTAGCTCGAGCAGCAGCTGGCGGCACAGCACCAAGAGCACTTCCTGTCGACACTTGGCGCCTGCAGAGCCGCTCGCCCGCCCCCTCTCCCGCTGCCTGGTGGCAGTCCACAGCTGGGCAAATGCAATTGCACAATTTCCAATTGTGCGCAAAATGTTGGCCAAAATGCTGCATAAATTGTTTTGGCAACAAGTCAAAGCAGCCGGATCGGCAGTCGAAGCTGGCGATGCCAAGCCGGAAGCAGCTCAAAGGAAGCCGTCCACTAGGGCGCAGCTGGAGCCAATTGGAGCCGGGTTGACATTGGCCTATCGCAAAATTGTGGCTAGTTAAATGACGAAAGGGATAATGGCATGAGTTGCATATTCTTTTTAAGTCGGCATAAGGAAGAAAAAAGTGTGATAATTGATAGAGTAGGACACTGAAAGATGAACTGTGAAAGGTGTGGAAGAGTTCTCGAATGAATTTCCTATATTGCACACACCAAACCTGAGTCTCTACGCTGACAGCTTCCGCTTAGAGCTGGGCCTAAGGTAGCTTCTAGTCTGTTTTTAAATACTAAGCTAAACTTTTCCTTGTCTACTCTCTTTAAAAACTTGCTGCCATTGTTGTCGCCATTAACAAAACTTCCAAATAATTTCACTGAACCCATGCCATTTGCTAGGTGGCAGGCCGTAGTACTGCAGCCTTGGCCTCTGGCATGGGGCAGCTATGTAACAGGTTGCAAAGGAGATTAGGCAGTCAGAAGTGTAACAGCTGCTGCTTGAGTTGCCTTCGTATTTTGTATCCTTTCGGGCAGGGGTCATACTCCCAACTCCAGCACTGCCCTGTTGAGGCCTTCATTTGTAAGCCATGTCAGTCAGGCGAGCGAGCGAACGAACAAGCGGACGGACGAGCTTAAGTCCTCGACCTGGCGCACACACCAACCACTTGAGCTCTGGCAAAAAGGTGCGCCACGCCCCAATTGGGGCGGACGGGAGAGTCGCATTCAATAGGCGCTTTTGTACTTTGCAGAAAAGCAAATATTTATATTTCAGCTTGAATGCCTGAACGATTGAACTGAGAGCGAAATTTGAACTGTAGCAAATCACACGCGTTTGATTGATTGATGATTCGGCAGAAAGGTTACCCCGCCCACCTCCCTAGACATTTAATATTTATACAAAAAAAAAAAAAACACAGACAAAAAGGGAAATATCAAAAAGCAAGCAAAAGCTGTGCGCACAAAGGCTGATCCCTCATTGTTACAGCTTCACAGTTGCCATTAATATGCATTGTCGATAAGGAGAATAAAGACGTACCCACCATTTACATGGCCAACCATCTAGCTGTACCTCTATCTGTCGGATGCTGTGCCAAATCAAACAAACGCAATAAATCAACGCAAACGAAATGAATTTTGATTGTCATTGATTTATGTGCAGTGCAGTTGATGGCAACTAACTTGGCTGAAGACACGCCCACAGCACACGCAATAAACCAATAGATAATCATGACAAGAGAGATTGTATACCCTGTACGTTTCGAAAGTGCCTAAATTGGGTATGTTCAGGTTGAGTAAATGTTACATAAATACATATACATATACATACACAAAGGCACTTCTGAGACTGACTGAGATGATCTACCCAAGGCCGAGTATCCTTCTGTCTGAAAGAGCTTTGGAATGAATTTATCGAGCGCGATTATCGAGATGTTTTCTTATCGAGCATATCGTTAAGCACAGCTTGTACGACTTACGTAGATTCTTGTACACTAAACCAATCCAATATATTTTTTACAGCTTGAATACGTCCATAATTTGCCCAAGTTTTTGGTATATACACACGCTTAAATGTTAGCTTGTCGCTCTAAAAATTCCCCAATGATTAGACTAACAATTCGAAAGATTTTAAAGAATATCTTCTTATACTATGAAACAGCCATGGCAAAGGGTGTGTAGCTTGCGGTGTGTGTATAAGTTTCTATGTAAGTTTCATTTATTAATGGATATATATAATACTCTCTCCCCGCTAGAAGCCTTATCATGAACACAACAGATGCTATAGATCTTTCCGGCAATGCCTTTCCACATACTTTCTACGATTAAAACGTTTATAATTACACGTTTCTTTAGGCTTTTAATTTTTAAGGCCCTCCTACACGTTATTTCTGGGAAGTTCTAAATTTAAAATTCATTAAAATTGCTATGCGTCAAATTCGCGAAATAATTTATAAAGAAATATTTCAAAGCAAGAATTTGACTAGCAGCAAGAAAGCTGTTATTGTAATTCAAGGAGCATATTTCAAAGCGAAAGCCTTCGCGCGCTCCTTTGGCTATTTACCCAAAAAACACAGAGAAACCTTTTAAATATAGTAATTATTCATTAAATTGCATTCCACTCGCAACGCCCTCGAAAGAGTACAAAAACTTGTTGCCCGCTTTTAGGCGCGGGCCGAATTTGAATGTTGTGAGTGTTCCATGGAATATGCTGCTTGCTGCCGTTGGCCGCCCGCTAATTGTTAAAACTTGCAATGACAATAAAACAAATGCTTAAGCCAAATGTCTGCGGCGTTCAGTCAGTGCGTCAGTCAGTCAATGTGTCAGTTTGTCAAGTGAAAATTACATTTGAAATGCTGTCGAGCTGTCATCAGCTCTGCTGCCGTTGTAGTCGTAGTTGTTGTAGTTGCTCTTTGCCCTACGTGACCCAGCAAAATTAATGCTGATGGGCTGGTTTGGTATATGGGGGCGGGGGGCGTGGCTGTATAAATTATAAGCCTTGAACTTTTGACAAGCGTCAAGGCAGCGACGAAAAACAAGTGCTTGAGCCTATTTGGCAGCTCTGATAATCACATGGCGTATGAGTGATATTTATTTAATGCTGAGATATACACACATACACACACATGCACACTATATATACATGAGGGCTTGTGTGTGTGTGTGTGTTTGTGTAGTAAGTAGTTATGCAAATGTTAAGCACACAGCCGCCTTTTGACCTGAAAAAGTCAATACGAAAAACTCTGCACATGGCCGCAGCAGAACATCCACCCACACACTCATACACACACCCACTCATACACACCCACACACACACGCAAACAGTCGAATATAGATGCAAATACAACGTACAACAACAACGCATCGCTGAACACTCGTCTTACTCGTTTGCTGTCTGGAACATTGGCCAACAGCTGAGGCTGCCACAGGCGACAAAAGTTTTACTTTTGTAATCTTTCGAATTGAGAAATAAATAGATTTTGCATATAAATATATCTAGCTGCGGGACCCAATCGCTAGCATATTGTGTTAGCCAAACTAGATATGCAAATTTTATGAAACAAATCAATTCTATAAAATCATGAACAAATTTGCATTTAGCTGGGTTAAAGCCTCAACCGCATAAAACAATAGGATATTTTTGATTAAGTTTAAGCAGTTGAATCAGCTGAAATGTGATCAAATCAATCATAACTAAAAATCAGGGAATGTGCAACATTTAACATATTATTTTGATAATAGACTAAATTTAATAAGTCTACTTACCCAGCTATGCAAAGTACTTATAGTAGGGAAGCTCGAGTTACAGGCCAGGATACGAATGTTCTCAAGAGAAGAAAGGCAAAGAGTTTTTTCTCCACTATGCAACAGAACCTTAATTATAATACTATTTATAATAATAAAAGTACTTACGACACCAATATATAACTTTTTTTAACTTTACCTTAGTTCTATGTTTGTCGAAAACGAAGCCGCCACATTTGTCGGCTGTTGTCTGGTCTCCCTGACTACTGGATCCCCTACCAAGACGAAACGCAAAGAAAATCGAATTGCGAAAGTGTAAACTTAATTAAGAGCATTGCGAGGAGAGTTGATTTTGTTTGATTTACGCGCCAGCAGCCCTCTTCACTGTAATTATGTAGCCTTCGCCGGGCATATACTACATAGCATATATATATAAATCTATATATATACGTATAGATGGAGGTCAAAGGCAATGCGTAGGCGGCCCAGGGTCAGGCGTCAAGCGGTGACCAGCTGTCGCTGATTACCCAAAAGAGGAAAAAAAATTGTAAGGACGCAATCCCTGGCATTTCATGGCTCATTAGGCATGCACATACGTTTGCACCCGCGTCAAGAGCACAAAACCCAATACGCTGGGTCGCTAATACAACAAACCCCACAGCCCACAGCCCATACCCTACCCCATTTGGAGCTCTCCACCTCTGGTGCTTCCCGCTGGCAGCAAATTCAATTTTCTACGACGCCGATTTGGTTTCCGCACGTCTTAAGCTATCGTCGCCACCTTCTACAGCGCTGCCATGAATATAGTTATAGCCCAGTCAAGTTCAGGTCCTTCTCGCTCGCTCCCTCTCGCTCTCTCTCTCTCTCTTTGTGTGAGGCACTCGATACCGATTTGCGCTGCAAAATAAATGATAAGAATCTGTGTGCGCGCTTGCTCATGAATTACAAATCGCATAAAGGATTTGCCACTAGCTCAAGAGGACGACTCGACTGCAGCAGCGCCAGGATGCAACTTGTTTGTTTTGGATACGAGCAGCGGCTGCAGCAGTGAGGCCGTTTTCGGACTTCGAAGCGTTACAGTGTGACCAACTCCGCTTGTTTCAAGTCAAGTCAAAAAATTAAGTGTTTTTCTTTTGTTTCAACATTAATTTAAGCTGTTTGTCCTCCATTGAGGCTTCTTCGGCTTCTCAAAAGTTGGCAACTCTGGCACGTCAATCACATTTGCAGGCTTTTTGTGTTCTCCGTTGTTTACAAGTGTGTTCTGTAATTCGCAATTGGTTTAAGCGCATTTAACAACAAGTAGAAATAACATATATGGTTTTTTTTTGTTTTTTATAAAATGTAGAATTTGTCAGCTGCTTTATTATGACTAAATTAATGTTTGTCTTAGCCCTAGTCGTTAAATCGATTAACTATAATTTTTATACGAATCAGATTGTTGAGTTCTCCAGCATTATTTATAACTATATACTAGAGCTAATTATTATATATTTTTATATATATGTATATATGTACATCTATTATTTTTACATTGCAGAAAAAGTTGTCGTCATTCGCTTTAGTAGAAAAAAGTTATTATCACCGTGTTTTTTTTTCTCTCTAAATCGTTTCTTAGTCGAAATTGAAATTCTTGTTGGAATTTTGTGTACAATTTTTTAATAGTTGCATTTTTGTAGTATGCTTATAGGAAAATAGCCATTCTAACACTTCTAAGTAGACTAGTTCTTGAAATTTTACAATAGATTATTGTTCTTGGTATTGTTTGCTTCTTATAGGTATATTATTAAGATACGACAAGTTTGTTATTCGGAATAAAAATAAATTGAATTAAATTTTACGAGTAAAGGCAAGGCTTTTCCATATGAAATTTAGTACAATTATTGGAATTGGAAAACTTGGGGAAGGAGAGGTTACAAGTTCTTGAGAAGAAAACAAAAGAAATATTTGATTTTAACTTTTTTTTATAGTTTTGTGGTTTACGGAACAGCCATTTCTTTGGGTTTTATTATATATATAAAAAAGCATTTGCGGCAGTCGTTGTGGTTAGTATATATACACATTTATATATATATATATATATATATATATATATATATATAGAACATTTATGAACTAACCTTATATGGCAAGTTAAAGTTTATTTTATATTATGAGCACGATTCAGACAGTTCAACTTCATGTGTGTGTGTGTGTGTGTGTGTGAGTGTGTGTGTGTGGGTCTAGTTCTGGAATTTTACAAACTTCTTAAGTTGCGCTCTTAAAATATGCTAAGGCCACATTTAATTTTATCTTCTTTAAATATATATGTATATATAATACTAAATTTATTTATTTCTTGAGCTGCCTTTCGTATGATAAGGCATAATCTGATAAAGGGCAGGAGAAAATGCGAAAAGCGAAATTTTAATGAAGCGACAATCATTTGTATTATGTGCACACATTAATTATGACAAATGTGAGTAGAAAGAGACAGAAACGGGCGAAGAGAAAAGAAGAAAATTTGTCGAACTGCGTAAATATATCTTAATGAGCCATTATTTAACAAAGACCGCAAATGTCAGCAGAGAGAAAGGTGTAAGATAATAGAAAGGTGTTCATGAATTTTCCTATTCAAAAGGATGCGAGTTGAGGTCAGGTATATAAATTAAGCAAGATACTTCTTGAGGTAGTGTCAAGTGTTGCGGGATTAACCAAAGTAAATAAATCAACAAGAATAGAAGTCGCATCTATACAAAAGCAGGAAGAGTTATTGAATATACATGAGATTTTATGAATTAACAAGAAACGGCAAAAGTTATTGAATAGAATCGAAAAGGTAATGAAATTATTAAGCATTTCTTGGAGAGAGCATTTGCTATGTAATAGGAATTAAGACAAAAATTTTGGAAAGCTCTTGTAGATTATCTTTAAGAAAAGTAAAGAACTAAAGAACACATATATGGAGAACTTGATTGGGAAACAACTGCAGAGAATTTAGTAAAAGTTTATTTGAATTAAAATGAAAACCGAATCCCATTGAATGTGGAAATTGGGTGAATGTTAAGAAATTTGATGGGAAATGTTCAA
This sequence comes from Drosophila kanekoi, assembly GCA_037075305.1. Taxonomy (NCBI): domain Eukaryota; kingdom Metazoa; phylum Arthropoda; class Insecta; order Diptera; family Drosophilidae; genus Drosophila; species Drosophila kanekoi. The sequence goes on from JBAMCE010000478.1 coordinate 859,273, forward strand.
AGAACGTTAACACAGCAAAAAGGTCAATTACAATAGCTCAGGGAAGACTTTGGAGTTCAAAATATTGAAATGCGCGTATGAATCAAGTCTTATAACAGCTTTTGACAAATGTTAAGAGTTTGTGAAGGAAATGAAAGTATGCAAAAATAGTTAACAAGCGCAATGGGTAATAGCTAGTGATATATTAACAATGCAAAGAAAAGAAAGTTGTCAGATTAATGCTGAAAAGCGAATAAGGAAAAGCATTAACAACAACATAGAAATATATAAAAGGTGATTTCAATCTGAAGAATATGTTTTACGAATAATAATAATATAATAAGCTCAATCAGCTCATAGAACACCCATGTGATAAATATATAACAAGGATTAACGATTAATTAAACAATGATGAGAAATGAAGAGCAATGGAAAGAATATATTTATCAAATGTTCAGAATTTGTATAGGAAATGTTAACAACAAGTGCAATCGAATAAAGGGAAATGTGTAAAGAGAAGAAGCAATAAAAATAATTTAAATTGGAAATGATTAATTAAAATCGGAATAAAATTTTAAACTGCAGAGATTTGGTATTGAATGGAAATGAAAACTGAAGCATCGAGAATCGAATGAGAATGCGAATGCGAATAAAATGTCTTTCTTTTTTCAGCTCTTCAAAGGTCCTAACCTAACAGCATAAGCGTAAGTGTAGCTTGGCAATATTCTAATCATAGTTACATATATACAGCCCATTAGAAGAGTGAGAGAAGTGGGGTATAGGGTGTAGGTGTGTCCACACCAATGCAGGTGTGTTGGAGTTTATATGCCCCTGTCCGAGTTGCATGCGCATTATCACGCCACGATGGCGGCCATTGTTGATGGGTGATGCGACAAGTCGGCCGCCGTGTGATGATGATGATCACCAGGTTGATGATGATGATGATGTACCTCCGCCTGGCCAGAAAGTTGTGCTTGTTGTTGTGGGTGATGGGAAATGTGATGGACCGGAAAGCTCCACAGTGCAAAAGGCATCTGCTGTTGCACCAACAAAAGCAGTTGGCGTAATTTGTTGGTCGTTGTTCGTGTTGTTCTTGCTGTTGTTGTTGTTGTTGTTGTCACCCTGCTCGTTGTTCGTGTTGTTATTGTCGTTGCCGCTGTTTCACTTGCTGCTGCATCACATGCCGCAGCCATGCCCTCGCCGTCACCGTCGCCGTCAGCGTCCCGCGTCAGTGGCACCTGCTTGGCGCAGCGCATCTGCAGCTCGCCGCGTCGTCATTCATCCCAGAGGCACTGTTGTTTCTGCCGCACATAATAGGTGAACTGTGTACACTTGCGGCAGGTCTTGATGCCGCAGCGATAATTCGTCTGCTGCTGCTGTTGCTGCGTCCCGGACGTGTCGCCCCCCACGCTCTTGCCCTTGCAGTACTTCAGTCCGCACGGATACCAGCCGATGCAGGTCTCCAGCGTGCACAGGCAGGGCGCCCACAGGCTGCTCACTTCGTTGCAGCGCGTGGAGAGCGCATCGGGAAATTTTTCGGTTGCTGCCTCCAGGCTGGAAATCGAGGAGCCTAACCGTGCAACAACAGTAAAAAAAACACCACCACGCGCATTGACAAAAATGAGTGGGCAAAAATAAAAAGCGGAAGAAAGGAAAACAAAGTGCAAATGAAAATGGTGTAAGTAAAATTTGAATTCACAAATAACGCACAAGCAGCTCGTTAGCAATTTTCCATTCGATTTTCAACAACTTATCACGAGGGAAAGCGCGAAGTTCTCTTTGAGTAAGGTGTTCAGAGAATTGAGTAAGGTGTTTGTTTGATGAAACAACTTGATATTCACCCATTTTTCGCTCTTGAACGTGGATTTTCCAATCCTGAACACAAGGCTTTACTGATTTCCCCAAGGCTGTCTTTTTCAGCCCCAAGGGCGAGGTCTTCTGAAATGTTTCCTAAGAAATTAACTTCAAAGCGATCGGATCATGTCGATATGGATCAATTCAATTGTTCGATTCTCATTAGAAACAATTTCCCCAGCCAGAAAATGGTGATTTTGGGAAGGAATTCCGGTTGGAATTGGAAGGTTGAAGGAAATACAAACATTTTTATATGATAAAGCCAACGCATTATCCGACCATGCTGGTGGCTTTGAAATTTGAATAAAAACAAAGTTTCCACCCATTTTCCACTAATATAGGTGAATTTTATCATCATAAGAAAGTCGATTGCTAATTTTAGTTCAATAAACTACAAAACTAAAACCTAATCTACGAGTCTATAATCGATTTTCAGATCTAAGCATTTCACTTGTGATCAGTCAATAAAAATCAGATGGAAATAGCTTTCGTGGATGCTGTTAAAGTCAGGATCCGTTAATAATTAGAGACTTTGACTTACCTGGCAGTTCCGCCCAGGCCTTCAAATCCACATCCCGCACATAGGTGGCATCGGTGGCCTCCGCGCAGAGGGACTGCAGATGCCGTGTGATGGGCAGCGAGCGATTCAGCTGGACCCAGCTGCTCATGGTGTAGGTCTCGCGTCCCTTGTCCTCCTCGGGTGTGCGTATGGTGTGCGGGTTCTTCTGGCGCAGCTTGGCCATTGCATCCGACGAGATGAAATCACCCTTGTTGAATTTGGTGGCAAAGCACATGACCTGATACTGGCTCTGGCCGCGCTCCTCCTCGCCCAGCACCAAAGCCTTGAGGATTTGCACCTCCTGAAACAAGATTGTTGTTGGTATCATTTCTCATTTTTAGTCTCGAGCTTTTATTTTGTTGCGCTTACGTTGCGAAAGTCGATGAGCTGCGTGATGAGGGTGCCGTCGGTCTTCTGAAACTCGAGGGTAATCAAATCCTCGCCAATATTGGACGTAATGCTCTCCTGTATAACTTCGCCGCCCTGCAAAGCCAAGAGAGTGCAACAAGTGTAAGAAAATTCAACTAGACTCTGTGGTGTTCACTAGAATATTAATAGAGACAGAAATGGAAGCACACAAGACGCTGCTGCTGCTGTTGCTTCTGCTGCCAGGACACAAATTAACTGGGACTGCCGCAGGAGCAGCGCGACACGGCCCTGAACCAAATTAGAGTCAAGAGACTCGGGCAAAAGAAATAGTGAGAATGCAAACATAAGAAAAATAAGGCAAAACGAGTTGAGGGATTCTCTGAACTCGACTCAGGGGGGTCCATCACAAATGTAGTTCAACAACATGACAAGCACAATACACAACAACAACAATACGAACACAAAAGGATTGCCCTTACGAGCGCGCTCCCAGCTGAACTTTCGCGTGTGAATAACACACTGAAAGCAACATACTTTTTCATCATAAACAGTTTTATGCAAAATCTGCACAACTATTGGAGTTTCAATACTTTTCGACGAAGATTTCTATGGATCTTCGCTTTTTGTTGAGGTTTAAGTTTTAGGAAATCAACTTTATTGTAAAGAGAGGGAGAGAGAGAGAGAGAGAGAGCGGCAGAAAGAGAGAGAATATGTTCTTGCTGTGTAGTTTTTAATATCCGTAATTTAGAAAAATGTTTGTTTCTGTGATGTTTCTTTCTAACCTATTTGAAATATGGACAACTATTTGATAACTCTTCTCTTCTTAAAGAAAATGTGTGTTCACAGGACATAATAGTTTTAATTACAAATAGTTATTTTATTGAAGATAAGATCTTTTAATTTAATCGAACTTTACGCAAATGAGAATCATCTCTGAGAACGCACGAGTTTCAATTTGCGAGTGACTACTGTAGCTCCAGAATTATGTCAATTTTTCTTTCAACATCATTAAGCTGTTGCACGTCAGATCAAGGTATAAAGAAAACTTTATTAATATCTGCCCTATATTCACTAGAAATTCACGTTGCATTTTCAAGCTGTTTATTATGCGTGACCTTTGTACACGCAAATTTATTTCTACATTGAATTCCTCTTTCCAAATCCAAAAAGTTCAGCTGGGTGTGCACGTGCATATATGTATATATATTTGTGTGGGTGTGTGTGTGTGCTTAATGTGGTCTGTTTGTGTATGCATTGCCTTTGTGTGTTTGGACAAAGCGAATGTAAACAAAGCTCACGCTGAGAGCAAAAGCAACTGCGACGTCGGCAGCGACGTCGACAGAGTCCGACATTTTGGGGCCAGGGACAGCAAAACAAAACAGCAGCCCGCAATGTTAAAGGATGTCACATGTAAACAAAAAATATAGCATAAGAACGCTCTCTCTCTCTCCCTTACACTCACACACACACACTAAGAGGCTAAGCAGCATTTTGTTATACGCGACTTTTTGGCAAAGGCAATATAAAATTTATAGAAAAGCCAAAGCAAATGTCAATATTATGATGCGATGCAAGACACGTGTTATAAAAAAAGTTGGCAAAAACTAAAAGAAAAGTCCAAACATTCGACGCGACTAGCATGAAATTAAATAGTTCAAGGACAGTTCGCTACATTTATCAATTAAGTGGAAAGAGCGCATTGATTTCATCAATTAACAGTTTTAATTAGTTCATAGAAAACGAAGCAAAGAAATCGCAGCTGATGCATAATAACAACAAATGTTTGCCAGCGCTTTCTCTCTTTCTCGCTCCCACTCTCACACTGCAGTGCACAGCTCTCTCTCACACTTGTTTTGACGCGCTCAATTTCGAAATTGAATGTTCGAAAACCAGCAGCAGCGCAAGCAGCGCTGTCGGCGTCGGCAACAAAAGGCCATTTTGACATTCACATTGCAATCAAATAAAGAACATTTAAATACAAATAGCTAATTCAAGTGCAAAACTTACCTGATTTTGTACATTAATCAGCAGCTGCGCATCACTGATATTCGGCGTGAGCAACAAATTGCAGAGTACGAACCAGAGGAAACCGCGACTGTGTCTGAAGAAATGATAACAACTGACCGAACGCCTGCCGCAGCGTCGGCGTCCCGATAGGCGGCAAGTGTTGAGCACATTGCGGTGCACCGTATGCCATTTTGATGGTTTCACTTGCCGAATTCTTGGCTTTTTCGATACTAAAATCATTTCGGCTGTTTACACAGTGCAACAAAACACCGCACTTTTGTTTGCACACACACACGCACTTTGATTTTGTTTGCGTTGGAAAATTACGCGACGAATCTATGCTGATGCGGGCCACGCACGTCCGCTCACTTCGAAAGTTCAACGCAAAATAACAACAGCTCTGTCGACCATAACATAAATGCTCTCTGAGCTGACAGCAGATTCGCTCATGAACGAACCAGTTACTGTCTGGTGAAATCAGTGCTGCTCATTTGTGCACAATAAGCGGGAATTTATTTTAAATATTAGTTTCAACTGAAGAGTAACAATACACAAAAATGCAATTATTTTAATTATATGATTTAATTTTTGACTACACCTCAACGAGTGACAATTGCAAATTGCTTGTGCGGATGACATCTGACGTCTGTCGATAGTGAAGCATCAGCTGTTCATTTCGATTTCTCATAACAGCGTCGCAATATAAATGTATTGGGCGACCACCACACTTTCTTTGCTAACAGCTGTTCTTCATGAAATGTACTAAATTAACCCAAAACGCGTTTTGGACGCTTGTGACGTGTTGTATTTTGTAAATTATGTTTTAACGTAATTAATTTAATTAAATTCTAACTCATTCGCTGGCATTTCAATATCCAAACACAGACAACATGTTAACATTGCGAGAACGGCAAATAAGTGCGCATATTTTCACTTGAATAACTCCCAACAATGGATACAAATAATCTTCAATTCTGCCTTCGTTTACAGATGCGATTAAGCAAATGCTTAATTTAAACTCGCAGCAGCCAAAGGCAATGGCCGCGGAGCCCGTGTGGAAGATTCTCATTTACGACCGCGTTGGCCAGGACATTATATCGCCCATCATATCCATTAAGGAACTCCGCGAACTGGGCGTGACGTTGCATGTGTGAGTAATTGTTGGAGGGGAGGGTCAGGGTTCAAGCAAGTCAAAGCTAAATGAAAAATATGGTTTTTAGGCAATTGCACTCGGATCGGGACTCCATACCAGATGTGCCGGCTGTATACTTTTGCCTGCCCACGGACGAAAATCTCGACCGCATCCAGCAGGACTTTTCCAATGGCCTTTATGACATCTACCATCTGAACTTCCTGGCGCCCATCACACGCAGCAAAATCGAAAATCTGGCGGCGGCTGCTCTGCACGCCGGGTGCGTGGCGAACATTCATCGGGTCTATGATCAGTATGTGAACTTCATCAGCCTGGAAGATGATTTCTTTATACTGAAGCATCAGCAGAGCGATCAGCTCTCGTACTATGCCATCAATCGTGCGAATACGCGCGACGAGGAGATGGAGGCATTGATGGACTCGATTGTGGATTCACTTTTCGCGCTCTTCGTCACGCTGGGCAACGTGCCCATCATACGCTGTCCACGCAACAGCGCTGCCGAAATGGTGGCCCGCAAGCTGGAGAAGAAGCTGCGTGAGAATCTGTGGGATGCGCGCGCCAATCTATTCCACATGGATGCCACACAGGCTGGCGGCGGCGTTTTCAGTTTTCAACGTCCTGTGCTGCTGCTACTCGATCGCAATATGGATCTGGCCACCCCGCTGCATCACACCTGGTCATATCAGGCGCTGGTGCACGATGTGCTCGACCTGGGTCTGAATCTCGTCTACGTGGAGGATGAGGCGGCAGCTGTTAGCACAGGCAAGTGGCCAGTGGACAACTGATTTACCCGCCTCTCGTAACAATTGACCTCTTCCTTAGGTGCACGCAAGAAACCCAAGGCCTGCGACCTGGATCGCAATGATCGCTTCTGGGTAACGCACAAGGGCAGCCCGTTTCCCACGGTTGCAGAGGCCATACAGGAGGAGCTCGAGTCCTATCGCAATTCTGAGGAGGAAATCAAACGCCTGAAAACCTCAATGGGCATCGAGGGCGAATCAGATATTGCCTTCTCGTTGGTCAACGATACGACTGCCATGCTGACCAGTGCCGTCAATTCGCTGCCCCAGCTGATGGAGAAGAAGCGTCTTATCGATATGCACACCAAGATAGCCACAGCTATATTAAACTGCATTAAGGCGCGACGGCTGGACTCTTATTTTGAGATCGAAGAGAAAATCATGTCCAAGCAAACGCTGGATAAGCCGCTGCTGGAGCTGCTGCGCGATGCTGAGTTTGGCCAGCCAGAGGATAAGCTGCGTCTGTACATCATTTACTATATTTGCGCACAGCAACTGCCCGAGCCGGAGCTGGAGCGTCTGCGTGAAGCGCTGCAATCCGCCGGCTGTGATCTAACCGCGCTCGCCTATGTCCAGCGCTGGAAATCCATTATGAATCGCTCGCCGAGCATCAGTCAAGCCACACAGTACGAGGGCGGCGGCACCAGAACCGTTTCCATGTTCACCAAGCTCGTCTCGCAGGGCAGCTCCTTTGTCATGGAGGGTGTCAAGAACCTGGTCGTCAAGCGACACGTAAATATCTACTGAAGATTAGCCAGTGAAAGAGTCAAAGCTAAATGTATTCTAATTTTTCTTGCAGAATCTGCCCGTGACCAAGATAACGGAACAGGTCATGGAATGTCGCAGCAATGTCGAAACAGATGATTATCTCTACTTGGATCCCAAGCTGCTAAAAGGTGGCGATGTGCTGCCCAAGAATCGTGCTCCATTCCAGGATGCTGTTGTCTTTATGGTCGGCGGCGGCAATTATATTGAGTACCAGAATCTAGTGGACTTCATCAAGCAGAAGCAAACGTCCAATGTGCACAGGCGCATCATCTATGGCGGCTCCACGCTGACCAATGCGAGGCAATTCCTCAAGGAGCTGTCCGCATTGGGTGGTGAAATACAGACGCCCACAGCGAGTTAGGAGTGGCTGCTTAACTTTCACTGCTGCTGAGCGGTCGAGGATGGGACAACAACAAGAACTGTGTGTGTGTGCATGTGTGTGGCTTTTTCTTATATATATATATATATATACATATATATTAAGCATATCCAAAAATAAATGAATTGCAAGGCAAAAAGTGGACGGCTCTGATGCCGTGGGCAATTACTCGAACTTGACGCGTAATCCCCGAAGAACAACAAGCAAAAACATGCGTAGCCGCGTGTACAACAAGCGGCAGCTAGCTAGAAGGAGGGGGGGACAACAACAACAACAACAATAACGACAGCAGACGCTCGCATTCTAGGCGCCCATTAACACCAACTTGGCAACGCTTTGATGGACAGCTCTGACAGACAGCAGTCAACGGCAGCACCAGAAGACGACCACGACGACGACGACGGCGACAACAATTATGGGGCGACAACTATGCGCGGCACTTGGGGACTGAGCCCTTGCAATTAACACCGAACACTCGAACTATGAATGGGAACAGTGGCTCCAAAACTATTTCAAGCTGCACAAACTGAGTGGACTACCGAGTTGGAAATTGGATTAGCTGACATATAAATAAAAGAAATAATAGATATATGTATATATATATATTGCTTGCACTCTTATAAAGTTAAGGCTGGATCTTTTATAAAAGCCTTTCGCGGAACATCCTTTCGAATTGTTCTTTAAGACAAACGAAATAATTTATGTTGTTATCTAAATGTTGAATACTTGATAATCCATTTTAACAGAGATAAAAGCATATTCATTTCACAATTGATTTTCAAATTCTGTTTAATAATAAGAAAGAACTAGTTAAAATTATTAACTTTTTGTAGCTTTAAGTTATATATAACTATTTAGCTAGCTCGAGGTCTGGGACTTAATTTATTAAAATCAATAAACATAATCTTATGTTTATATACCGTAACGAATATTCTTTATGTTAATTTTATAATCTCTCAGCAAATAGCTTAAATATTTACAGCTTGTAACTGTTGTTCAAAGCACTTCAGAGCTCTTAAGCATAACATTAAAAATGTTTATAAAATTGATAAAATTGAATACAAAAATTTATTATTTTTTAAGTGTTTTTGTAAGATAAAACAAACCAAACTGAGAATAGTTAAATAACATTAGACGCCTTTTAAAAACTTCAAATAAATAATAAAATTCAAAAATATGCAGTCAGAAATTTATCTATCATAGCAGATTTCTAATTCTAACTTCTATTTTTATATTTTTTTAACAAAAACTCGATTTTCTGACAAACCTTTTTCTATATTTATTTGAACTTTTTAGTCACCCAGCGAAATGTGAATCATTTCGAGTATTTAGAATCTGGTTTAGTTGGTTTTGATGCCAAGAATTATGGCCGAGTCGAGAAGAGTTGTTGGATATATATCAAGCAGCAACATTGAGTTGGCTAATTAACACTTTTCGTAAATCAGAATTGATGGCCATGTTGAAAGCAGCCCAAAAGATGAAGATGAACATGAAGATGAAGACAAAGATGATGACGATGGCGTTGGTGATGATGATGATGATGACGATGACGGGCGATGATTATTCATGGAGCGCTACGTTTAAATATTGGTTTTGGTTTGGTTCGCGTTGGGTTGGGTTACTGCGACGTCGGCTACCCGTGGCTACAATTTAAATGTTAACATAAACAAGAGCAATTTAACAAAAGCCCAGGCCCCAAATCCCAAGCCCCCGAAACCCAAAGTGATTTCACGGGTGGTCCAAAAAGATGCGCTCAAACAAATCATAAAATCGTATGGAGCAAAAAACTACAACAACAACAACAACAACAACAACAAAAATAAGAAAGAAACTAACAACGCAACATGAAAGAAATGCTACTCGTACAGCCATGAATCGATTATGTGGCCACTGTGTGTGTCTGTGGGTGTGCGTGTGTGTGTGTGCACGGTGTGTGTGTGTGTAAATATTGTTGAGGCACATAAAGAACCACAGCGGCGAGGTAGCTGAAAAATGGTCTGAGGCAGCCGTTTCCCACATTCCTGCTGCGAAACATAATGGCTGCCGCTGTCGTCGTCTTCATCGTCGAGCCATACAGACATATATATATATATATATATATGTATATATATACAGCCTTACATATGTACATACATATATCATAATCTTAACAACTCTTAACAAGGCTGAACAAATTCCAAAATTCGAAGAGCCTCGTCAGGCGGGCAGAGCCCAACAAAAAGCCACAGCCAGTCAGACGGCCACAGAACAACGGACAAAGACTACAAAATGAAGTGGACTCACACACACACACACACACGCGCACACACACACACACACATACACATGGCCTGAGTGAGAGGCACATGAATGGAGTCCAAGTTTGGGAGCCAGTGCAGCAGCCATAAACCTTTGGCTCTTACCTTAGACTTGACTTTGGCTTCGATTCTTCTCTCATCTCTTGCCGCACCGTTCGCACACCTGAAACGATTCCATTTTATTTAGTTTTTGGTGGGCTGCAGGCACAAATGGACTCCATGAGAAGTTTATCTGCTTCTTGCTTTCTATATCTTGCTTACAATGGCAGCCATTCTTCGGGAATAATTGATATTTTACAAATGCTACAGATATTAGAACTATAATTTTATTGCTCCACAATATCTTTGTAAGGGCTATTTAAGAAGATTTTTGTAAAAGCTTTCTAGATTTTAGTCAGATAGAAAAAACACTTCAGAAGAAAACATATTTGCAAAAAAACATTAATTCTTGTTTAATTATACTTTAAACTTTCTTCAGCTTCTCGAATAGAAGTTGACTAAAACAAACTTTTCATCATACATAATATTTATATCATTACATTTTAGATTATTAAATTTAGTTTATCATGTAAACTTTAAAAATAATTAGAATGTATTTAATACAATTAATATTCATGAAACAATTGTTGCTCTTAGTCTGATTTTCTTAGTCTTCAAGGCCTTCAGGTTTGGTTTCTTTCTTGTAAATGGATTGACTTCATTTCCCGTCTAATTGTTAAAAGGGAAAAAAGGAAAAACCAGTATAATGAAGACATAAACAAGAATTGCCCAGAGAATATTGAAATGGAAGATGGACGATAAATTCGATGATGAAATCGTATGAAAAACTTAATGAAAATATAAGAAACGGATTATATTGATGAATAAAACACGGACTCCGTAATTGGGAAAGCAATATGTGAGAAATATTGATGATGATAAATACTATTGTACATCTTTAAGAGAGAAGCAAGAGTATGCAAAGCGATGACAACTACGATGAACGTATGCCACACCCTCCGTTTACAACAACTTACTATGAGGAAAGCTATATTTCAAGGGTTGCCAAACAACTATAACATAAAGAAAACTTAAATATAAATTGTTACAACAAATTCCATATATAATTTCACATGCTGAATAACATACAAATTGCCCAAGATCAATCTTAAGTTCTACAAACTGTAAGTGCATGCTTCTAACAGTGCTGTTCAAACTTTCATATGCTGGTTGATTGTTTGTTATTGCTCTGGTAATTGTTTATGCCTGAATTGTTGCCGTTGGCGTCTCGTGTGTGTGTGTTTGTGTGTGTTATCCTTGCCGCTGCCGCTGGCGTAGTTGCCACCTTCGGTGGTCCAGTGTGGCATGTTAATTAATCAACCAAATAATAACAGAGAGCAGCCCAAGAAGCGAGCCGAAGAAAAAACTAAAGCAGGCCAAATATTTGCCGACAGTTAAAGAGCAGCCGGACAACGTTTATGGAACAGCCAGCAGGAGCTGAAGGAGCTGTTGCTTGTTGGCCTTTGTTAGCGGCTTGTTAGCCAGCCAAAACTGACAGCAACAACAGCAACAGAAACAACAACAGGAACAACAACAACAGGAACAACAGCTTTAACAAACAAAAAAAGTTATATATATAAATTGAAAAGTTGATGCTTCATGGCTTTTGGCCATTTCCTGAAATCATAAAAAATCGCACCGAAATGAACACAAACAAAAAAAAATTAAATAAAACAGTTGCGTGACGCATCAGCTGCCAGGCCACGCCCATCAAAAGCGAAAGCCAAATGTTTGGCGCTCGCATCATTAAAATGCACACACACAGAAAATGCAGCACATAACTGTGCTGGATCAGATCTCAGCACTGAGCTCTCGGACGGGGTGTCATTATCCTGCCGCAGTCGCAGCCACAGCCGCAGGCTTTCCACAAGCCGCGCCTAATGGCCACCAACAGCAACAACGGCAGCCGCGGCAGCGGCAGCGACAGCCGCTCCCCGAACAGCTTCATCAAACATAAACAAACACACTGACATCGTTCGACTGACCAATGCTGCCCCGGTTACCTCCCCCCCAACCCCAACACACAGCCAGGCACAGTGGGGCAGGACTGGCGAAAGTTTACAGACAATAATAGCAGAGTTTATTCCGTGTGGAAAAGGTATTTCCTAGTCATTTTTAATATTATTTTCATATGAGTTGTTATTCAAACTTTTAAATAATAATTATTTAGAGATCTTTTTAAACTGTTTCCAAAATTTCGTATTGCATACTTTGAGGAGCACATGTGACAAATAGCTAACTCTGAATAATTAAGTAAAAACTTTAAGTGTTTTTGTGGCAGTCTAATTCGTTCGATCTCTCATATCGGTTTTATACTCTTGTAGAGGGTATTCTAGTTTTGTCATATGCATGTCTAACGCATTGAAGAAAACATCTCCGACCCCATAAAGTATAGCTCAGCATCAACAGCCGAGTTGATTTAGCCATGTCCGACTGTCTTACCACAACTCAACACTTATAAATCTTACTATGCTCCCAACATGTATGCAGAATCTTATCAACATCGGAGCACTATATCATATAGCTGGCATAGGAACGATCCAGTCGAAAAGTGGGCTCTGACATGGCAACACATTTTGTTTTCAAAGAAATTTTGAGCAACAGGTTCGAAATAACATATCTTACACTCAAATAGCTTGTTTTCTTATTCAGACTCTTCCTTGAAGAGTTGCTTAAGTTTTGACCACTTCTTTATGCACTTTGCACCACTGTGCATGGGGATCAACTGCATAAACCCACAACGATGATGACGACGAAGTTGCTTTGCTTTACGATCGCGTATCTCAAGTTTATCGCTTCATTTTCCATGTTTTATGCGCAATTTATGCCGCGTGGTCCCAACCACCATCTCCTGGACGCCGTCTCTGCCTCTCGCTGTCCGCAAATGCCCAGTCTTGCTCTTGGCCGGCCTGTTTTGGCCAACTGACGCTGTTCTGGCTGGCGATTGCACGCACCGCTTTGTCTGCCGTCGTCATCACTGGAAGATACATTCGCATTTATTCTCATGTGCAGCTCACACACAAGCACACACACGCACACATGTATCCCACAGACCCTGGGACCCGCAACGAGGCAACTTGCTATGGCAACCGGCAACCAGCCGCTGCCTCCAGCCTCCAGCCTTCAACCTTCCGCTCCAGCTGCTCGGTCGCAGGCTCCATCGTTCAGTCATTGGACATAAGTAATTTTGCTGCCTCGATTTCTCGTTCGTTTCATTTTCGTGCATAATAAAGTTGAACTTACATGCAGTTCACACACACACACACACACACGCACGCATACTCTTAGGGTGTTGGGTTCTGTAATTGGGTTACCATCTAAATAGCTGACAAAGTAAACTGAACTTTATTTCTATTTCGTGTCATTTAAACGAGTCGGATTTGAATTTCAGAGCTAAGGGTCAGGTTATAGACCAGGCTTTTAACCAGTCTTCCGGCGAACCGGTTCGAAGCCGGATTTCCAAATTATTTTTGTATTTAATATGAGCCTAAGCTTAGTTTAAACAAAAACCAACTGATCAAAACCTAATTATACCATTGCATAGGGTATTATAAGTTTGTCTCGAATTGTGTTATGCATAGAATTAGTTATTTCCGAACTTATAAAGCATATAGATTCTTGATCAGTATCAACAGTCAAATCGATTTATCAAAAAACACTTTCTCATAGCGAGCTACTTTTTCAATAAAAAGCTTTTGTGCCGCAGCACCAAACAGAATAAATACCGTTGACCTTAACCTTTTGACTTATCAAACCATATTTAGTTGATGTCAATTTTAGCTAGAAATATAATTTAGCCCGCATTTTGTTGAAGAAAATATTTACGACTTGCAATATTTTCAGTACAAAGGGCAACTGTATATTTTAAATTGAGTTTAACTTTCATTAAAATTTAGTTTTATTAGTTATAATAATAGTTATTAGAAATAATACATAATTAACTTCTTTATATAACTTGTATATTTCATCAAAAAATACTTTGTGAGCAATAAAGTTCATTTTTATTATTTCTTTTTCAATAAATGCTTATGATATCAATAAATAGCGTTATTTTAACGTTATTTTATGGACTTGTTACCTGGACACCTTGTGTTATCGTTGAAATATTTGGCCACCCTCGTTGGCGCTTGACCCTTTGGGCAGCATTCGAAATCTAGCCTGGATTCTACAAATGCATAAATTTAATCGAACTATTAAGGCCGTTTGACCTCCAAGTCGTGTCTTTCTCGATCGAACACTTTCCCAACACAATTAACATGCGCTCACATTCCCTATAAAACGCCCGATTTTGGAAAAGATCTCGAACAAAACGCCTACTTTCTGTCTCTTCAGGGTTTATCCCCTACCCCTGGCCCACTCTCTCTCTCTCTCTCTCTCTCTGTCTCCCTCTCACCCTGCGCTTGTTACCTGGGCAACCTTTCTGCCTATGGGCAATTAGCTCACCGCTTTGTGAGGCAATTAACCCGCGATTAATGGGCACACACACACACACACACACACACACTCTCGCACACACGCACAGTGACCCCTCATAAGAGTATTGCCTTGCACTCATAAAAATGTTCTAACCAATTTGTTAACCGCCTTTGGACCCTGCTCCCTTCATAGCCGTCGCTTTCTTTATTTGTGTACGTGGTAAAAATTGTATTTTTATGTTTTGTCAGTGTTTATAATTAATCACCTGTTGTATGCAGCGAGGGAATATCCCTCTTACCCTCTCTTTCTCTCTCTCTCCCTCTCTCTGTGGAGCGCCATTAGCGCCGGCTTTTCTTTGGGCCCTCGCATTCCCGCTGCACTGTGCGCTTTGATGTCTTTATTTACTAATTTCCCGCTTATCATTTGGCTGTTTTTGTAAATTGAAACATTTTCACTAATTGCCTGAAAATTATTTGTTGCTGCTGGACGCACAGCTGCTGCTAGCGCCGCACTTGAGTGCACTTTGACCCCGTTGCACCGACTGCGTCTCCCCATTTCCACGGGACAATTAGAAGGCACAGCGGCAATCGGCAATCGGCAACATCCGGTCAGCCACTAACTCAAAATTGAAAATTATGTGGGCGACGTTTTTCCAGGAAAAAACACGCACAAAACACAAAACTCTGACTCCGACTCCGACTTCGACTCCTTCGACTCTGGCTCTGACTCTTGACCATGTTGAGCACGGGGCCAAGTCAAAGCCATTAACTTGAACTTCGATTACACTAGACAACAGGGACTTGGCAGAAATTGAGCGAATAAAAAGTTAACAGCGATTGGCATTGCGTACGATTTCAGTCATTTGAGCAACGGAAATTTGTGGATTCGCATCTCAGACTGGTGTGAGAATAGGGTGAAAATTTTGGGCGAAGGTCGAAGCTATTTAGATTTGTTGTGAACAGTTTATAGTTAGATTTAGTTTTATATATATTTTAACTTTTTCTGCATTTAATTGCTTGTCTTATATGAAGGAGATCCATCAAAGAATACCTTTAAGGGCTTTTAAGGGTCATCTACTTATAGGCAAGGCGCCGAAGTCCCAATTCCTAGTCTTATTTAACCCCATAGGTATTTCTTAGGTTTTTTTCAAATTATGTCGAAAATATCAAGCATAATCTTAAGTATATGATACTATGCTAAGATACTGTCTTGAAAATGTTTATTATAATTGAGCAGATGACGTTTTGAATATGATGTAGACATAGATCTCATTACTACCCTTAACAACTAAAGATTCTCTGCCAAAGTCTCCAATTTGGCAAATATCTTCAATTTTTAAGTTTCTTCGATCTATAAGTTTGTTGATTAGTGTGCCACTGTCGGGTCATTCGCTCGGCGCTTCTACAAGCTTGTTGCAGCCCCAAGACTCATCAGCGTCTTTTGTTTTTATGCCCAAGCGCCGCCGACTGCCTGCCAAAACAATTTTACAATACTTGACAAAAGTTTTGCGGCAAGCGCTGGGCAGCGCAGTTGTAAGTGCAGCAGTGTCCACAGGTACCAGATCCCAGATCTCTCCCGATCTCTGCCCCAACCCGAACCGAGTTACCAGCTACCCGATACAAGGCACAAGAATTTTAAGTGAGCTGCGGCGGCGAACGCGTCTGCCAGTCTGCAGTGTTTGAGCTTGTCGTTGTTGTTGCTATACCCTGAGCCCATTCAAAATGTCTTAAATGGGTATTATGTTTTTCTGCAAATGTTTGTAACAGGCAGCAGGAAGGGTAACCGAGTTCTAGACTAGAGGAGTTCTAGAGGAGATTAGTTGATCTAACCATATTCAATCATTCATCTATCTGTCGTTCAGTTCGTCGGATCTGCCTGCTTAAGCCCTTCGACCCACCCTCATTTGCATAAGATCGATAGTTATCGATTTGAATGCAAGGTTTTGCATAACTTGAAGATTTTCTCTATTCTTCTGGTAAATACACATATTTGGGTGCTGTACTTAAGCTCTAAGAATAACTCAAAGATCGGACAATAAATACCGAAGTCATTCAAGGTCGCATAGGCAACTCTTAAAGGCAACTTGTCGCTAGTTTGAGGGTATCTGGTAGTCGTGCACTCCCGACCAGAGCACTCTTACTTGTTGTTGTGCTCGTCCTCATGCTAAGGCACATCCTCAACGTTGTCGTCTCGAATTGAAAATGCATTTTTCATGATGTTGTTGTCGCTTACAAGTTGCAGCCGTAGCAAATGGAAATGGAAAATAATGAAGCTGGCATAGACAAACGGACGCCGTGGCGCACGATTTGCTTGTAAGGCTTTTTGGGAGACAGGCAACAAAACGCAAATTAAGCCAGCGAAATTAATTGAAGTGATGCGCAGGCAGAATCACTCAAAGCAGCAGCAACAACAGCTGCAGCAGCAGCAACTAAATCCCACAAAGTCCAAGAACATGCGCTGGCAGACGCTGACAAGGCATTTTGTACTTACAAGTCATTTATCACCAGCTCGAGGCGATCGCCACTCGCTGATAAGGATAAGACGCCAGCGTTACCTGTCTCCCTTCCTCCCTCTCTCGCTCTCTCTCTGTCTTACTCTCTGCAATCTGGCTGCTGCTATCAGCGCTGCCATCGACAACATCAAAGGCCGCAGCAGCATAAAAACGATAACGAGCAAAAGAGACATACGAAAACGGGAGCAACAGCAGCCGCAGCCTGTGGCAGTGGCAGCAACTGTTCGCTGTGGCAGTGGCAGTGGCAGTGGCAACTGCAACTGCTGCCCAGTTGAACAAAGCACGTTGATAATGATGTCATTTGGCATTTATTTACGAGCCCCATAGTCAATGCTAAACGAGCTCTAATTTACATTTATGAAGCTGTTCTACGCACGCACCCAGCACTGTGACTTGTTCGACAAAACCCCCGCACAGCCACTGCCCCCCGCCCGCATCCATCCACTTAGCCAGCTCAATACCCTAACCCGTGAGCCTGTTGTTACCCTTTGCGGCTGCGTGTGTGTCCCAACTTTTGTTGCGGCTGCCGTTGATCGTTGCGCATTGTTGATAAGATCGGAATCGCAGCGCCTTATTGTCCTCTCCATGTGTGTGTGTGTGTGTGTGTGTGTGTGTGACAACAGGCACAACAAAAACAGGCCGTGGAACGGAGGCAGCGCAAAAAAATAAGAGAAACGAGATCAACTAAGTGATTCAAAGTACAAGTGCATAAATTACAGATAACGATACGTGTTTCCGATTTTCGACTTGGGCAGCGCGAAAAAGCGAGAGTACCAGAGGGGACCAAGGCTTAGCAGGAAGCTAGAGACAACCAGAAAGGGATACATAAGGAGGAGTTAGAATTTACATTTAGATAAATGTGCGAAATTTAAAAATTACGCAAATTGCTAGAAACTATTAAAGCATTCTTATAATCGGAAACTAAATGAGTATGAAACATGATTTTGTGCAAATTTATATAAAAGACATCGCCAAATCCATATACAAGAATATTCTTCTTGCCGTCTGTCTGTTTAAGACCTACAAAATCTATGCTAAAACAGCTTACTGAAAATAAGAAACAAATATATTCTTCAAGGAAGACTCATTGAAATGGAAAAATATCTAGATAGTGACTTGGGCTTTGTTATATGCACATTTTTGTATTCCATATTCAAGCGCTAAAAATGTTATAAGGATCGGACAATAAACACCGAAGTATCAGCTAGTTACATTTTTACTCAGCTATTAATATTATCTGTGAGATTTGAATTAACAAGATATGGATAAAAACTAACTGATATTAACCAAATTTTCAAATGTCATGGGCTACTATGGCTTTCGTTTAAGACAATATTTAGATGAGGATTCCAGGGGATTCAAATGAACAGGATGTAGCCATATATTGGTTTGCGGTTATCAGAATACCAAGTCCAGGAGCTTCCACATTTCCAAATATGCTCGATTTAGTTTCTGTTGAAACAATTTACGATATGATGCCAGTCGTTTGCAGTGGCTACTTAGACAACTAGTTAGTGCTGTGCGAGTCGCCACCCAATCGAAATTTTGATCAAAATTCAAAGAATCCTTTGTGCTAAGAGCATTGTTGCCGCTGCATGAAATTCCAAGTATTGCATCCCCAGACCAGCAGCAGCAGCAGCAGCAGCAACAACGGAGACCTATTATGAAGCAATCCTCGACTGTTTGGTTATTTACTCTGTTATTTTTTGTGGCTGCTCTCGCTTGGTGGTCAGCAAATGAAGTCATAAAATTTTCAGCGTGCCAAAGCTAAAAAGACGCCCAAAACAGAGCCCAGTGGAGAGCCTTTTGTACGGTAGGCCCAAAGCTGCCATTGATGATGGAGATGATGATGGGCCTTCGCAACCGCTGCTGAACAGAGACCAAAGACCAGGCCAATTCTTAGTCCAACAATCACACAAACTTCACGATGCTATGTCGGCGGCTCCTTGAGATACAATGATACAATATTATTATGCTGGTCCAGGCGCTCAGTTTCAGATTGAAATCAAAGTGTGTGTGTGTATGTGTGTGTGTTTGTGTGTGTGTTTGTGTGTGCGTGTGCGGCAAGAGAACAATTCAGCATTGTTTTGGCCATTGCTGAGGGCCACCCAAAAAGTTATGATTAAGTTATGCTGTCTCTGATCTTCGCAAATAGCCAAAACATGACTAAGCACAAGCCAAACAACAAGAGGAGAAAAAGAAGAAAGCTAACAATATTTGTGGTCCGACTGAGAATATGAAGACTTTTTGTATACACTGTTAAGCAGGCGACATTTGAATGTAGTTGGCTGTATATTTAAATATAGAGATGAATAATCTAATATGTAAATTAATTATACTTAGCCTCAAAACCATCTGAATATTTCATCCTTAAGCGATAAGTCCTTTATAATAGTACTTCCCAGCTATCGATAATTTGAATGTGTGCCATCGACTATCGTTGAGTGTAGTCAGTATCGATAGCTTTGCAGCACTTTCCAGCACTGCTTTGTAGCGAAACCGTTAAGACAATCTGAATCATAATGCTTTTTATTTTCATCGATTAAAAGCCCATTAATCAACTAATTAACATAAAAATGCTTGTCAGGCTCAATAAAAGCCAAATACCTATATGTTGAAAGTTTCGGCTCAATAGCCCCAACTATATTTTGTGGCAGAACCTTGGCTTAGCCGGAGATGCCAACAAGCTAAACACAAGAAGAAGAAGAAGGAGAAGAAACATTAACAAGTACAGCTTATAATAAAAAGCCAACATCATATCAAGCTGAGAGAGCTGCAAACTTTCTCACGGTTCGTGCCACCTGACGCCCGAGTCTGCGTCGGAGTTGAGGTTGGAATCGGAGTCAAAGTCTGAGCCTGAGCCCGTTGCCGGACCCAGTTCCTGGCCTCGATGCCTGCATAATTTTCAATGAAGACATCTGTCAGCAAAAATGTTTCAGGCGTTTTGTTTATGGCATTTAAAGCAAAGCTGATTTTTATTACCAACAACAACAGCCATAAGAAGAAGAAGAACAACCATAATAATGAAAGCCACACGCGACGACATGGTCCTCCACATCATTGACACATCGTACGCAAATTAAAAGCATCTTCGTCTCGAATCACAAAAAAAAAAGACCAACAACAACAAAAATACAACCAACAGAAACAAAATCTTTCAGACTCCGAGGTCAAAAGGACGCGTCCCATTCGACGCGTTTTGTGGCATGAAAGCAGTTAAATGAAACACCGCTAAATTGTCGACCGCCCGAGTGGTGCGCCCTCTCTTTCTAACTCTGCCGCCTTCTCTCTCTCCCTCTCTCTCCCTCTCGCGTTCTCTCTCTGTCTGGCGCTCTATGGTTAATCAGGCTCATTAGGTGGCCGCTCATTTATATACAAAATTACGAACATGGCCCGCAAATTTTTGTGGTCCCTGAAATGTGATTAAGTTATTTTGCGGCTTTCGCATGGACACACACAACACACACTCGCACACACACTCGCACACACACTCGCACACACACACACACACACACTCGGACACACACACTCTCGAGTGAGATAGTAAGGAGCGGGTTTTGGAACGCTCCATTAACCGTAATTAAGGTATTCTTTTGCCTGCGCTTTCTTTTTGTTGCCCCATCCTTTCGGGCCTGCTGCCCGGCCTGGCCTGGATGTGGCATTTGGTGTTGGTCTTGTTTCTTCTTTATTGGCTTATAGCTTGTTGTTGAAAACCTGAGACACTGCGCACACAACCATAACGACAACCGACGACCGGCAACCGGCAACCGGCAACAGCACCACACACATCTTCATCTACGGATGCCCCGCTCCGTGTGGGGCAGGCACAAGCACAACAGTTGCTGCAGCAGCGGACCACGGAGCACGGAGTTGCGGCTAGGGGCACGTCGGACTGGCTGCCCGTTGCCCGTTGATCGCTGCTAATGTCTACAGTTAAAATCTTTTGGCAGTTCGTTTTTTCATTGGGTTTTTGATTGCAGATATGACTTCCCATTTCAAATTACTTGAGTAATTAATATTATTATTATTGTTATTATTATCATTATTCTTATTATTGTTCTTATTGTCTATACCTACTTTGATCAATTGTTCTTGATTGATTTATAGTTATAAATAGAATACAAAATCAAACAAAATAGTTTTCAACTTTGTGTTTTAATACATTATACAATACGGAGTTAAGTATATATATTCAAAACTTGAAAGGTCGCCATAATCAGCATATGAATAAAACTTCATCTTGCATTTATCCTTATTGTCATCTATATAAATTCCATATTCCAGTTTTAATCTTCTTCAATTCCTTTTGTCAATAAAAGTGTCATATTTCGCATGTTTCTGTTCGTTTCTCTCAGTGCATTTTGGCCAACATTTTGACCTCTTTGGTTATTATTTATGGAGCTATTAGTAAAGTGTGTGAACATATTTGCTTCTATAAAGCCACACACTCTCGCAGAGATACACTCACACACACACACACACGCACACACACACACACACACTCATACACACACACACACACACGCACACACACACATGCGAAAGGACCGCACAGGGCTACAAATTGCCTTAAGCCCTGGCAGTTTTGGGCTTTTTTCCTCTTTTCGGTTGGTTTTTTTTCTTTTGCTT
The DNA here is from genome assembly GCA_037075305.1 of Drosophila kanekoi. NCBI lineage: Eukaryota > Metazoa > Arthropoda > Insecta > Diptera > Drosophilidae > Drosophila > Drosophila kanekoi. The sequence continues at coordinate 881,034 of JBAMCE010000478.1, forward strand.
AACCGAAACTGATTTAATTTTTGCCTCGGTTTTCAATCCGTTTGCTCGGTCCGCTCCGGCCCCACAGCCACAGCCAGAGCCAGAGCCAGAGCCATAGCCATGCCCATGGCCAGGACAGACCGGGCCACTGGCACCCAAAAACAACGCCCCAGCGCCCAACTTGATGAGTTAATAGGAATCGAGTTACATTCCAGGCAAGGAGCTCGATCCCGTTCCCGTTCCCGTGCCCATTCCCGCACTCCTCATCCTGCGCCTGCTCATTTATGGGGCCGCACATGGTGCGCTACATTTTTTATTGCCGCTGTTGCTGCCGTTGATGATGGGCGCTTGAATGGACGACGACATGGACATGGACATGGTCGTTTGATGGCAGTGCCTGTCCCTTAAACTTCGAGAGCCCATGCGTGCGTGTGAGTGTGTGTGTGTGTGTATTGGAGTATTGACAGATTTAATTAACTCATCTGCAGCTTAAGCAGACATTTTGTAGTCTGTTAGCTGTTAGCCGAGTTATCCTTTCGCCTGCTGCTCCTTGCCAATGCCTTATACCTTATGCCTGACAGACATCCGGTGTCGTATGTTGCTCGCCGTCGTATCTCTTTCGTTTGATAATTTCCGTTTTTCAACTTGAATGAACCGCGCTCAGATGCCGCTGCACAGTGTCTCCGGCTACGAATAACCGCAACCGATTACCTTCGATTACCTTATCGTTACATTTATAATTGACTGCGAGTGCAGGTCTTCAACGAGGGATTTCATGTATGTGTGCCATATACTTGTATATACATATGTGTAACTAATAATGATATTATTATAATATCTTTATATTATTAAATATATTTCTCGAAAACAACTCATTTTTACCTATTTATACCATAGCTGCAGTTCTTATTGCTTAAATCAAGTAACTATCATAAACTTATCATGTAATTTCACAGCTAAACATTCGTTTTGCCCCACTGTGCCGTAATCGTAACCGATGCTTCTTTTTTTCGTGATCTATCGTAACGCATCTAAAACAAAAATCAAATGAGCCATGCAAAATGCCGCCAAAAGGTTCCACTCGAGGATCTTTTCTTTGGCATTGTGAGACAAAAAGAGACAAAAGCCAGCGCTGCGGACGCGGCGCGTTTTGATCGAAAGTTGATTGAGGAGCAGCAGTCTGTAAAGTCTGCGACACAAAGTCTGCCCAAGCCGTGGACCAACACGGCTAATCTGCACTTGGGAATGGGCTCGAAATTGGAGGCTTGTTAGCAGCCGCAGCCCCAGCCCCAGCTCCAGGAGCAGCAGCAGCGGCTCTCTGCTGCGGCCTTTGTCTTAACCCCAGGCCCAGACAATTAGTGCGAAACGAAATTTGAATAAAGCGACATTTATTTGACAGGCCGTCAAGAGTCTGTCGGCAAACTATAAAAAATAAAACATAAAAAAGAGCCAAGCAAAAACAATTTTGTTTGATTTCATGCGAATTGAGCTTTGCATAAAGTGCAGCCATGTGGGAAAATTATTTCAGCATTTTTTTGTTTTTATTTTTATTTTTTTGGCATTCTATGCGAGTTACGTTAACTACACATGGCTACATATATATATATTTGCATACTATAAGTTAAGCTGAGGCGGGCGATGGAAATTTTTTCAAAGACAACAAGTCGCCGGCAACAGCAGCAAAAACAAATTATAGTTGCGGCAAGTAAACAAAATTAATTAAATGACATGAATTTGACGTGACAATGTTTTTTTTTCCTTCTTTTTTTTTGTATGTGTTTTTTGTAGATTTTGTTTTTGATTTGGTTTTTCGTTTTTTGTATTTTTGATTTGATTGCTCAACATTTTTTTTTGCGGCTTGCAGCAGACTTCAACGAGCCAACAACATCGTTAGCATCGGAGCTTTCAACTTGAAGCTTCGTGCGAGATGTTTGCAACTGCAACCGTTGCAGCAGCAACAGCAGCAGCCGCCGCCGCAGCAGCAGCAACAGCAACAGCAGCTGATGACGACTTGCAGCCAGACATGCGGCAGACAATTGATTGTGCAATTATTGTTACCCTCACGCCAATGCGGCATATTCAAATATGCATTCCAAGTGAAATTCAAATTTACAGAATATCGTATAAGCTTAGGAAAAGGTTTTATACATATAAAAAGATTAAGTTTAACATAAATTAGGATTAAACAAATAACAAAGTCAAAGCCTTTTATCGAGATTGAAACTGTTTGACGAAACTTTTATCTTCTCGATTAATATAATAACTAGGCAAGACCTTTATTACATTAATATAATATTTTTTATTAATATTTTGTACTATCTCAGATAAATATTGCTCTATTTGATAAGATTTTATAATATGACATCTAGTTCAATATTTGCCGGAATCGACTCTTGTTAGTGTATTAGAGACTTCTCCGCAATTTGTTTAAAGCACAACTCTTGCTCTCTCTCTATGTGTGCGCATGTGTGTGTGTGTGTGTGTGTGGCTTGGCTTGGTGTGTTTGTACAAATTGTGTCTGAAGTTTTGTTTGCCTTGCATTCGGCACTGAGAGGCTGCTGGGCTGCAATTAAAATGCATGTTCAAGTTTTTCGTGGCAATGTGTGTCCGCTGTGGCACTTCAATTGAAAGTTGGTTCGCGTTTCGTTTCGTTTCGTTTCATTTGCGGCTTTTGGCTGTTGGGGGTTTTCCAGCTGCCTTCGTTGCGTGTTTCTATTTTGCCAAATTAATATTTCTTGTTCATTAGTTTTATTTGCTTTAACTATGTGCGCTAATATTTCCTGCTTAGTAATTAAGTTTTGCCGCCGCCTGTTGACGTTCCGACACGCTCTCCGAACAGGTGCAACGCTGCGTATGAGTAATATGCCAGACACTGCCTGCTGCTTGTTGCCTGCCTGCCAGCTTGCCAGCTTGCCGGGCTGCCCTCTCTCGATTTCCACTTAATGCCAACACTTTTCATTTTTAATATTGAAAAATCGACGCTTATAGCCCCAAACGACCAAACGCTAATGAATACGACGAACAACAACAACAACAACAACAGCAACAGCGGCGAATTGCAGAAGCCAAATTGTCGCCATCAGAAATCCTGTTATTTATACAAACTAATCTGGATTTCAAGTTAACTGACGTGTAATGTATGTGGTAAAGGGGATTTGCATATGAGGGGGGAGTTCAAATGACGGGCATGGCAAAGTTTCTATGGGTAAACGCCGAGTGTGGAAGAAATTCGGGGAAAAAGTTTTACCAAGCATTTGGCGTAGTGTGGAGGTAAACCAGATGGAAATTATATAAAAGATATTTTAATAACTTGCATTAACAAGGTAAATATTCATGTGAGAGTCTAGTGAAAAATTATAAGAAATTATTAAGAATTGTAAAAATAACAAGGGTCTGAAAGTGAAAAGAGTCCGACTAGCAGCTACCCCACATCCAGCTGGGAATTGCCGGGGACATGAATTCGCAGTTAACAGTCGATACTAGAATATAAAATTTCAAAAGCATAAACAGAAACCATTTAATATTTCATATCTATATGTAACTATTATAGGCATAATCAAAACAAAACTATATAAATATATATAAATAATATATAAATAAAGGCCGAAGAGATTATATTTAAAATACGCATGTCAATCAATGCACAAGAAAAAGCTTCTTAAAGGCTTATCTGCGTATTATTCGCTGGTTGAAATACGCTATGAAAAACATAAAACAGTGATATTTTTGAAATATAAAATATCTCAGATGAAAATCGCACAGAGTACTCGCCGCAGTAACTCGACGAGAGATTGATGGCTGACAGATTAAAGAGAAACATGATCTTAACGATATCTTGTTCGCCTTATGCTCCGATCAGTCGATTAGCACATTTATTGTGTTCGGCTGTGATCTTTGTGGCCTTTGAGTCGTGACAAGAGCCTTTCAACTTTAAACGGCTTCCATTCAAATGTCACTTGTAGTGCCATAACATTCACTTATTGCCCACGCGCTCACTTATGTGTATTCACACTTGGGCCAAACAACCACACGCAGAAACTGTGCCATAAATAATCATAAAATGCAAAAACTACACACTACATAAAAAGAGTTGGCAAGTAAAAAGTGTTAACCACAAAGCCGCAAAATACGAAAATAGACTTTAGGTTTTATTCGGTTTCGGTATGGAAAAACTAACGCAGATCGAGCAAGCGGGACAGATGGGCGGGGGCGAGGGCGTTTCTGCTAATGCTGCTAATGCTAACCGATCGTGGTGAATAAACGCGTTTGTGGCTTTAATTTACCATTAAGATATTATTTACTATAACTACGCCCCTGCTAACCCCCCCGTCTCAACCCGCCAATGCCCCTTCTGACCCTGCTGGATATATGGTTTATGACAAGTCGCTCATTAGTTGGCCGACGGCGATTACATTTTAATTACGTTGACAACACGATTAGCATGCGTAATTGTGACCAGTTGCCGTTGTGATCGCCCACGCCCACAGGCACGCCCATTCGCACGCCCACATGCTCGCCAGTCAAGTTTGTCGCCTAAGTCTTTTGTTCTCGGACACGCTCAATCTAATTGGAAACACGCTCTTTGACCGCAATATTGCTCGATAACTGTCACGCTTAGTGACCCATTTTGGCAGCTTAGCTCGGCTCGCATCCACATTAAATTGCGCATTTATAAATAAAATACCGATAAATTAGTCTAGTCAAGACAAAAGGGGCATCATCATCTGTACGACGAGTATCTTAAATCGAAAGCCCATAAGCAGTTCGTAATTTATGTTTGTGCATATCGTAAAACTTGACTTTGACTTGCTTTAAACGGCTCTTTGGCTATGGTCAAAAACACGAACGCACACACACTCACACACACACACACACAAACGCACGGACGTCACAGCAAGCCCAAGCATTATTTATGGCTAGATCGTAAAAAAAATACACACAATATGCTAAACCTGTTGACATATAAGCAAATACCCTAACCGAAGCTTATAAAGATATTATGTTTGACGTAAAGCTCATCAAATTGCCTGCTAAATAATCTAAATGAAGACTTCAAAATATGTTAGACGTGCTTCAGAGTAAGGTTCTGAGACGTTAATGATATACTCCTACGCTGAAGGTAAATAAGATTCTTGCGACTGCTGCAGATATTCAATTATTTGTGGCTTGGGCTAAAATAACTATCGCAATTCCTGGTCAGTTCTCTCCTCTCTCTCTCTCTCTCTCTTTCTCTCCCTTTCTTCAAATAAGAATCTCAGTCAGATTCTGATCTTAACACCCACAAATTAAAGGCGTTCTTGGTCTTCTTCCATCAAAAATTTATGCTTAAATTATAATTATGTGATACTGAGGTAATGTAATTTACTGCTTTGAATTTGTATAGTTAATAATGAAAAAAAGCAATCGAAATAAAATAAACAAATACTTTACAAGTAACATTTAAGATCTGTCCTCCTTCTACAGAACTACCGTATATCTATACTAGGAAGTGCCATTTGCAAGCGTGCACCTGTAAGTAAGGTCTGCCATCCTATTATACAACCCCAATATGCCCTACTATACCTAGTCGTACTACGAAACTTAGCCTATATACCAACTATTAACATGCCAACTATCTGTACAACTATCGGCATGTAATGCATCAGCCAAAGGCCATATGCCAAAGTGAACTAATATTATATTGTAAGAATATGTTTATGTTTTCAAAATATATCAATAAAGCAATATTTTATTTTATATACTGTTAATCTACTTCCGGGACTTTTCAAATATAAAGTTAGTTCACAATTTTCCCATATATATATCAGATATCTCGTCCATCATAACATGCTATAGTCATATGTAGTTGTGCCCTATTTGGAAGCAGTTTGAAGTTCTACAAACGGTATATCATATTTATAGTATACGTCTATAACAATTTGTTCAGGGAAGTGCAAAATTCTAAGAAAATTTTAATATTTAAATGTTACGACTTATAAAGCACAGCGCATTAAGCGTTAGCTTTCTATGCATACAAATTGTTGTGCAAGATAACAACTAGCATATCGAACACACACACACACACACACACACACACATACACCAGTTCAGAGTAATGTGCGTAAATGCCAGCTTAAGCAACAACGCCAACAACAACAACAATAACAGCGAAAGCAATAACAACAAATCAACTTAAACAAACAACCAACCAGACATTTTGGCTCCACAAGTTTTGCGCATCGTCGCGAGCTGCTGATACTGCTGCTGCTGCTGCTGGTGCTGATGCTGGTGCTGCCTGGATCATTTGTCACACCCTGCAGCACCCAGAAAGTTAATAATAATAATAATAACAACAACAAATATGAAAGCAACAACAAGCGAAAGCTGGCGAAATTGTTATGTGATGACAGCAGCGACGAGCGCGGCAGCCTCAGTGGCACCCCAGACCGAGGCCCAAAGCCAGAACCCGAGCTGCCGCTGCTGAGGCTCCGGCAGCTCCGGCGATCCGCAGATCTGTGTGTGAGCGAAACGCGTAAGCCGCTTAACGCTTTTCAAAGTCAAAGCCTTGGGGCAGCGTCAACGACGTCGACGTCAGCGCCGACACACGCCTTTTGTTTATTTAGCAGCAGCAGCAGCAGCAGCAACAACAACAACGCGCCATAAAATAAAATATGAGCAGACTGAGCGGCAGCAACCAGAACAACAACAACATAAGCAACAACAGCAACAAAAATAAGCTTTATTTATTAATAATCAAAAGTCATATTAAGCAGCTCTGCAACCCTCTCGTCAGCAACTCCTCCTACCCTGAATGTTGCCATGTGCCTAATTTATTAGTTTTATTATGTTAGAGGGTATGCTAATTCTGGCATGGAATGCGTAACGCATAGAAGAAGAGATCTTCCCAAAAAGTATATATGTTTATAACTGATCAGTAGCCAGAGCAGAAATGATATAGCCATGATCTTCTGTCTATATTCTTCCATTAACGACTTTCTTATGTAGCTGGCAAATAACTAAGAGCTTTACTATGCTACTCAGAAGGGTATATAATATTCGGCTTGTTGTTGGTAGCCGTTCTCTCTTGTTTTAAAGCTTTTATTGTTTTGACATTTTGGAAATTTATTGTAGACGCTTTGGGGCCGCCACTTGAACAGGCCGTTCCATTAGCTCAAATTGTATAAACAATCGAGTGCAATTGTAATCGATGCCTGGCCACACACGCGCACAACAACAACAACAACAACAGCAGCAACAACAACAACAACTCATGTTGTTTACATGTGTATTTTTATTTTATTTATATTTTTTTTGGCGACAATTTGTCTGCAATTTCTTGTGCCTTGAGCCTCGCATTTCGTTTGTTTATTTGTTTATAGTGCGTAAAGCGCTGAAATCGGCTCTGGATCAAAGCTTTGCAGTTGGATTTCAGTTTTTTGATACCCGAAATATATCGTTAGTCTATAAATAAAGTCTGGACATGCCGACATCGATTCCGCTGAGAAAGCGCATATTTTTAGTGGACCAAACAAATCGGAATGCGTGATTGAATTACTTGAAATATCGCAAAGTATTTCATTTCCCAGAACTTGCCAAGTAACATATTCAATATGACATTATTTGCTATGGACCACACCCTTAATGAAGTAAGCCAGACTATTTATAGACTCTTGAAAGTTAACAGGAAATTTCTGTATTATGTGCATAAAATATGGTCTATTTTAGTTCACAGATATAGCTGCCGTTTGCCAAATCTTAGAGAGTAGAGATTGAGATCGAATCCAGCGTATCCAAAGAGTGTTAATGAGGTTGAACAAACTTGGGAATTGTTTTGGGCAGGCTATCAGATGTTGTTTTGAAAATATGGTGGAAGGAATCTGGTGTTCTGATGTGCTGTCTGCTATATTAAGTATGTTGCACGATCATAAAAATTACTTGGCTCCGGAGCGCTTAGATAATGCTTAAGACACAAGGCGCTTAAAAAGATTTCACATTAGGCAACATAAACCAACTATAGACTAATATAGATTAATTGAGCTCATTGCAGCTAAAAACACTCTGTTTAAGTTTTATTGCATCTTACTTTATTTTCGAAGCAATTTGCTTATTGCCCTAAGACAGATCGCAAACAAAGGCCGAGCTTCTTTGTGCTACGCTGTATAAGACTTTGGGTACATTTAAGCATCGAAGATAAGATATATATAGTATATATATATATATATATAAATATATATTTAAAAAGTTTTTCAATAATTAAATTCTATCAAAAAAGCAATAATTCGTAAGTTTACATTTTCTAGGCATATCAAAGCAATATTTCTTAAGTTTGAAATCTTTCACTTCTATTCATATATTTCTCTTCTCTTTCACTTGATCTACATATCGTGTTAAGCCCATGTCAATCCTAAGCACTTAATGTATGTGATTAATTTGACATTGCTGATTAAATACATTGAAAAATTCTTGAATAATTATGCTATTTAGCTCTCAAATAGCCGCTGTGTGCGCTGCCATAATCACCATTGGCATGAAATGCATTTTTTAAAGCCCAATTGCTTGGCCCGGCCATAATGAAAATATCTAAAAAAAAAAACACAAAAAAAACTATTCATTCATGCGAGCGGCTATTAGAAAAGTATTTGAAATATTTCCACGCCAGCAGCCGGCACTTGTGCGGCAGCGCGTCTCTACGCGATCTGTGCAAGCTATAAAATCGTGAGCCAACAATTGCCAACGGACCACCAAGGTGAGCTAACTGTGCAACCAGTTTTGGCCAAGTGTCTCGCACGGTCTTAGCCATTATTTTTTTTGGGAGGTGGCGGGGGCGCTTACGAGTTAGCTGGAAATCTGCGGCGCCTTTTGCATATTTTGGGGCAATTGAAATCGCGTCTGTCAATTCGAAAATAAAAAAATTGTTTACAAAATCAAAGTCTTGTTAGCAAATGCCACAAAAAATATTTCGGTATATGAGCTGCAGGCAATGAAAATTCGGGCATGTTTACTTTGTCAGGCAGTTGGCAGCGTTTGGATGATTTGCATCGTTTAAAAACTTACTTAAAGAACTTAGATTGTTACAAAAATAAAACCCTTTTTAAATGTGGAACCTCCTTCAAAATGAGGTCCTTAAATTGTGCCCAAGCTGTTCCTTTTTCTTTCACCCAGCTCCAGGATCTTGATCTACATCCGTTTCTTATCGGGCGACATTTGGATAAGGGTATTCAAGTCGTCGACTTTATGGAATTCGCTTAAGCTGCATGTCAATTGCATAGTTGAAATGCCTGAGCGCATCTTTAGTAGCTGTTTTTTGTTGTTGTGTGGGGGCTGGTTGCCATTTAAGGAATGCCTTCTAATTGTTTTGTAATTTGTTAGCCAATTAATTTGCGACTGCATTGCGAACTATTTGTTGTTGTTGTTGCAGCTGCTGCTGCTGCTGCTGTTGTTGTTGTTAACGTTAACGTTAACGTTGACTTTGACGTTGACTAATTGCAAATGCAGCGAGGCGCGCGCGTATTTTGATTTTGACATATTACTAAAACGTGCACGCTATAAAACGCGGCACGCAAATCATAATAGGAACAGGTCCAAGTACGACTGCGCGTCTGAGTCTGAAGTATGTCTATGAATATGAGCACAAGTCCCGAGTCCGAGTATGTCATATATTCAGCATTTTATTTAACATCACACATTAACATTAATTGTTGCACATTGATTTAGTGCTCAGTCGGGCTCATAAAATCGTATCGTGCATTCTCTGTTATGCACTTCAAATTGCAACGTGTGGGCGTCGTCAACGTTCTGGTGCGCATTTCCTTATTGCTCATACGCCATGTAGTACAGCTCACTTTTGTGCTTAACCCATGAGCTGACAGCAATTGGCAAAGCTTATTAAAAACATTTAACGCACAGTTTAACAGGCATATGTAGTTGACAAAAGTTTGCAATGCTCTCCATATATATTATTGCTTAAATAATTGTCAGATTTTATTGCTTAAAAAATTTCGATAAAATTCAGGACCTATAAAAATCTATATTTATTTACTAGAAAAGTTATGTGTGTTTCATTTCTATTTTTAAATATTTTCAAATCTTAAATTTTGTATAATTTCCTAGCTATTCTTGTCACTCTACAAAAATTGATTGCGCTCTGGGTCATGTTATAATTAATTATAGCTTAACGGGTTAAATGCCGTGTGTGTTGGAAACAAGTTTACACAAAATTCATTAAATCATGGCATAAAAATAAAATTGCTTATCGCACAAATCAGTCTGAATTCTGTTTTTGGTTGATTTTCTCATCGTCTTCAGTACAATAAATGAACTTTAACAACTTCTTCAACTTGAAGAGCAAATGCGCAGCGTTCACGTAGGACAGTGCGAGAAAGCACAGCAAGCGCGAAAGAGAGAGCGAGACAAGAGAGAGAGAGCGAGACAGCTTGCGTGATGCCATAAACTTGAACTTGATTGGATTTGTTAAGCAAATACAAAAGAAATTGATAGTCAAGCTTATCTAATTTTACTATCAAAGCGATTATCAAGCTCCCCGTCAAAGCAAGTGTGTGTGTGTGTGTGTGTGTGTGTGTGTGTGTGCTGAAGCACGCTTTCTAACCGAATCTTTGACTAATTAATTAATATTTTATGATGCCGCTGCTGCTGATGCTCTGCAAACAAAGCAGCGGGACGTTGGGCAGAAGAATTTGAAATTCATTTAGTTGTTGGATTTATTTGCGAGCGAGGAATTTCGGGTGATGATATCATATGATAATAACGCAACAACAACAACAACAACAACAGCAATAAGAACAATAACAATGCGCTAAGCAGCATTGAGCCGCTTGTGAGCTGAGAGAAAACGTTTGCTGCCCATCGCAGCAGGTGTTTCTCTCTGAGCACACGGACGGCATCTCGGACTGCGTCTGCGACTGCGACTGCGACTGAGACTTGGGCTTGGGCTTGGGCTTGGGCTCGGGCTTGGGCTCTGTTCACAGCACGCCATAAAATGCTTTTGCTTAATAAATAAAAAAATTAATTTTTATGAAACGTGTTTAAACAAACAACAAAGATTGATTGGCCAGATAAGATGCAGCTACGCTTCGCTACACCAACACAACGCACACACACACACACTCGCGCACACACACGGCTTATCAGAGAAATGTGCCAGAGTGTGCGTTTTAGCGTGTGGCTTGAACGTTGCTTCAAGTTTGTTGCCTGAGTCTTTTGCTTTGGAAACTGTTGCCAACGTATCTGGCGCTGCGCTGGCGCTGTCTGCGCCGTCAGCTGCTCAGCGCTTGGCATAACTCAAATAGTAAATATTATAGTAAACAACTTATTCTGGATGAAGCGTTTGGCTATATATAACTCGGACATATTGCTAGTATAAGTGTTTACCTAGCTGCTGCGCTTGATGGCGTATTGGAATTTGTGTGCTTTGTTTTCTTTTTCGGCTCTTTCTTCATTTTGTTGTTGTTCTTTTTTGCTAATGATAAATTAAAAGCCACAATTAGTGATTACTGTCACACCCAGAACCGCATTGTTTTGTCAATAGTACAATTTATTGTTGCTGCTGTTGTTGTTTGTACAGCTAATGGATTTATTGGGTAAACAGCTGTCGCATGTTAAACATTTGTCAAAAATTCCATACAGGTTTCATACCGCTGCGCACCGCGACAACAACAGCCAAACTGGCACCAGACGTCGCCTACATACAACAGCCCATCCAACGTCCCAAGCGATATTGTTTGCCTATTTTCAGCGTTTGTGCACACATGGGTGGGGAGCTTCGAAAAAACTAATGTTGATGCCAGACAAATTGGCTACACTGAGCCATGGACAAGGATTTGGCCATAGTTACCTATAGGAGACATAGTTACCTATATATCCATACTTCTTTAGTCCAGTTAGCCACAGCTAAGGCTATTTACATTGGCATAATGTTGAGATTTAGTATTTAGCCATATTTGTCAATAGAAAGAATATATATATGTACGTACATTTATAGTCCAGTAAGTTATAGATAACGCTAATAAAAGTTACCTTAGTACAAGTTTGTCATTTAGGATTTAGCCACAGTTACTAAATGAAAACAGATATATCTCCATCTATCTGTCTCACTAAGCCATAGATAATGCCTATAGAAGCTGCCTTAAATAGTCGAAAAGCATTTTATACTTATTCACATTTGATTAAGTTTGTGCAAAAGCATACCTTGTATATTTTAAAAAGCTTCAAAAGTTATATTCCTGTCTATACCAAGCCAATTGAGTCCATTTAAAAGATTGCTCTAATGAAGCATTTAACAAATAAATCAATAAATATTACACAATTTACTTTTTAATTACTTACAAACAAATACATTTTAAAACCTTTAGGCCTTAATTGAAACTGAAATTTGCCAACTTTTCGTTCTGACTTTTCTCTCAACTCTGCCCAAATAATTAAATGGTTAAAATAATACATTGTTAGACATTATTTTACTCGTTTGTTTTGGAATTCGATCAGGGTACAAAAATAACTTGAACTGTTTTCAGTCGGGTAACTTATACGATGCAGGCGTAGCAGCCAGCAAGTTCGTTGCCTAAGTCTTTTGTATGTCATCATCGTTAACAGCTGCAGCACCAATAACAACAAGGGTAAGAAATATATATAACAAAACAGCAACAACAACAACAACTGTCACTGAGCTGCGCTAAGCTTCACTTTCAACTGTTTCTAAAAATGGAAGAAACAAAAAAAAAGCATAAATAAATAAATAAACAAGAACAACAAGCAGAAATTGAAAAGAGAACAAAAATTAACAAACACTCAGCAGAGAACATTCCTTTCATTTGTTGTTCTTGTTCTTGTTGTTGTTGTTGTTGTTGCTGTTGGTTTTGTGACCAGAATTAATGCCTTGCGATAGCAAATTTAATTTATTACGATAATTTTTCATTTTTGTCAACGGCAACAACAGCAACAAGAGCAACAACAACAGCAGCAGCAGCCGCCGCGCTCGTTGCTGAAATTTGAGCGCTGACCAAGTTCGAGGACGCAGCTGGCAGCAGAGGCGACTGAAATTGACACTGAGACAGAGACCCAGTCACTGTGCCTGTGTGTGTGTGTGTGTGTGTGTTTGAAGACGGGCGCGATAAGCGCGACTAATAATGGCTAATAAGCCATTAAAAAGGCATAAATTGTTTTGTTAGCCCATCTCTTAATAAATTCCACATAAAATTGGCCCGCGTTGGCCTCAGTTTGCCACTTGCTGCACTGCATCCATCTCAGCCGGGTGTAATGTGTGCTATCCTATGTGGTGTGTTGTGCCTGGTGTCTCTGTGTGTATGTGTGTGTGTGTGTGTGTGAGGGGCGACTGGCAACTACTTCCACAGCGACATTGTCGCTGGGGCATTTCCCTTAATTTATGTTAATGGACGCTGCGCTACAAATTGCAATGCCCTTTTGTGTCTGCTGGCTACTTTTGATACCCTGCATAAATGCATAAAATTAAAGGGTGTTTTAGCTAGTGTTGATGTGTATTCAAAATTATAATTATGTTTAATATATAAGCACAAGCGGATTAATGCCTTGCCATAATGCATTGCGATGCAGGCTCTTCAGAGTGGAATATCAATGGGTTTACCTAATACCAATTTGTCGGCTTGCAAAGGTATATAAAGATTGATTATAATAATCTAGTCCAACCTCTGCAAACGAAGGCCCTTAGTTAAGCTGCACAACTGATCCGTAAGGATTAGGCACTTACTGGGCATATTCCTAGCTGGGATTATATCCATCTAAATATATAATGTTCTTTCTGGTTTCTTGCATATCACTGCGAGTTGATTTTTAATAAATTTTCATTTTCGCTTGGTGTGGAGCGCTTGTTGCTGTAACTGTTGCTGCTGCTGCTGCTGCTGCTGTTGTTGTTGTTGTTGCTGTTGTTGCTGTTGTTGTTGCTGCTGTTGTTGCTGCTGCTGCTGCATCTGTTGTCCAATGGGATGCGTTGAGGTCTTCGGCATTTTGTCGGCGTTTTTGTCTTTGTTCTGCTGTTGGCTGCTGTTGCTTTTTGTGTTTAATCGATTGTTCATTGTTTTGTTGATGGCTCGCAGTAGTTGTTGTATTTGTTGTTGTCGCTGCTGCTCCTGCTCTTGGTGTTGTTGTTGCAGTTCGTTGGGGGCTTAATGTGGCAGCGGCATTTATTATTTCGACATTCTTAACGAACTTCGAATTTATGAGTTAATACAATGCAAAAAGAATACAAAAATACTCACGCACTCAAAACGAATACTCGATTACTTGATTACCAATACACAGATGCACAATATATACAAATATATATATAGATATAGCTTTATATGGCCGTTGGGGGCGAAGTCAATTTGTTTAACCAATCGACTGATCCTTGTCCATAAGCCCGTTAACTGCTAAAATTTTGTTTCATAAATTACTCACTTAATTGCCCATTTGCACTTAATTTTTTAACATCAGAAGGCAGTCGCATCGCAGACTTTCGTTAATTAAGCTGCCAATCTTGCGATGCGCATACGCAGCGTGGGCCCAACTTCAGATGGCAGTCGGACGACGACGGCGACGGCGACGGCGACTGAGACTGGCTGGGTATCGGTATGAGCTGTGCCTGTTTGCATCTTTAGCTTTGTGTATTCAATTTGCTGGCGCAGAGCTCAGGCTCGCGCTGACCTTGCCTTAAGTGGCAATCGATTGGCGGAAGTTATGCAAATTAACAGCTAATCAAAGTATGAGCTGCAATAATGTACAGCAAATGGAAATCTATTAAGACTATACATATCTATATTGCCGCTATCTATAGACTACTTTTACATGATAGGTATACTAAAATTCCCTGTAGTCCAAAGCAGCTTACAAGAGAAGACAATTGCAGATATTGATAACAAAAGACTTAGAACACGAACTTGAAGGACAATGGGTGTGGGCTAGGTCTATTGTTAGCTGGAATGCAAAATTCGGAGTCACAATGGGAATAAAATCAAATGCCGAGAAGAGTATGTGGCTCGGGAAAGAATTATATATAAATATATATAATATAATGTTCTAGAACTATTTTTTATTTTTATATATATTTTATATACATTTGGAATACATTCATTAACCGAGAATCATATGAATGTATGACAGTCAAAAAGTAGTTTATAAGAATCCCGTTTCAGTTTATATTTCTTAATAACAACAGCTGCAGCTGCCACTTAAGCTTGTAACTTAGAGGCAAGAACTATGCCAAGAATGCGACACAGCGTTTAGTGTTACTTTATTTGAGGGCTCATCCCACATGCAAATAGGCCTGCAATTATATTCAAATTAGCGGTACCTGCCCACCCAATTGCCATGGCGTGCCACAAAAGCCTTGCCCCATTGGACCCAGACCGAGAGCCAGAGCCAGAGCCAGAGTCAGCGTCAGAGTCAAAGCCAAGAGCCAAGCCCAGCCGCAGTTTCAGTTTCAGTTCCAGAGTGCGTTGCAAAGACCTCTTCTGGCGGCTGTGGCAGCATTTCAAAAGGTTCGACTGCCCGCTAATTAGGAAATGATTTACTACGCGGGCATTTGCTTTATGCCACAGCTACACACACACACACACACACGCACACACTAACGCACCCGAGCTGAAGGAGTATAAGTGCCAGTAACCACCCAAAAAGCCCGAAAAGACCAAAACAAACCACGGGAGACATGTTGGCCACCATGCAAAAAAGGCGGCCAAAAAGGCAACAACAGCAACAAACAACAACCAACAATTTTGTGGCATAAAACATTTTGTTGTTGTTCTCTTTTTATACCCTGGCAAAGGGTACTGGACACTTTCGAATCTGATCAGTTCGGACAACTATATTATACAGCTTTTATGAAAAACGTAAGAACAAAGAAGAGTTTGTGAAGATATCTTTAACAAACTTGGTATTGAATAGTTGCTGATAGAGGAAGAAGAAGTTGACGAATTAGTTTCTAAGAGAAAAACTTATCCAAGAGATCTAAAGAAAAACCTCAGCTGGTACGAATTTTCCCTAATCTTCTCTCGCATCTGCATAAGCTTTAACTATATGCCTACTAGAGTATTTAATTTTCGGTGTGCCGTTCCTTCTTGTTTTTTTTATTTTATTATTACTTTTTTGTTTTTGTTTTTTGATAACGCAGAAGGCAGCGCATTTAGCTCGGCCACATCATCAGCATCATCGTCGTCATCATGATCGCTGATGGTCATCATTAGCTTGCTGCGTGTGTGGTGTGATCAGTGGCCAGTTGCGAGCTGGCTGCTCCTGCTGCTGCTGCTGCTGCTGATGCTGCTCCTTGAGCCAGCTCTACTAGCCACACACACAAACACACACACACACATACACATAAACACACAGATGCGGGGAGCGAAGACAAACCGAAAACAAAAACAAGCAAACCGAAAATTATTAATTATAGTCACGAAAGGAAATAAAGATTTCATTTCAACGGAATGCAAAGGCCCGCACAGGCCGACAACAACTACAACAACAACAGCAGCAACAACTACAACAGCAACGATTGATGAAGCACTGCAGCATTTCTCACAGTGCAACAGCAGCGGCAGCAGCAGCCGCGGGGCCTAAAAGGATTATAAAAAAGTTGTCGAAACAAGCCATTGGCAAACAGAAACAGAAACACACAACAACAACAGCAACGACAACAACAACAACAGCAGCAACAACACACAACATTATTAAGAAATTAAGTAATTTCTTTTTTATTTATGCTCCACGAGTTTTACTTTAGATTATCTCGGCTTGGCATGCCCAAGCCCCAGAGCAGGCCACATAAAAGGTTAGCTCCCTTCGACTGCAGCTGTGACCAGCCCAACGGCCGTCTGTTCCAGCTGCTGCTGGCGATCCTCCTCAGCCACCTCTCCAGCTGCACCCCCTCCACGCACACGCTGTATATGTGAAATTTATTAACGATTTTTTATATGATTTTTTTATGTCTCGTTTTGGCTTGGGTTTTGTTTCGGTTTTTTTTGTGTTTTTTGGTTTTGGTTTTTGATTTTTCTTCAGCCACTCGGCATAGTCAAGGTGTGCGCATAGACACTTTGGGTGTTGGCCAGCAGCAAAAAGGCAGCTAACAGCGTTTCGGTTTTATCGTTGTTTTTTTCTTTTTCGTCTTTATATTTGTCAGTGTTCATATTTGATGAAATAATTTTGCCAATTGGGTTCCATGAAAGATCTACGCCGCCTAAGTGGAGCTAATTTGTTTGCTGCGAAAATATTTGAGACGCGCTAATAAGCCGTATAAATTTGTTGCCGCTCTGTGTGTGTGTGTGTGTGTGTGTTCGTTCGTGTGTGGTTGATGGGCTGATTAGCAATTTGTGGTCAGGATTTGGACCACACACGCGCAAGGTATTCAACATGAATCTGGCATTACGAATCCATTTGCTTAGTTGCTGCTGAAAGTTAAATAGATTGACCCATGTTCAAAACCAAAATTGAGCTGCAAAACAAAAGACTTAAGACACAAACTTGATGGGTCACTTATGCTAGACTTTGGTCAAAGCATGGCTAAATTTATCATTCGATAAGGCTGTGAATGGTTGAAACGAATGTAATTAAGTTTTCAGTTAGAATTAAACAAATATGTGAAATTCAACCTTTAAGTCAGAACTTAGTCATATACTTTGAATTTATATTGATTACAATTTGATTCTCCGAAAAATCCCAAAAAATATGTACAATTAAAAGCACTTCAAAAAGCGAGCACTTGAGATTCTTGGCTTTAAAAGCGAATTTGAATGAAATTCGCCTCAATATCGATCACTTGATCGACTCTTGAGGGTTGCGTATCACAAACTGCTCCACAACAGCTCCAATGGGAACCGACAGCCATTACAAATCATTAAAAAGCATATGAAGGCTCATTTTCGTATTTCGTATAGCACATTTATGGCCTCTCTGGCTGTCATGAGGCTAAGAAACAGACATTTTTATTTGTTATTTATTCTGCAGGCAATGCCCAATGAAAGCTGAGCACAATTCCTCCAGCCACCAGCCCCCGCTCCACTCCTCATTTATGATGATGAATGATCATTATATGAACTGCCCGCTGTGCTGGGCTGTGTGCGATCGCTTCATCTTCATCTGCTTGGCTCATCCTGTAAACGGCTGCCTCTGTGTTGGCTTTTCCAATTTGTATTTAGCCACAAAACTAACAACTGACAACTGTGATCTGTGATCTGAGATCTGAGATCTGAGATCTGCGATCGCCACACGCTTCGCTACTTTTTGGCACGCCGCGGCGCAAATGTCAAAAAGCTGACAACGTCGCACCATGAATAGCTCACATTGTTACTTGTGAGCTGCACAGCAGAAATCAAACAGGCACAAATCTTGGGATTATACAAAACAAGTAAAGAAACTGTCTAAAGGCCAACGCAGCAGCCAATATACACTAGCTGAGCTGAGACATTGAACTACTTTAATGTTTTTTAGTGTACTTTAGTTCGTACTCGTGCTGTAGTCAGCAATTATATTGGGCGCTTTGTTTGGGCAACTTGGGAGAATTTAACACATCAGACAAATGAAAATAAATGTGTCATTTGCTGGAAAAGAAAAGAAATTATAGTTTCATTTTTTACATGGGAAGCTTTTCTTTAGGCTTTGTTGCCTCGAAAGTTTCTCGCCTGATTACACATTTGGAAAACGATTTCACCTTCTCTCTCTCTCTCTCTCTCTCTGTGTCTTTCCCTCTTCTATAGCTTTTCATCAAAGTTCCTTGCATTAACCCACTGTCATTGAAGCATATATTGTAGTTAGACAACATTAACGAGAAGACCTACATTTTGAAATATGCTTACAAATACGTACTTGAATAAGACAGACGTCGAGCTACTTGTCATTCTCAATTATTATTAAATCCAAGCTCAGAGATTTCAGTTTTTTCGTGCCGAGTTATCTATAATAGCCAAAGAGAATATTAAATATTTATAACAGAAATGAAGTGTAAAAAGCTGATGAAATATGAACGCGATTTTGAAGTTCAATGTGAGTTCAGTTGGCGTCAGTCAGTGCGTCAGTCAGGCAATCAGTCAGTCAATCAGTCAGTCATCATTCAAGTTGAGGGGCTAATCCGCAATCAACGCGAATGCGGCGATTTCTAATTTGCTAAAGGTGCGCCCCGCACCGACAACAATACAAGCAACAACAACAACAACAACAACAACAAACACAACAACTAATAAATAATAATAATGAAATTATTTATGCTTCAATCAGGCAGCTCGTACGATCGCAGTCAGCCACAGACAGCGTGTCGCTCCCAGCCCTTGAGCAATTGTTGTTGCCTCCGTTCGCTGCCGCGCCCCTTGCTAGCCAGTCAGCCGCCCCCACAGCTTCCCTCCCCCTCTGATAGTCCCCTGCCGCTTCTAAGCGCGCGCTCATTTTCAAATAATTAATAACAATAATTTGCAGCACGATAAGAATTGAATTGAATTCCATTAAAAGGCGCAAAATGTATTGAGCTGTCGCCTGGTGGTCGCGCACAGGGGCTGAGGCGCTAGGGGTAGGGGCGTGTCAAGCCAAATGAACAACACACGATGTCTTGAAACAACAACAACAACAACAACAACGACAACAACAACAGCAACAACAACGAGTTTTGAAGCCTCGCTTTGGCTCATGTTGTTGAAGCACTTTTTTGTGGCTTGTCTGTTTATCTAGATTAAACCCTCGCGGCAAGGCACACAAAATACAAAAAAAAAAAAATTACACAAAAAAAATACAGTTCATTATTGAAATCATTGTGTTGAGTTTTTTCTTTTGTTTCTTATTGTTGTTTCGTTTTTTTTATAATTTTTTGTTATGTTTTTTTTTTTACTGCTGTCCGTGTAGCATTCGCAGCTAGACATTTTGGCATTTCATGAGACTCTCATTGTCAGTAGTCTCTCCACGGCTCAAGTCGATCGCCCAGCAGACACGGAGATTCAAGACTCGAGACTGGAGACTCGAGACTCGAGACTCGAGTCTGAAGACTGAAGAATCGAGGCTCGTTGTGTGTGTGCGCTTTGGCTTTGGCTTTTGTCATGGCAGACATGTTGGCAACGCCAAATGTTTTTCTGTTCGCCTCGAGCAAAGCAGCATATAAAGATGTACACGAGGTACGATCGAAGAGGTATTGTCTTTATGTGTGTGTACGTGCATGTGTGTGTGTGTCTGTGTGTGTGTGTGTGTGCGTGTGTCTATAAAAATTATGATGATCCACGATAACTGAGCTCTGTGTGGGCAATTATAAGGCAGTCTTGTCGACTTGTGCTCGTCTATTAAGCTTTGTTATTATTAAATTGCAGTGATTTATCAATAATTATAGAGATTGACTTAAATGAAAGAGAAAAATTTAGATTTAACTGTGAGCATAATTATAAACTATTGCTGATAGAAACTTAAGCACATAAAAGCGAAAAAATGTGTGCTAAGCGGTTTTTTCTTTGAACAATTTCATAGTTGAAAAATTATCTTTTAAATTTAGTCACTTCCATTTGTTTATAACTTTATTATCATCGCACTCTCTCCTATTATTAGTACTTAAAGCTTAAGCTTTAGTTTAATCTTTAAAGATCTTTCTTAAAAGAAAAGCAATTCAATTTCAGAGCGTAAAAAATGAGTTGCATGTGGGAAAACTAAATTTTTCATATATAAATTTTAGTCTATTTCAGAAGTTACATCAGGAAATCATGTGAATTTGAGTAGAAAACCTGGAATAGGTTTTAATGCTATCTTATATAATGTTCAAAATACAAATTTTGTGGGACTCAAATAAGCTTTTACCATCACTTTCGAAGGTAAATGGTATATAAATATAGAATACTATCGATAATACAGCTGGAAGCGTTAAATTGAAATACATTTTCCCAAATTTCACACAATTGATTTTTTTGAACGTGGTTTTGAAGTCCTTCAAATATAAGAACTTAACGATGTTTTCAAAAAATTTTATAGAAAATTTCTAGTTTTAAGACAGAAATTTTCGAAAAACTCACTCGCGACTCTTAAGCTCTTGGCTGGACGTTGTTGTAAATCAGTCAGACGGTCAATCATTCAGTCAATCGAATCATTTCTCTTAAATAGTTTATTTTATATACATATAGATGAGCATGATAATAATTGTGATACTCCATATCACATTTTTACCAACTTTTATATATATATTTTTATATATATATCTATAAATGTAGCTTATGAACTATTACCAATTGCAATGCAATTTGATTTGATTTGCCTCAAGCTCTATTTTATATAGATATTATTATTTCCTTTTTCATTAATAATATAATCATCGATTCTAATGCACAAATTCGAATAGTTGGCTGTTCAAGTCAAAAAGCTATGGAGAAAATTATAAGAATACAAATTCCTGTTTGAAATTTATGTGAAATATTAAAATAATATGACAAATAATTAATGAAAACGCAATATCAATTAACTTTTTAAATAAGTTATGCAATGTTATCTTAAAAAGAAAACAAATACATTTCAGATAACATTCCATAGTGTCGTTTAAATTTCTTAAACAGCTTTCAGTTCTTGAAAGTTGAATTGCTCAGTTCAGAACTTATCGAACCGCTCCCATGGCTAGTTATGTTACTTTGTATCATCTGCCAGCTGCGCGGGTGTTGCCCTTATATTTGTAAATACTTATAATATATATATGTATATGTTTTTGTGTACTCTTGCAACTGCTTGGCCAGCCCCAGCCGGCAGCCCCTATGGCAATCGGAGTCGGAGTCGCAGTCGCAGTCGTAGCTGCATTTGCAGTCGGGGTGGTCCAATTGTACTTGGACTTGAACGATTGGCTGGCCGGTTGCGGCTCACGAATTGCATTAAAATTGCAATTTCAGGCAGCGCGCAAAGTTCATGTCAGACATTATGTTGGGGCAACAGAATTGTAGGAGGAGGTGCACGTTGTTGTTGTTGTTGCTGCGACTGCGACTGCGGCTGCGGCTGCGGCTGCAGTTGCCGCGTTGGCTGGCCCAGCTGAATTGAGCCTGCACTGACGGCCATTTTGGTCTGGCGGATCGGGTCCAGACAAAAGGCACGACGATTTCAACGCTTTGTCGTGTTCTTTGTGCTATTGTCTGTCCGACTGTATCTGCCGTCGTCCCGCTGTCTGTCCCTGTTCCTTGGCTCACACGAGCGCAAGTACAAGAGTTCTTGAGCTTGGACTTGGACTTTTCGAGTTTGTTTGCTGAAGCTGAAGTTGCGACTTGCACTGGGGCCCGAAAGTAATTTATTTCTTTATTGTTTTACGAATTTACAATGCAACTGGGGAACAAGGCGACTGGCAACTGCCAACTGGCAACTGCCAACTGGCAACGCAGCCATAACAATCACGCCGCAGTTGTTGTTGCTGTTGTTCTGGTTGCCGTTGCGTGTTGCATTTGGGGTGACCACCTTGACTGCCAGATGCAGCGAAGCACACACACACACGCACAGCCAGAGCGAGAGAGGGAGAGAGAGAGAGAGACACACACACACACACACACAGACACAACATCGCCGGCTCATCAGTGTCAATGCTGGGCAACAGTCGATGTCTGCGTCGCCATCGTCGTCGCCTCCTCCTTGGTGTGTGGTACGCATGCGCCCAGCAGCGCCCCAAGGAATGCGTTGCACGAAATGCAAAATGTCAGCAACGGCGGCCCCAATCGAGGACTCCAGCTCGGCATCGGGAATCGTCGACTCGTCGACTCGGAGTTGGGCAATTGCAGTTGGATTCGAGACTTGCCACGCTACTCGCCTTAACATTCCACAAGTCGCCTGGAATTTCCTTTGTTTTCTGTGAGAAATTTCAAGCCAACACATAAATTGTCGTAGGCGCAAGCGGCTACAGCTCCAACACAGCTTTCAGTTCTCCACCAGATGCTCTCAGTTCCCAGTTCGCAGCTCAGCTTTAGCTTTGCAGTAACACTGTGCAACAGCAAGTTTAGTTTCTTTAAATATAAATTTGCAAAGAATTAATGCTTGTATTATTAGACGAGTTTAAGTTATTTCCAATAGATGAGCACATTTGAAGTTGGACTTGAATCTAATAATGGATCCCAAATATTTATGGATTTGTTAATTAATGTTAAGAGCCAATGATTGCTTTTATTAACATTTTATATTGATGTTAATCAGCTGTGAGGTTTAATTTGACACTCTTAAGAACACATATACAATGTTCACTTCGCTTAAGTAAACTGTTTTTAACAGAGCTTTCACTAACATTTTTCATTTATGTTAAATAGCTGTAGGTTTTAAGTTGGCGCTGTTAAGAGCACAGCCATGTTAACTTTACTTAAGTAAGTTTGGATAGAGCTTCAATAACATATTCGCGAGCAAGCAGTGCACAGTTGTTTGTCAACTGTGGCGCGCTTTTAACAGCATTTAGATTACGCAGCTGTTAATGAACCTTACATATTCTTGCATCTTTTTAAAGTCATGTAAAAACTGTATTCTATTACAAATTATTCTCTATACGGCTTTCTTAAATCATGTTCTATTATATTCCAAGCAATTCTCTAGACGTCAATTGTTGTTTTCTTTCTATTCCAATTTATTCTCCATGTGCCTTCCCTTATTCTTTTATATTTGATTCCAAATTTGTAGCAGAGTTTAAACGATGCAATGCAATTGTTATTGCTGCTGTTGTTGTTGTTATTGTTGCCGCTGTTGTCAAAGTTGGGGCAGACGGGTGAACCGGAGATGGGCTGATCGGTAGAACGGTAGATCGGCGATCGGTGGCGATCATCAGCGCTGGCATTTAGACAATTAAAATACTTCAAGTGCTTGTCTTTCGCTCAACGTCACATTTTGTTTATTTATGTGCATTGATTTGCCTGGTAGCTTATAAATTTTCGTTGGCCAAACAATGAGCAGTTGTTGTTGTTGTTGTTCGCGAGCTGGGCGAGCTGTGGCGAGTTCGTTGCCTAAGTCTTTCGTTTGTTTGCATTGCTTTATTTGCGAAAGGCGCTCGAATCGCCTGCGCAGTCGCATTCGCATTCGTTTTCGCATTCACCGAGCTATTTTTAGCGCCCAGCACTTACACAATTCGTTTACATATTAAATACGACACAAAAAAACACAAAAAAAAACACAATCATTGAGCGGCAATTGTTTATTCAACTCAATCAAAATTCCTAGGAAAAAATTCCAGAGTTGTATCATTTACAAGTTGGCCGGGGCACTTGCGCCCGATCATTCAATAAATTGGCACTGTCAGCCACTCCGCAATCCACCCACCGGCCCGCACCGACCCGCTGCTGCTATTACTCAGCCAGCCAGCCACCCACCCTTCACCCGCGGCAGCTACTCGTAGCTGACAACATTTTAACTAACTGCCTGACAAATGCAGCAGGCAGTATAATTTTTCAATTAGCAAATGATAAATCAAACTAACACCCAGAGCCCCATCGAGTCGGCCAGCCAAGTCACTTGTGTCAATTTTCAATTTTAAATGCAGTCTTTAGTTTATTAATTGCAACGCGGGGACGAGGGCTGTGGGCGCGGCAACGCTGCCTTAGCAATCGAAGTTGCATTCATAATCACAGATATGAAAAACAATTTTGTTTGTTTAATGCAAACGCAGCGAAGGGAGCTCTGCATACACAGAATACCCTATAAAATAAGTAAACACTTTAATACACGCATTCATCGACTGAACCATATCGTTGCCCTTCGACAAGTTTTGTGAGAATTTAACACATTTTGATTAACGCGAAATCAGAAATCTTAAAAATATTTCTCATTAAAAATCAACATAACATATTTGCTTTTGTATACAACAAGCGGGTGTTCCCCGGCTTTGCCCAGTTTATAGTTTTGAAGAACCAAAATTTGAAGATAACTTTTTCCGCCCAGTTTAGTTCCATGTTGTGGAACCAAAAGCCGAGAAGTAATACAACCTTTGCATTTGAGAGGCTTTTGACTCAATTGAATTTTTAAACAGATTTTGGAAAATTAGTTTAAATCTAATCGAAAGGTATACATATAATGCACATGTACTTGATACTAGTCTATTTACAACAATTACAAACAACTTAAATCTTCGCTCGAAGGATCTTTGAGCCTCATTTTCCACGCAAGTGGGTTGTCTCTTGCGAAAAGTGTGAGGCCGAGCGGCAAAAAAGATGCAACTAACTGAAAAAGTGACCCATTATTGATTAGTTGAGCGGAATACAACGACCCCATCAGCTAGACAAGCCCCACAAAAGCCCTTCAATCAGCGCTTAATCCGATTATCAATTAGTATTTGCAGCGTAGACAAATCTTAATTGCAAACGATTGCAAGTGACTTTGCAGCCTTTGTGTTTGTTGTAATGCTGATTAATTGTTTTGTTTTGATTTGATTTTATTCAAATTTACATTGAGTGCAGCTCGTTTGCCACTGCTGCTGCTGCTGCTGCCGCAGCTGGTGCATCTTATTTGCAGTTGTGCTTCGCTTCCGTTTAGCATGACTGGGAAGACTTAGGCAACGAACTTGCATCAGCTGCTTCATTAGACGGGCGCAGCTTATATGCTAATGCCATAGGCTGGGCCTGTGGGGTCCGCCAGGTTAGCCAGACTCCTAGCTGCGGCACGCTGTCAGACTCCCTGTTCGAGTGGCATTTGCGAGTGGCCAAGCGCAGCACCTGTTCGCCACGTTGCCTGTTAGACATTAATCCGTGGCATTTAGTTACGCTTTAATAAGATTTGCTTTATTTTTTGTTTTGTTTTTTTCGCGACGGCTGCTGCAAGTCTCTGGCGAAAGCAAAACTGGCGGCCGCAGCTGCAGACAAAGCGACGCGGCGTTCGGCTTGCCTGATGCCACAACCTGGTGGCAGCGTCATTCAGTCAACCTGGTGGCAGCATCCGTCTGTGTGTGAGTGTGTGTGTGTGTGGGGCGCCCCATTTTAAAGCTCGTACTGCTTTCGTGTAGTTAATAAAAATGCCATATCTTATCGATACTCTAACTGAGCTTATAATATGAATATGTGATGTACTTGAGCACTATAGAGCTTTAAGGCTCTAACCCTATAGAATGACGAGCAATTATGGCTACTGTCACCAAATTTGACATGCAGCTTTTTGAATAGTATATACAAACCAAGTATTATCATTCATGTTATAGCAATCCAAGCACCACTAGTTGGTAGAAGAAGGAACAGGATATCCTCTAATTGGGCACTGTATGAAACTTTTTTGTAGACTGTGAAATAAGGTATAAGGTATAAGGAAACACCATAAGAAGATCGTAAGAATACCTGGAAAAGTCGGACAAAAGAAAAACTTACTATCTTTCAGTTTGGGGCGTAAAATAATTCTTAAATCGGCAAATGATAAAAGAGTGTATCAGCTTTCGGTGTAGCCTCAACTTTCTCATTTCTGATTGGAATTTCTAAGAGTTGTGTTAGAGAGTTGTGTTAGAGAGTTGTGGGTATTAAGTTCTGCCTGGCATGGATCGTTAGATTGGCATGCAAATGCCAATGAAATGCCTGTGGCTGCAAGAATATCTAACGACGAGTGCTGAACTAATTAAAGCGCGCAGCTCGAGGCATGCCTAGGGCTTCCCAGCTACCACTTACCACTTACTACATGCCACATGTGAGGGGCGCTCGATCAGCAAATTACACGAGATGCTTTTCGTAAAACAGTTGTTGAAAGCGAAGCACCCGAAACGAGACAAAGGCTAAAAACTGCAACTGTTCGGAACCCGGGGATATATAGAGCGTGCACTCAAGCTGTGCCCCCGGCCACTCCACACACACACACATCCACATACACGCACACGCACAATGCCGATGATTCGCCAAGATCCAGATCTTCACATCGAGAGATACAAGATCCAAAAGCGAGCAGCAATTCATTCATATTTGTATTTACTTAACTTGCCGATGATGATGTTGCCTGAGAGGAGCTGGAGATGCGTTGATGACTTGCAACTTGCTGCGGCACAGCAAGAGTCGATTTTTTTTTGTTATTATTATTATTAATTTTTGTTTTTTGTTTTTTTTTTGTTGTGTTATATGTGAGCTCATGAAAGGCCAAGTCTCATTTTTTATGGGACGCCCGTTGTAAATGGAGTTTCGACAGCCTAATTGGAGATCAACGCAATATAATTGTCTGAACGGCTGCGGCTGCGGCTGCGGCTGAAGCTGAAGTTGTAGCTGGCTGCGGATGTTGATGAAGTCGTGGCCTGAGAACAGGTGAATGAATTTGTGACAGCGCCACAAAGGCAAATGATGTATTGATAGCATCTGTTTGGGAGCAGCAGCAGAAGCAGCCACCAGTCAGCAACCACAGCCACTGCGGCAGCGGCAGCGGCAGGACGTCTGCAACTTTTTGACAGACATTTCGTTGCCTTTGTTGTCCCGTTTGCCTGTGCCCCTGGGGCACATGCCTCAACGCCGACCGTCTGTCCATGCAAATTGAGCTGCCCCCAATTGTAGTCCTACCTTTGGCGGCCCATAGAATTGAAGTTCGGCCTTAAACAGATCAATTCGAAATGGAAATGTCAGCAATAATGGAACTACTTTCCTATTGTAACTCTGGAACCCTGCCAACTTTCTTAACTAATAGTTTTGAGTTCCATGGATATTAATTTTGATTCTAAATTTATAACACTTTTCCATTTTTACACAACATATCGAAAATAGAATGATTTCCAAAATAAAGCAGTTTTCAGCCTTGATTCTGCTTACAACAACAACATTAGCTTACTTAAACAACTTATAATTATGTATTAAATATCCAACAGAGCCTTGGAAATGTTTACATAGACATCTTAAATTCCATACTTTATGATAAAATGTACTGTTGAATTTCCATTCTTAAAATCTAAGCATAATACAAACATCTAAATATACTAAATATACGCAAAATATACGTGAAAATTGGTTTTAACATATTTTTAATTTATTAAATACACTATACATCCTACTTGCAATAATAAAATGTGTTAGATAAACACATTACATTAAGACAGTATTTAAAAAAAATAGAAAACAAAAAAAATTAAGATCCTTCGAGCCGGATTTGAACCAGCGACCTATGGATGTCTACAATTTGTATATCACTCTACAGTCCACCGCTCTACCAACTGAGCTATCGAAGGTCGATGTGTTGTGTGCGCCAAAACGCGTATATGAGCGAACTTGGTGAATTTGTTGAGTTATCAGCGAGCAGTGAATAAATCAAAACGTATGTCTGTTGTGCTCTTGAGCGAAAGCTGCGGCAAGCGTACGACTGTGTGTGCGAGCGAGTGAGCGATAAGGCGACCAAGCGAGCGAGCTTTGCAGCGCCAGCAATGTACGCAGCGCTGTCGTTGTTTTGCTGCCGTTGTTTTCGTTCGCGTTATTGTTGCTTTTCGGCTGTTAGGGCGGGCTTAGATCAAACAACACGGCGCTTAGCAGTAAACAAAGGGCGCTGCGTCTGTTCTGCTATCAAGGCAACAGTTAACGGGGCCACCTAGAAACCCGATGCAACTACCAACTTCGGTGACTCATCCTCGTCGCCGGCTGTCGGCTGCAGGCTGCGCTTGTGGCTTCGCCTGTGGGCAACAAGTGAATCATGCGGCAAACGCGCGCGCAGCACAAAAAAGAGCTGCCTTATCAGAGAGTAAGAGGCGGCGGCAGGTGGCTACGCACTTGGCTTCTTAGCCTGGCCGAGAACAAACTACCGCAGCGACGACGACGGCGGCGCCGCGCAAAGTGTTTGCTGATAAGCGAGACGGCACACACACACACATACACGCGCGCGCGCACGAGGGCCAACAGGATAGAGCGAGATACTTAACAAACCAATTAGGATGCCAAAAACACCAGAAAAAAAGGCAGCAAGTCATAAAAAGAACAAGCAAGGGTGCTCTAGTCGGGAGTGCCCGACTAGCACATACCCTGGCTTATACATTTTGCTAGTTTGACAAACATTTGAACAACCGTCTAGCAAATGTGCTTCTTCTTCATTTCCTTATCACTACACTACATGATATACAGTCTTAGATAACTAGGCTATTTAGAGTTTGATCTAAAACAAAATTTTCAGGACTTGAATATGACATACAAAAGAGTTAATATACCGAAGCATAAGACTCTAGCTGTTGAAAAAGGGGCTAAGCTATGGTACCCTCTATTCCCTGCTTTCCATAAATACAGGGTATAGAAAAAAACCCAAGCAGCATGCGGCAATATCAGTTAATCTATCTATACTGTATATATACATTTTATACATGAAGGCAAGGGCAGCAAGCGGAGCGAAAAAACTGACAGCTTACGGATAATTACTGACAAAAACACACACACACACACATAAGATGTACAGCTCAGCTCTAAGCGCCGTGCGGCAATCTGTGTGATCCATTGAGTAAGGTATACGAGACCTAAAAAGAAATAAAAATAATAAAGGAAAACTGTGCTGGATCGATTGCCCAAACTGTCTTGTTAGATAAGAAAATGATTGCCCCCTTGGCGAGTGCCCCGCGGCGCGGTCAGCAACGTCCGAGAGTGTAATTTGCTCAGGTATCTTGCAACAAATGTTCATAATTTTTAAGAATGACTCAAATAGTTTTTCCCGGCGCTATCGCTGCGACGAGATCTCTCCGGTTTTCGGGCCCGCTCGCTTGATCTTCGGTATCAATTTCCTGCTATGATTGAATGAATCTTAGTTTTCCTGCGTCCTACACTCTTTGGTTATTGGTGTGGGCGGCTTATCGGCTTGACGAAATCTACAAAATTGCCAGTTTCCAGGAAATTTTCAAACACCTTCCTTTTTTTTGACAAAATATGTACTTAGTTTGGTTTTATTTTTTTAGCAACAGTTGATTCCCCTGCCTCAAACTATTCGTCACATTTTTGCCTGCTCTTGCATGTAGGTGTGCGTGTGTGTATGCGTGTGTGTGTGAGTGTGTGTGTCTTTCCCAGCATCTTCTGCTGCCCAGATGAGTCATTTAATTGAGCCGAAAATTGACTTTGTAGTGCACAACAGGGCCTGGATAAATTAATTTACTGACCGCTGATAAAAAAAAAAAGAAGAAAAAATAAATAAATAAAATTCCCGCATGACTCACATGGACTCGAGTCTCTAGTTCTGATGTGCCCCAGTCGAACTTGAAGCGGCATTGCAGCGTGTGTGTATGTGTGTTCCGGAGCTTCTATAAATAGCATCAAGTCGGTTTTATGTGACAAAAAAAAGCATCAATTGCGTGTCTGGGGCAATCCTCAGTCTTATCAGCGCATGCAAACAAATACATTACATAATTCTTAATCTATAATAATATTCTATATACATATATTTATAGTATATGTATGTAAAACCCAACGTTGCATCATATTTAGATCACAACATGATTGTTTCACCTCATTCGCTCCTAGGTTTCTATGTGTGTTCGTTAATGCGCATGTATTAGTGCGCTTTACTGTAAAGAGCTTTTCTCTATGACATTGAGCTTTGGGCTTGAAAAGCTTCTGTGTGCATGTGCACTGTACGTGAGCTGAAGATGAATGGAATGTTTGTATATTTTAAATAATTAGATCAGCTAATATAATTGATAATAAAAATCATTAAGAATATACATACATACATACAAATATTTTGTAAACTAAATAGTATGTTATATTGAGAGAATATTTGAATATTTGTATGTTTAAGCTGAAAAGATTTCAAAATATATGTAATAATTGCTTCCCATTTAATTGGTTGCTTGGTGCAGCCTATTTTTTTTTATAGATTTTTTTGAAGATTAGCTTGATTAATTGGTAAAGCTCTGACAAGTCCATTGATAAATTGGCTGTTGATTATAATCAAGTATTTGTTTTGCCTGTCTACCTCACCTCTAATGCCGCATTTTCAATTGATGCGTTAATATTTTACTTGTTGAGGCATTGTTTACGGCCGCCGGTGTTCATATAGTTTTTTCCAGCGAGGGAGCTAGATGCGCGCAAACAAACACATTTGTTACCAACCGTTGTTTATTGTTAACCGACACGCGTTGCGTTTTTCATGCGAATCCGAATCGCTCGCACATTGAGTGATTTCTTTATACACTACAATATTTATTTATAGTTTTTCTTTGCATTATCTGGAATACCTGCGAGCGCTTAAGTTCGCTCGCACTCGCTATCATCTTATCGCGGGCAGCGACCAACACGTAATGCCCACGGCTGCGGCCAGTTTTTATGCTGCGATAAGCATTTGCATTCGCCTTTGTTTAATGTGCTTCGCATGGTTTTTTTTGTCAATAAAATGTTGTTTTTTTAAAGCAACTTATAAACTCATTTTGGGCACGACCATATATAGACCTTCGATAGCTCAGTTGGTAGAGCGGTGGACTGTAGTGTGTTAAACAAAATGTAGACATCCATAGGTCGCTGGTTCAAATCCGGCTCGAAGGATCGTGTCAACTTTTTTATAAGTATTTTTACGTGTTTAGGCTGAGAGTTTCGAGTGCAGTTTTGTCATATTGTATGTATGTATGCAGCTTTGCTTCTAATTAGTTCAAAATAGCTTCAAAAAATGATCTTTTTTTCAATATGCGCACAAATTTTGAAATATAGCTAAAAAATCGTTTGCACGTAAAACAATGAAATATAAATAATTATTTAATTGACATAAAATATTACATAATCATCAGTAAAATATGAATTAAATTTTTACTATATTTAGACATCCCTCCTAATAATATCTGTTTGCGTTCAGAATCAATTTATGTATAGAAATATTCATTTAGCTAAAAGTCTATTTCTATAAATAATTTTCTGTATCATGGGCATTTATTTATAGACTCTAAAAGCTCTGAAAGACTTCAGATATGTAAAATATTGAATGTAAGACCATTTAAAAATAATTTTCATATTGAAAAGCCAAAAAAATTAAATCCTTCGAGCCGGATTTGAACCAGCGACCTATGGATATCTACTTTACGCTTTGCACCGCTACAGTCCACCGCTCTACCAACTGAGCTATCGAAGGTATATGACGAGGGGGGATTTACGGCTAGTTTTCAGATACTCACTGTCGCTCGCTTTCAAAAGTTTCACATTGTCAGCAAAATGAAAAGACTGCGCATTTAAATTGTTTTTGTTTTTTTTTTAATAAAATTTTTTCTTTTATATTTTTTCAACTTTCCTCATCATGATCACCATCATCATCATCAACTTCATCGTTATCATCATCAGCAAATGCTCATCATTCATCAAATATATTGGTTTTTTGTTGTTGGTTTGTTTGTTTTAAATAAATAAAATAATAAAATTTATAAGAAAATTACAAAATAAATGGCGCGCTCTGCAACTTCAGGGCGCAATTACGTTTCGATATTTGCTTTTCGAGTTCATATTTCTATATATGCATATATATACATGTATATATGTATATATATGTTTGTTTTTTTTTGTTTTTTTTTTCATAATTTTTTACTAATTACTTTTCAACATGCTGCGCTGCTTAACGTTTACCACTAACTGCTACATTTACATTAATTTAGTCATATATTTAACATACGGTTATTTTATTCGAGTTTAGCTTAAAACGCATAACAATAAACGATAGTTTTATATTATTTATTTATTTTTGATTTCTTTAGAATTTAATTTAGGTTTTAGTTGTAGTTTAACTTTAGGTTTCTTTTCTTTTTTAGTTAAGAAGTTTTGCTTTATACAGTTTACAGTTTAGTTTTGGGGGAACGAAGTTGAATACCGTTGCGTCGATATGTATGTGTGTGTGTGTAGCTAGGTGTGTTTGTATGTAATTGTATATGTGTGTGTGTGTGTGTGTGTGTGTGTTGGGTGTAGGATAAGTATTTAAGTTTAGTACATATACAAGAGAGTTACATACGCAGTATATATATAGTGTGTGTGTATATATATGTATTTGTTTATATAATATATTTTTGTAGCTGGTCTCTACATAATTTCAAGTTCTTTTTAGCATTTGATTGTTTTCTCGATTCGTTTTTACAGTTGTTTTTGCTTATATTTGATTTTCATTAGTTATTAACAATTAGGCTGTCGGGGAAAGCTGCGCGCTTATCACCCAGTTTTTATATATTCATATATATTTATAGCTTAGCATTAGCTTTTATACAATTTGTTCAATTCAGCAGTGCGAGCTGCAAGATACAAAAGTATCTCAAAGTGCGGTCTATGGCATTTTGTTGACTGCTACTATGGCTGCAGGAGGCGACAAACTCTGGGGCGGGGTAGTAGTGGGGTATGGTATTTGGGGGCGTGGTTGCGGCTATTTACAGTTGGTTGGTCGCGGCGTCTCAACACGTTGGACTCTGTGCAACATTTCCAAAGCCTGGCTGTGGAAAGTGACAGAGGCGCGGCGCGGCGGCTGCTGCTTGTCGGGCGCTGCTGCTGCTGCTGCTGCTGGGGGGATGGTGGGGGAGTTGGGGGCATGGCTGCATTTCGCTCTACATACAATTAAAGTCTACGATTTACACTTAAAATTCAAATATTCAGTCCATTTTGTTTGCGTTGTGTTTAAAGCATTGACGGCTTGGAACCAAACAGCATTTGATGCTCTCTCTCTCTCTCTCTCGCTCTCACTCGCTCTCTTTCTCAGTATCTGTCTGTGTGTGTGTGTGTGTCTCTATCGACAACCACAGCCGACAACTGTCATATCCTGATAGTTCTTGAGCACAACTGTCCTTTGGTCATTGAGATAGAGCATCGAGATGCCCTCAAGCTGCGTGGGCACACAGCACGCCTTTGGTACCTTCCCTGGATTGAGATTATTGACTAAGGTTTGCACAACCGCATGGTTTGTGGAATTGAGATGATCGGCCAGCGGGAACTGGCACTTGCCATGGCAATAATATGCATCATAGCCCGGCGGCGCCACAATCCAATCGCTCCAGCCGACATCCTGGAAGTCCACATACAGCGAATGCCGTCGGCAATTATCTTCATTATTTTTGCGTCTCGAGCGTCGCTGATGCCTACGATTGCGACCGCCGCCGCCGCCGCCACCGTTGCCGCCCCCCTCCCGCCCGCTGACATCACGTATGGAACGCGACTTGTGCCGGCCATCGTCCGTATAGGTGAAGAGCAGCGGCTGCTTGTGCTGCCAATCCTCGTGCGCCTCGTCCGCGCTGCGGCGTAAGCGCACATGATGATGCGGCGCCGGCTTGAGGGAGCGCATCGTCCGCACCTCCACCAGCAGGCCGTAGTTCTTATGCGGTGTAGCCAGCCACCGATCCACGGCAGGTTGCACGTCCAGACTCACCGTTTCGGTGCTATTCAGACGCACTGTCTTCGTATCCAGCAGCAAATAGCTGGGCTCCCTGTGGCCCCGCACGCCCACCCGGGTGATATCGTAGACGAGCACCTGGTAGCGGGTCCGGTTGACCGTTTGGCTAACACTGAGCGCCTCGCGCGTCAGCTGCAGCTCGGCGGCCTTCAGCTTCTCCTCGGCGGGTATGCTCTTCACATCGAAGTGCAGCCGAAACCGATGATGATGTGGAAATCTATCGTCGATTTTACTATCTGCAACACATACAACAAGAAACAAGGCGGCAGCTTAGTAAATGTGGTTGGAGAAAATATAAATTAAACATGAAATAAAGGCAAGCCAAAATTTAAAAAAAATACTCTTTTATATTATGTGGCTTACGGCTTGGCAGACATTTGAGGGGAATTGAGAAGTTCGTACTTGAGAGTTTGCTCAAGATATCTTGAAGCGCAAATGGTTTGTCTTTACAAACAGTCGATCGATTCTTTCTGAATATGGTTAAATCTATTCAATTCTTCTTCTAGAGCTTATAGCCTGATTATGATTAGATTTTGATGATATATAAAAAGTATGCTCAATATGATTTGGTTTTCAATTAAGAGCCTTTTTAACGAGCGATTATTCCTATGGCAAATATGTGATATCGGGTTCAGATGTTCATTAAATTTAGTTATATTTAGTTATATCCATATGATCTAAAGGTTAGATCCATCCAGTTCCCATATAGATAGACCTCTGCTCTGATTCATGGTAGACGCTTAAAGAGCGAGAGACTAGTTAGCATAGATCATGAAACTATCTGATATATATCGCAGATCACAAATATGCCCTCTCCTTCTATGCGTTACACATTCCGTGGCAAATCTCAAATACCCTCTGCAAGGATATCAAATGAAGAAGAAGCAGCAGCGAGCCGAAAATCACACGTTCCAGTTGCCCGGGGCGGTCGCTTCGGTCACTTTTGTCGAGCCGACTTTTACGACTGGCGCCTGTGCAAAAGACCTGACCCACCCACACACAGGGTACGATCCGCAGCGGCTGGCCACGCAAGGTGCAAGGTGCAAAGGTGGCTCGGCCCGAAATCTTAATTTGAATCAGCAACCACCAAGAGACCAGCAACAACAACAACAAAAAAAAAACGGAAAATAGAAAAGTAGAAGAAGAAAACTCAAGTACCACGAACAAAGAGACAAGTCGTAAATTCTCTCTGAGCCGCAGCAGGAAAACGAAACGGAGGACCAGAAACCGGGAGGACCAAAACCGAGATCGAGACAGAGACTGAGACCGAGACGAACTCGAATGCGCAGCTCGGCTTAGACACTTGGCTTTAGACACTTGGCAGTGCTACCTGATCAGCCAACTATCTGTGTGTGTGCGTGTGTGTGTATGTGTGTGTATCTGTGTGCTATCTGGGCCTAACTGCTTTATTGTTCATCCCTCTAATCCTGTGGAAAATAATGCGAAATACGCTTTAATAATAATTGTTATTTTTACAAACACAATATAAAAGCCATTTGGCGCATGCGCTAAACGTTCCGGGTGTAATTCCGTAGAAAAATTTCAAGGTCACATTTGGGTTAAGAGTGAACGGCGTCTCAGGTAAAAGGGACACGGCGCATGTCCCTTTCGCCTGGCGACCTTTCATTTGAATGCTGCGGAATTTCCGCGTGATTTCCACAGCTCTTGCGTGAATGATGCCCAAAAAGATATATCGCAGCATCTTCGAGATGCGCCCAGGTATGCAAATCGCTTAGATGAACCACAATTTCAGGGGAAAATCCTGTCGTGCTCTTCATTCGCGTTTTGCTAGCTGGAAAGTACGCGTTGCCAAGAGTCTCTCAGCAACGAGGCAGTGGAAATGTTGCAACTGCCACACGGCTGCGAGCAGGTGCAAAAACACCTCACGACATTTAACTAACAGTTTCAGTTTTAGATTGTTCACCCTCCAAAGACTTGCCGAGTTTTCTAATATTAAAACGGGAGAGTATCAAAATGGAATATTTTCTTCTAAAGGAACTTGTTGAGAGTTTCGTTTCGTGTTTTGTTAAAGTCTGTCTATATAGATAGATACACGGAAATCTAGAGCTCAGTATTTTTTTAGTTCCTGTTTCTAAATATACCATAAAAACGCTATAAAAAAAGGATATTTGTGACGCTTAAAGGTTTTTGTTTCTAGAACGTTTCCATCTTTAGGAAAATAATTAATCTTTATCTTTAGAAACCTATGAAATTTTTGATGTGGCAAGTATTCAAGGACAGTTTTCTCTATGATCCGAGGTCTATATAAATAATATGCCTATATATTTATTTCTATATCTATATCAACGAGTTGAAAGCCGGGCAAAACTAATTAGTGGACAGACAAAGGAGGACTTCCCAGTCGATCAACAAACACATATATATATGTATATATATATATATATATATATATATATATATAAAAATATGTGTATAAAATTGAAAGCCGATTGTTGGCAAAACATATAAAATATGGTAAGAAAAATGATCTCTAATAAAATGAAAACAAATTGGTTCCAAATCTATATTCCAAATCCAACAAATTTAGTTAAATATATATAGATATAGATAAATAATAAGCACTCGTCTGTAAGTCCCCTACTGCTATAAAGTACTACTAGAAGTACTTTTCTAGGTTATGTCTGCTTTTAAGATAGGTTTTTGAGGTTAGTTTTTAAAAGTAAGTTTTTAATGTTTGTTTCTTAAGTTACTTTTAAGGTTTATAATAGAATC
This sequence comes from Drosophila kanekoi, assembly GCA_037075305.1. Taxonomy (NCBI): domain Eukaryota; kingdom Metazoa; phylum Arthropoda; class Insecta; order Diptera; family Drosophilidae; genus Drosophila; species Drosophila kanekoi. The sequence continues at coordinate 917,940 of JBAMCE010000478.1, forward strand.
TGCTTCATATTTCAAATATTCCCGCATCTTTGGTACGCAAACTGTTCCCAGAAATCCCTAAACAAAATTTTGATTAAGATATTCTACGCGACATTATGAAGAATAAGCCTGAATCACATATTATACGATATAGATTTGCATTTTGGGATAAGCTCAACTAGAATATCATTATAGTATATATAAATATATTATAGTTTGATAAACAGTTGAAACGACTTTATCAAACTAACCAATATCTATATAATAATCCCAACCTCCATCATTTTTTAGAATAACCATGTGCATTCCCAGCTAATCGGATATCAAGCCGTACTAGGAACCATTTATCAAGCTCTATAGCACATAAGTTTATCTGAGGCTTATCCAAAGTTGATCTACAGCTTATCTAGATGTTGTGCGCAACTCACCTTTATGTGTAAAACTTCTCACAGTGTTCGCTGATTTAGTTAAAAGTCCCGGTCTGGGTATATTCACGGAATCGATTTCGTGTCCCATAATTTCGGCATAGAGCTTCTTCATTGCCTCCGGTATTATGATTTTGGATCTGTCGATTTTTGGCGGCCTCTTCATGTTGAACAGCGACAGGAGACTGTTTTCGATTTCGACTAGAGTGGATGGATCCGGTTTCACTTTGTCCTTGATTATCTCCTTGCTGCTATATGTGGCAGGTTCGTCCTCGGCAATGATCGCATCCGCAATGCCCGGCATTTCGAATTCACCCAAAACGCTGTCCGTATTCGTATTGCTCGAATCCGGAACGAAGCTGGAGCTGGGGGCTGACTTGGAGGCGGGACTGAGGGCAAACACGTTCGCAATGGCGGTTTGTTGCTGTTGTTGCAGCTCCTTTTTGGCCATTGTTGTTGTTGTTGTTGTTGCTGGTGTTGTTGTTTTATGATTAGTTAATTGTTTATGCTTATGCTGTTTATTATGCTTATTTTTGGAATTTTTGGAATTTTCTAATTGGTCTGTTCTCGTTTTATGCACTTCGTTAAACTGTTTCAAGGGGGCACTTTTGCTATGCTTGCTTTTGTTTTTTTTTCTTGTTGTTGTTGTTAATATCACTATCACTGCTGTTGGTGTTGTTGTTGTTGTTGCTGAGTAGTAACTCGTTAAATGGCTTAAATGCTTTTGCTAATGCTGTCGTTGTTGTTGTTTTTGTTTTAGTTAAATTACTATTTATTATGGCCTTTGTTGCTGTTGTTGTCGTTGTTGTTGTTGGCGCTATCGCTGCGATAAATCTCGTTGATATATCCTCGGTGCTAGCAACTTGAACGATCGTTTGAAAAGTCGCCAGCACTGCGAGGAGTAGAAGCCATGCGCGCATGGTCGCTTGCAACTCTGAAACGATACAAAAACATAGGAAATTGTTAAGCATTTGTCGATAGGGTTAAAACGACGCCGACGTCGGCGTCGACGCACACGTTGGCTGCGCCGTTCACAGAGCATGGCGTAAACACGCTCATATGCTTGCCACTCAAAGAGAGCCTACTAGCTGAGAGAGCGCGCGCAGCTGTTTGGCTGCGCTCAATGAGCGCGCATGCTCGCGCAAGGCCTGTGTCAGAGCGAGACAACCATAGAGACTGAGCACACACACGCACACACACGCGACGCACAGCAAGGCAAATGCGTTTGCGGCTGCGTTGTTAGCGCGCTCTCAACGCGACGCGTGAGTGCGTTTTTGAGCGTGAGAGCGCATTGAGCGCTTGGGCCAGGTAGCGCAGCAGCAGCAGCAGCAGCAGCAACGGCAACGGCAGCGGCAGCTTCCTTAAGCCAAGTTTTATGGCCGGCGAAAGGTGCGTCCTGCCGCAAAGCGAGCAAGCAGAAGCTACGAAAATGAGCTGTGGCTCATTGGCTGGGCCCAAGCCAACACTCCTCCCGCCGCCCAGCCAACCCACACAGCTCAGCTCTGTGCTCAATTTGAGTGATTTTTTTTTTCATTTTTTTGTGGTGTTGCAACCGCGGACATTGCACCTTTTCGGCGCGCTGACACACGATCTGTGGTATGCAGCAGCGATTTGTGTCTACGCTTAGAAATTCAATACAAATCAAATACAGGTACACACACTCACACACACACACACACATACAGACGGACGGGCAACTACAGAAAGTGGGTTCAATAATATGTTAAGTGAGCGGGGTGGGGCGAGGTGGGCTGGTGCGGGGGGCCGGGCAGGGGAAATTAGAGAAGCAAACGGGGCCGTCATAATTTTTCGTCATTTCTCATTTCTCAAGTTTTTTTTTGTTCTTTTCGTGTGAGACAAACGAACTTATCGGCCTTTGATTTATACACAGGCGGCATTTTCCAAAAAGTTGAAGGAAAATCAAACTGTTTTTATCTTGGAAAATTTATGAAAATTATTAAAAGTATTCTATATAGATTTCGGTTTTCGGTTATAGGCAATAAATTTGTGAGATGCTATCTCAAGATGAGTCCGTAGCAGGCACCTTAAGCAGGTCTACGTGCCGCACACACACGCACACTCGCACACACACACCGTTCCGTGGCACAACAAATTACATGTTGTTTTTCACATAAAGATTAAAATCTTATCTAGTACTAAAAAGAACTAAAAATTTTGTTATATGACCAGGCGCTAGGCGCAAAGGAATTTCAGATTTCGTTATAAATGAAAAAATGAAGAACAAGAATTCGGTTGGCACACGCTGGGGGGTGCCGCTGCCAGCGACGGGGGTTTTTTCCTTTTCAGATCTAACGCCTAAGATAAAAACTAAATGAAAATTTCGTTACCCTCCGAGTCTGGGGGACGAGGTTGAATGAAAATTTTCATAATTATGCATTGGTTATTGGATTTTTATCTATTGTTTATCAATTGCTTTATGAATTTTACATAATTTGTTGTTTGTCTTGCATGTAGATGTTCCCAGAATTTTGGGTGTTTGGTTCGCTTGCCGCAGGACTACCTGGTCGGGGGTTTCCCCTTTGCGGCCGAGTACTGAATGCAACTCGGGAATTTCCGAGCGCGCGTTGATTCAGACCTTCGAGCCTCAACCTTATGGAACTGCACGAAACCGCAAGCTCTGGGAAAAGTTCTAATTTCATTTCGTTTTTTGTCGTTTTTTCATTTTGGGTTAATGCAAAACGCAAACGCAAATTTCTTGCGCAAATTGACACATTTTTTCGTTGCAACTTTTCATTTCGATTGGGCAATAGATGACATAGTAGAACCCAACGATGTGTGTCACGCACACACACACACACAGACACTGTGAGCACAGTATGTTCTTACACACCTGAGAGAAGGGCACACAGCACGCTCTCACAGCTAGTTGGCTGCACAAAGATGCTTAGATACAATGGCACTAGTTGAGGCATTTAATACGCATACAATTCATATTATGTTGTTTGTAATTTATGTGCCAGGACATTGACATCGACATCCTTTGTGGCCTTTGTGCCATTGCCGACACACTCAAGAGCCGGCGAACGGTACTTTATTGTCAGCCAACAATGTACATTCCCAGAATCCCCCAGCGCTCCTCTATCCCGATTATGATATATTATGAGACTTATTCACGCACTCGAATGCGTGAAAATATTTTGATCGAAGCGAGTTGCGGGATTTCAACTATATTATATCATATCATATCACGCCCTTTTCACTCGAAGAGTTGGTGTAAGTAGAGAATAAAATAAGTGAGAGACGTGGAAAGGCGTTAAACGCAAGGAAATTGTATGCATGTAAGCGTGCTGTGCGATTTGCGTCGCCTGGCGCTTAAAATTCTCAACCAGTTAAAGCTTCGAAGAGAATAACAGACAAGGCAATCTTAGCTCAATGTTAGCATTGAATATGACAGAATTTGCTTAGCAGATATACATATATTCGCAACACTGTAGACAAATTCTTTGCCCAAGAAATTGTGATCTATGTATAAAACATTTCAAATGTTTATTAACTAAACGAATAGAAATATAATAATAATATCTTACACATTTCAGTCTTGTGCAGCTGGCAAATGTTTATAGTTGAAATATACTACACACTCGAGCATAATGCAATTATCCCCTGCATTCCGCATTTGACCCTTCGTAAAGTTATGTAAAATGCCCCCACGGAATAAAACAAAAATTAAGCCCAACTCATTTTCACATTTACCAATATCAAATGTAGCTCTGAAATGGTAACACGTGAAATTCTAACCACTGACTATGCATATTGGCAGGGGTTAAGTGTCGGGGTCTGTGGAATTCCTGTTGGTGGTATGGCTATACCCTGTACACATTGAAAGTGGCTAGAAGGGTCTTAGGGTTGTGGGCAAGTGCATTTAACGGGCAGAAGAAAGCATCTCCGAACCCATAAAGTATATATTCCTGATCAGCATCAGAAGAAAATTAACTTTGCAATTACAATAGCATGTTTCTTAACTAGTTTTATGAGTTATCGTAAGCATATATATAATACAGTTTTGGATACCTCCCCCATTTTCCCCATTATTGGAAAGAAACTTCGTATTTAAGCCCCGATCGGACTCTAAGCACCGAAGTTACTGAAGAATGCATTTCTTATACAGTGTGTGGGCCAAGGAGTGACAGCTGAGCATGGAGAATGATGCAGAGTATCTGATAGTCGTGCATTTTAGTCTTCGGCGATGCGGCTTTGTGTGAGTTTCTCACAGAGGGAGAAGGTTTTAAGAAACAATTTACATAAGCTTAGCGACAACTGAGCCTTTGAGGCGGGGGCTGTGGGCTGATTATTGCAGTTCACACACACGCACACACACACATATACAACACACACACACAGACACACACCCGTCCGCCCTGTGGCAGCGGATGGGAACAGAGAACTCACCTCAGTCTTATATAGTTTCCTATGTTGTCGTATCTCGGGATCTAGACTTGTGTATATAGAGTTATATATCGTTATACTTTTTTACTTTACACTTTATTTCTTTAGTTATTAACTTGTAAGCCGCGTATTTTGATGGATTGGCTCGCGCAGGGCCCTCAGCAAACGTGCCTTGATGAATTTATGACATTTACATTTGTTTCGTCGATTTTCCGGGCTGCGCGCTTATCTCAGCCGCAGTTGCTTTGGTTTCTTTCTCTCTCTATCTCACTCTCTCTCTCTCTTTCTCTCGCTCACTCTGCCTTAGATATATTTGCACAATTTACAGCTGTTTTAAGTGGCAAGCGGCTACCGTGCAGCCGTCTGTTGCACAACGGGCCGGGGGTAGACCGAAGAAAAAAAATTAAATCACGGTCTTTGTAAATATGCGATAAAAAATGCGTTAAATCTCAGTTTGGTCGCTGCGTTTTTTCGCTTGCGATAATTGTATATGAAATAGATGAAATTCTTGTTAAAAATTTTATTTCCGCATTCCAGGCGCAGGCGCAGCCGCTGGCACTGAGTGTGTGTATTAGCAGTTGTTGCAGTTGTTGTTGTTGTTGTTGTTGTTTTTATTGTTGTTGTTGCCAGGACACATGACACAGGAGTTAGGTATCTGTCAGATACTTTAAGCATTGGCACTTTCTTGTTTGTTGTTCGTGTTGTTCAAACTTTACATTCAATTTGCGATTTGTTCACGCGCTCGCCTTTGCAGCGCGCTCGTGTTGTTGTTGTTACCGTTGTTGTTGCTGTTGTTGTTGCTGTTGTTGTTGTTGCTGTTGTTGTTGGAGTTTCTGCTGACGGCACAGTAATCCACATATTTTCCAAGTGACAACAAACCAAATGCCAAAATAAAAATGCAAACAGAGTCGCACGAAACGTTTAATTTCGACGATTTCTTTACGTTGTTGTTGTTGTTGTTGTTGTTGTTGTTGGCTATGCAAATCCCGCGCGCACTTCACATAGAGCTCTTGTATCTGTATCTCAAACTTTGCGGCTGTATCTTTTGTTTGTTTGCTTTGCTTTAAATTGATTTTATATTTATTTAGCTGCTTCTTTTTAGCTGCTTTTATTATCTCAGGGTTTCCCTTTGCAACTTGTCAGTCTGACATTCCAGCGACACGCACACACACGCACTCGCACACACATACACACACGCACAAGAAATGAATTTTGGAGCCGTTTTTTGTTTTAGTTAGTTTTTTATTTTTGCTTTACGCCAAAAACTGTTGGGCACACTTTTTCATTTGGCGTTTGGGCGTCGGGCAACGGGCCAGCAAATATTGTTTTCGACTCGATCAGCGCTGTGGAACAACTAACGCCTCTCTGTCTACCTCTACCTGATTACAGGTAAAACGCGCACGAACGCCAAGCAAAGCGAGCCGAACGCGTTCGGCTCTCATCGTTGACAGCGTCGTCGTCGCGTCTGAGTGGAAACGAGCGCTCTCAGCTCTCAGCACTCACTATCTCTCTTCCTCGCCCTCTCTCTGTCTCTCTCACTCGCTCGCTCGCTCGCTCTCTGCAAGTTTAACTGTTGTTGATGATCATCATTACTTTGATGATGATCACGCATCCATCTCGTCTGAAGTTCCATTTGCCACTGGCAGCCAGCGCGTCGTCAGTTTTTGCTTTCGACAGAGTCGCTCATTCACTCTCAGCAATTGAGCGTAAGCACACACATGCATACACACACACACACACATGCACGCACACACTAATTGAGTCAAATGCTGTCTCCATGCTCTGAGCGCACTTTTGGCTCATGCGTGAATTGAGCTTTTCTTGAGGATTTCATATAAGAAAATGGACACTTTTGGAACCTTTTCGAAGCGACAAAGATATTGAAAAAGTTTATAGCCAAACTAAGCAAGACTTGAAGAAGTACAAATATAATTGTTTTCTTCAAGTCGTTTCTAGCTTGAAATTAAAAGCTTAGCTAAATTTTGAATTCTTATTTTTCCGTTAATCAGTTTGAGATATTGTAAGATTTCTATTGGATTATCCATACCATGAGCAATAAACAATAACTAAAATATCAATTGTATTTTGTATTTAATACTAAAATATGTATTTTTATGTATGATATATAAATTTTATATTATATCATATATATTGTGTGTAAGTCTCATCTATTTGTAAAACTATTCCAATATTATTGCAATTTAGAAAAAATTGATTAAAATATTTTGTATTGAATAAAGCTGATTAAAAGCTATTAAAAAAGCACAAATTTACGAGAACGAGCTTTAAATAAAAGCTGCAAGTTTATAAGCTTAAGAACTTATAAAAGATTTAAAAAAAGGTAAATATAAGTTAACAAATTTTGAAGTCCAATTAGTTTAACTATTTCGAATTGAATACAAATGATAATTGGTTTTATATTTTGCCTGAATTGACGAAAATATGAACTTATTTAAGCAAATAAATAAGAAATAAATAAATTCAAAGTCAAAGTAAAGTTTTTTAATGATTTTAGTCATAAAAAAGTTATATTAATATTTCGAAGACTTGGCTTTGTTTAGCCCAAAAATATTTATTAAATGGAAATGTCGCCAGATCTAGCATTATTTTGCCTGATAAATCACAGCTAAAAGTTGATGTAATTAAAGGTAATATATAGCAAGAATGTTAAACAAATAAATTATAAGCAACAATATACATTTATATTGTTAATAAGCTATGAATCATGAGATTTCATCATTTTTTGAAATATATTTTAGCTTCTATTTAGCTTGAGCTCTATCGAAGCAAATGAGGGCGTACATTGATCAGCTTGAGCTGAAGCTGTGCGAGCTTTGCTCACAAGCGATCGAATTGTTTATTAATAATATTATTAGTCTTTAGCTTAAGCCTTAGCTTGCCGAGCTACTTACTTACTCTGCCTGCGTGTGTGTGTGGGGGCGGCTTTTAAACGAACTGCGAACGAATTGCGTGTGCCTCAGTCGTTGGGGCACAGGTGAGCATCGAATTAAGAATATTATAAATATACAATAATAAAACGAAAATAAAAATAAATAAAAACAGAAGAAAAAAAACAAGAATACTCTTCGCTCGGGGAGTTGCACGCGCGCAATGAGCCAAGTATAAAACCAAACTGTCTCGTGTTGCGCGGCGCACGCATTCCTGGGGCTGGTTGCCAGCCAGCCAGGGCCCAGTCAGATCGTGATCGTGCGGTGCGAGCGAGAGCCCATGATTATTTTTTAGAGTGTCTGTTAACACACACACACACACACACACTCACTCACTTGCACACTCAACGGAGTGTGTGTGTGTGTGTGTGTGTGTTAGGTAACGAAATCCTTAACAACAACACACAAAATGAAATCAAAAAGTCAAGAATTAGTATAATTTTATTGGTTGGCAAGAGGTAAAAAGAAGAAGGGCCGAAACGTTGGCCCGCAAGAATGACACTCGCCAGCTCTTTCGCACTCGCACACAGTTAGACAGATGCTAGGGACAGCGGGACAGCTGGACGGCGGGACGGTGGGACGGCGGGACGTTGTGTACCAATACCAAGGCAAACAGTTAAATGCATTTCAACTGCCTTTTTGGCCGTTTGTGGAGATGACTTGACACACACCCGGACACACAGCACGGCCCCGAAGGCAGCCACAGTGACTGCCACAAAAGGTTGCCAAGAGAGCTGCAGCACACCTTGTTGTTGCTCTCGCTGCTCTTCTTCTTGTTGTTGTTGTCGTTTTTGTTGGCCAGCCAGCAAGTGCTGCAAGCCAGCCAAAACGACGCTGGCTAACTTGGCCATGGGTAGGTGGAGCCGCCTCCGCCTCCGCCTCCGCCCTTGCCTTTGCCTTGAACGGTGCATTGGTTTTTATTTCTTTCTCTTCTCCTGTCTTTGGGAAATGTGGCCACTTTATGGTTGCCAGTGTTGGAAAGCGCTTGGTGAATTTGATATTATTATTATTTTCAGTTGCATTAGAGCAAATAAGAAAGACTTTGACATATTTTATATTGTTTTGTAATCAAATGATACTAAGGTCAAATCAGGAATTGAACTCCTTTGTTTATAGAACATATTATTATATATGTATGTATTATGTGCCAACTCAGGAATTCAATTGCTTTGGAATGATCTTCTATATACATACGTTCCAGGTGAGCTCAGTTCCTGATTTGGGAAATGGTTACAAGTTGTCAATTGTCAATTTTGTTATTATAAATTCGACAGCAATTTACTATCCGGGCCTTCGATTCTTCGTGTTTCAGTGTCTAACGACGACTGCTTAAAAGATGCTAATTTTATTGTTGGGCTCAAATCTTAGCCAGGGGTACTTCAACAGAGTCGGAATCGACCAAATCGGACCACGATATGTAGATAGGAATGATCACTCGAAAATTAGGTACTTTGTCTTGACATCTAGATATCTTGGCCTAACTTTGCATTGTTTGCTTTTACTATACTTTTTGCATCTAAGCAAAGTCTAAACATAATACTATATCACATATATCTATATCTAGGCAATATCGGTAGATATATAAGTTTTTGGTTTAAGAACTTCTATATTTTTCGAGTTTTCAAGCTTCACAATGTCTCTCGCATATCTGCAAAGCCGTAAGGCAAATGCTTAAGAAAGTGTATATAATCTTCGGCGTGCCATTTCTTTGTCTGCAAAGCTGACTATCCCCTGTCCCGTGTCCCGCGTCCCGCGTCCCGTGTCCACTGTCCACTGTCCACTGGCGTCGTTAATGGTCGCGACGTCTGGCAACTTAAGCGTTGCCAGACATTCTGGCTTTGGTACTGTTTCGATTTTTCTTTGCCTTTTCTGGCTTGGCAACTGGCGCCAACTGCTGCTTAAGTAGCCGTTGCACGTTGCCAGTTGCACGCTGCACGTTGCACATTGCCCATTGTCCTGCCCGGCGCACTTGACGCCGTCTGTCGCCCTCCTTTGCGAGCGCGCATCATGTTTCCGAGACAAATCTATGCTCAGAGAACCAAACCGGAAGAGATGCGTGCCCAAAAAATAGAGGAACAAAAACCAAAAAATGAAAGAAAGAAAAAGCCGCTGCTGCGCCCGAAGAATGTCGACGCGTTGGCTGCGCCGCCGACTGCTGCACAGTGTTGACTGCGGTTGGCGGCGGGGTGATTCATGCCGATTGGCGGATGAGCGCGCACACCAGCAAGAAGAAGAACTTGTAGAAGGCGGCTCCAAAACTGCGCGAGAGATCCTTTTGTATGTTAATCGCAGCCAACACGTAGACGCCCTGGGCACAACAGTGTGTGTGTGTGTTTAGTTGTGTGTGTGTGTGTGTGTTTAGATATGTGTGTGTGTGTGTGTGTGTATGTGTGTGTGTGTGTGTGTGCTGGGCTGTCTGCTCCTCCTCGTTTTGTTGCTGCTGCTTATTCTTTTCAACTTGTTATGTTTCTGTGTTTCTGTACTTGTGTGTGTGTGTGTCTGTCTCTGGTTGTCTCGCTGTGTGTGTGTGTGTGTGTGTGTGTGTGTGTGTGTGTGTGTGTGTGTGACTCCACTCTCACTGCATTCAGCAGATAAACAGATACTTTGCCTGCTGTCTTCGGTATCTGCTGCGTCTTCTGTCTTCGTTCTTCTGTCTCACAACATTTAATGGCATTTAATTACCTTTCGCATGGTGTATTCCTTTTCGATACCCTATATTCAATTGAAATTGTGAAGAATAAAGGGGTATATTCCAATTGACAACTGATAGAATATGAATTCTCAGTTACCATATGCAGATGAAGGTTCACTTGTTGTTATTAATTTGTTTTCCAACTTTTGGGAATCGTTTTCTAAGCTCGCATCATGCTTATTTCATAGCACTTATAAGTTCCCCCTCCCAGACCAAATAATGGAAATCGATAAATATCGATAGCGAGATTTTATAGGAGATTTTATAAGCTGGAAACTCCAATTAAAGCAATCGTTTGCCAAGCTCTTACCATGGTAATCTTATAGCTCCAATTAGTTCCGACTTCTCCGTCCACTCGCTGAAATCGATAAATATCGATATCGATAGCCAGCATGTTGTAGGTATAGCTCGCAGGTTTTAAAGGCTAGACACGCCAATTCATTCAATCATGTTTACTTCCCAATTTAGATAACTTACCCCTCTCCTAGATAATTAAGGGACATTAATGATATTTCGATAAATTGCCTTAGCTGTCTATGCATAATAACTCATGCATGTAGATAACATTTTCATATAATAGAGCTGAGTGCAGAATAAGAAGAACAGGCAAGGATTAATCATGACAACTGAGAACAGAATGCAGGGTATATGCTAGTCGGGCAACCGACATTTTTTTTGCTTATCTGACGCCCTTACGTGGTATTGGACCACCAGAAATTGAGGCCTAATCACAGCAGTGCAGCCCATACGAAATTCTCATTAAACACTTTATTTTTTTTCGTACTCCTGGCCTATCTGCAGTTACAATCAAAATTTGCGCAGCCCGGCTGGCCCACACGGATCGAAGCGCCGGCGCTACTTTCACTGCCAAAAGCAACAACAACAGCAACAACAACAACAACAACTGTTGCAACAACAGCGGCAACTAAAAGAATCCATTATCGTGTGGCAGCTTCATTTATCAACTGCGTCCCGGACGCGTGTGTCATTTATAAAATCCTTGGCAGGCCAATGGGCAAGTGCTCAAGGCAAAAAAAAAACTGACAAGCAAAATGGAAAAGCGATTGGGAAAAAAGGGAAAATGTTGCACTGCGAAAACACGGCTTGACACAGTTGTCTGTGTGCAGCGGCCAGCAGATCCGGCGCACAGCAGGACAATGAGCCTGAGCCTCGTGATCCTTTTCGTTGCGCTCTCCCACAGCCAACGCAGCGGGGGCGGGCGATAATTGTCCAGACCAGAGCACGAGATATGAGGCAAGCGACAAGGATCTCAGTGAAGCGGTTTCCAAGCAGAATGAGACTCGCAGGAGGTGTAGCAGCCATTGGTGGCAAGAGGCTATTGGAAATGCACAGCTATATGTCGGAAAGGAGTTTAAATATCTTCTGGTATAACTATTTTCCGTTGACTAACTGACTAATTAATTGACTAAATGACTAATTTGTAATTCCAGCTAGAAAGCAGAAATTTTATCTTTACTTGATTTTGGACATTCCACGCGCAAGTGTGGAAAAAACGTGGAAAACGGTTATATGCACGTTTTTTGTTTTGATTTGCCAGCCGATCGATCGGCTTAAAGGCAATTATGACAGATCTTTTCATAGTTTAATCAGAATATTTTAAAATTTAACAAAATTACATTCATATATAAAAATATGTAAGAAATAGTCAAAAAGTAAAGTCTGTTTTAATTGGGTTTTAAATGGTTTTAGGGCTAAATTGTTCAGACTGCAATTCAATAGCACAAAACAAATAATACTTAATTTAATACTTGGGATTCTCAATAAAATGTTACACTAAAATAATACTTAAAAAAGTATGGCCCTTAGAATTCCCCATAAAAACAATATTAAGAAACGCATTCAACAGCTGTGCAGCTGTAGACATTGATTTCTGGAAACATTTGCACCTGCTGGACTGCATCAATGGAACCAAATTGAAGTCCAAGTTCCATTTTGCGCTTTGTTCTGTCCACAAATGTATCTCTGCCTGTAATATCAGTCGGCTAATCAATTACCGGAGCAGGAGCAAAACAAAAAGTTGGCAAACAATGCGCCTGGCACGTGGACATCATTGAGCTGCGCCTTTCACTGCCACTTTGATGGAAAGGTGACAGTCAGAGGCATTTCAAAAAAGAAAAGAAAAGAGGAAAACATTGAGAAGAAAAAAGGAAAGAAAAACAGGGCGCAAACCCGTCACAAAAGAACCAAAGCAGCCGCAAGACTGCGGCAAGGAGCAGCACAGGGATAGGGACTGGGGCAGAGACAGGAACAGACACAGACAGGGACAGGCACAGGGGCAGCTGAGTACGAGGCAATTGTCAATGTGGCCACTAAAGATGTGGTTCTTGCTGGCGGAGAGCTGAGGGGGCTGAGGGTTACTCTACGGGTTTCCAGATGAAGAGGAAGGCTAAGCAATTGTTGCTCGACTGGCTAGATTGTTGTTCGACTTTTATTCAATTAAAACGTTATTATTGTGTTGCTCAATGACTGACTGACTGACTGATTGACTGATTGACTGATTGACTGACTGACGCAGCGACTGACGGCGGGTGCAACTGCAACTGCAACTGGGGACTCAATGTCTAAGTTGCGTTTTGTGAAAGCTGATCCTGGCTGGAAAAAACAAAACGTTTTGTTAGCCTGGTCTGCGGGCCAGCTCAGATCTTAGTGTAATTTGATGCTGCACGCTGCCTGCTGATGTACCCTCCACTTGTTGTTGTTGTTGTTGTTGTTGTTGTCATTGTTCTGTCTGAAACGGTTTTGTTTGTTTATGCCCAAACGGCCATTAGAGCTGCACAATGCCGGACAATGCATGTAATGCGTTGATTTATGCGTTTTTAGCCTATCGCGTAACCCAATACCCCAAACGATATGGCCCATAACAATATCAATATCCCACATATATATATATATATATGTCTAAGAAAAATAAAAAGTGCATGCGTTTTATTAGCGCCACTTGGCAATTGTTCGATTGAGTGAGGGGCTGCATTGGCTGGCTGCCCGCGGGTGGCTGCTGCTCCTAGTTCAAGTCCAAGTTGAAGTCTTTGGAGCTGGCAGTGGCCGCCATGTGGCCAATACACACTTATGGAAACAGTTTGAATTCAAATTAACACAGCGGGCAGCGGCCCGCATGGGCATTAAAAGTCAATTGCAATTAAGTTTTATTTCGGCAGCGCAAGTCCCTCAACTTCTCCAGCTGCCCCAGCTCGAGTTCTTATGTGTGAAAATATCAAAGGTGGATTTCAGTTTTCAGCTCCGGCTCCCAGCTCAAGTGGTTACAAATCAAATCGTTTGCCGTGTAGCGCCATCGATAAAACTTAATGGCCGCCATAACTGTTAGTCCTAATGGAGTGCAGTTACATATGTACGTACACTTAGCGAAATCGATGGCAGATTACAAATAATTCACACATTTAACAAGAAATACAACTTTTATTTCTATTGAAAATCGCTTTGCTTTTTATTTCAACTAATTGAAGCACAGAATTCTGCCAAGTCACTCGAGTTTTTCTCAGAGTGTAGTCGGAGCGATGCCAATGCAGATTCGAATACAGATAGAATGATTCGGATTCGGTTCGAGATTCAGCAATTGCAGCATGCAACATTCAAATTTATTACTAATTGGGTGTGAATTGGCGGCAAATGGTTTCTGGGTCTGGGAGTGCAGCATGCAACATAATCGAAACGGGTGCTAATTGATAGGCCTTTGATCTGAGGGCAGCTCACGTACTCGCCACTATTTATTTACGGCAATTGTTAAGGCAACAACAACAAATCGTGCATAAAACAAACAAATTGAATACAAGACAGCAGACAGCACTTTATGTAATCGCCCATTGAATGGGCTCAGGATAGTTTCACTTCTGCTTCTTCTTTTAGGTAAGAAGGTAAGGGTGTGGTTAGGGGGGAGGGGGGGCGGGGCTGTGGCCAATCCGTTAGCTGCACATCAAAATCATCATTAACACTGCAACTGCAACTGCAACAGACTCGACACTTGTGTGTCGACATGGCAATTGGTGGCAAGTCCGGGGGTCGGGGGGGCTGCCACATCAGTGTCAAGTGCCACAGAGGAAACATCAAATTTTATGATTTCATAAATATTTGTAGGCGTGGCGCTAAGTAGCTGCGCCTGCCACATCATCAACATCAGCATCAACATCAGCCTCATGATCATCCCCTCAATGCGGCCGTAAATGTTGCAATGTTGTTTATACAAACTCCAGCACACAGCACATTAATTTACATTGTCTTCGCACGAGCGTAAACATGCCTGCAGTCCCTGTAAATACCTACCATATATATATATATATACTATATATGCAATATTATACTATCCTATACTAAACTATTCTCAATGTAATCGCACAATGAGCTCTTTCAAATGGCGCAATAATCGCCAGTTACATCAATGTTGCTCAATATTTATTGTCGATATTATTTTCTGTTCTCGTTTCTTTGAGTTTATTAATTTAATTGCCCTCTGGCCGGGCCGGGCAAACTGACATAAATACGCTTTAATCGATTGCAGCCACATGGCTGTAAAATCGTTTAAGTGCGTTTTAGGTGCATTTTCATATATTTTGAGAAATATGTGAAAATGCATTGCGCAGTGTTGCAAATGCTAATGTTAATGTTAAGTGTTGTAAGTGCGTGTTAATGCTAAGTCCGGTAAAGAGGCTGTGGACGTCTCATTGCGCAGGGTTGGAAATGCTATTGTAAGTGTTCAGTGTTGTAAATGAGTTGATTATGATAATATGATAAATTTCCTATTGCCGTGTTAAAAATGCTATTGTAAATGCGTTCATTGCCTATTAAAACTATTGAACAAGTAATGTGAAAATGCATTACGCAGCGTTATTGTAAATGTTGTAAATGGGTTTATTATTGTGAGTATCTTTTGCGCAGTGCTGCAAATGCTTTTGTGAAATGTTAAGTGCTGTCAGTGCGAATATTGATGTACGTATTAAAATCTGTTTTTATGAATTCGTGTTCTTCAAATACATTTTGAACTAAAGGGGTAAGATACTTTGTTGCCCTCTACAAGTAACAGTGTTGAAAAATGCTAAACAAGTGTAAGGAATGTACTTTACATTGAATCCTTTTCCTTTGGGGAGTTCATTTCTTGAGGTCATTCCGCTCTGAGGGTTGGTTTCGTGATCATTTTCGCAATTGCGAGCACATTCCAGACCCCAATATCCAGGAAGTAGTTGCAATTATCTGTCATGGCGCAAAGTTTGCAGTCAATAAAGTAAGTTATAGATGCAGCACGCATTCATGTTGCCAGGCCTTCTGAACATATGCAATAGATCCCGTATCTTTAGTGCCATATATATAGGAAGATGAAGCCATGCATCTATGCACATAAAATGCTAAACTCGTACGAATCCAAACAAATCTCAAAGCATATCCATTAAATTGGAGAACAGATCGATTTGAGAGTGAGAGAGAGAGAGACATGTGGAAACATTGTTGCCAATTGCCTGTTGCCAAGATGATAAAATCGGTTGAGAATCTGTCACCTTGTCGCCATAAATTCTCTGGCCGGAGCGTAACCACAAAAAGCAGAAGCGAGTGTTGGCTAGAACAAAGACAGGTAGCAGTGTTCCAGACGGATGAGCACGACTGGCACATACCCTGTATTCAGCGCTGAGTTGCCGTTGTCTTGTGGGAAATGCATAGCCGCAGAACTTGGCTGCTATAAGTCCAATCCTTATACACATTTTTAGGACTTGTTTATGTCATACAAATAATGTGTATAGTTCCATTAAGAGAAAAACTGATCAATATTGTTGGGAACTGGGGAGTATTTACATATAAACTTATTTGCCTTTTAAACGGATAGCTTGTCTTCCAAGTCGAGAATAATCCGAAACCCAGCTCTGTCTGTTACATGCACATGCTCCAAACAGGTATACCCTTTGTTTAATCACTTAAAAGAAATGAGAAAAAGAAAGACTAGGAAAATCTTGGGAATATCTGGCTACGCATACAACGCGTTAGTCGTAAATTGTAAACAAAATTATTGCAACGATTGCCAAATTAAGTACAAACCACAACTGAAATTCAATTTGCAAAAATTGCATGCTGTTTGTTTGTTTGCTTAAATTGTTGTTGTTGCGGTTGTTGTTGTCGTTGTTGTTGTTGTTGGTGGTGCTTGGCGGCTGCTGTTGGTGGTGCACAGATTGAGGATACTTATGTGGCTGCGAGTCTAGGAGATGTTCTCTGTTTTGTTGCTATTTATAGTTGGCGAAAAATCTGCAAAAGCTGTTGCTGCTGTTGTTGTTTTTGTTGTTGTTGTTGTTTATTTATAAGCGCATGTTTGACATTGAAAATAATTTATAAACTTTTCAGCACAATTTATAAACTCGCTGCCGCGTTCATTCATCGCGTTCATAGCTGCAACTCGAGTGGCTCATTATGAATGCAATTGCGTTGCCAATGTTGCAGATGTTGCACGCATACACACACACACACACACGCGCACACACAGCATTTAACTGTAGACCAAAAATGGTTAAAGTCATTCATGTTCGACTATTGACCACCAGAGGGTGGGGGGCAGGAGGGGCGGATGGTGAGACGAGCCTAAAGATGCCGCTGATTGATCAGTATGCAACATGCTTGAGCAGCCGCAATGTTGCCGCAACAATGCGACGACGCTCTTCTAGGCAATTGTTGCTGCTGTTGCTGCAACTCCGCCTGTTGCAGCAATGTGGTCATGTTGCCAGCTGGCATCTTGTAATGCAACGCATGACAATGAACGACCGTTGCGGACAACTGGCCAACTGGCTGACTGTTGGCCGGTGAATGGAATGGCTCACGGCTCCAATTCCAATACCAATACCAATACCAATTCCATGTGCCAATCTGTGCCCACGGTGCGTATGAATGGCAGACGAGGCGTCTTTCGACGTTCGCGTCGCACAGTGGGCACAAAAGTGTGCAGGAATCTGAGGTTTCTTACAATTTTGGGGAGAATAGAGACAGGTATCAAGAAGATTATCAAGATTAGCGATCTTATTATGTTTGAGTTGTGCTTAAGATACCATGTCTCAAAATCTGTATTGATTGATATGAACAAACTTATCAGATGATAAAGCGATAGGCGCGTTCTGGTATGGGGGAATATATATATCTTAAATTTCACCAGTTTCCGAGATGCGTTTTACACAAACACACATTCAGACAGATAGACGGACGAATAGACAGATGGGTCCAGATCAGCTCGTCGTCCTGACGAGCCTCAAGCTTTTGTAGTTTCCGAGATGCGAATATGTCCTAGATCGACTCAGATCATCGTCCTGATCAAGTATATATGCATATATATAAACTATACGAGGCCAGAGAGTCCCTTTATATTTTCAATTTCCTCTATAATTTCTATACAGGGGACAATCTATTTATTGGGCGTTGGCCCCACTGTGCGTCGTGCGTCTAATTTCGCATGCGCAGTCGCAGCTTCGCCTCATTGCCAGATCGCGTGCATTGGACATATATGGCAACGGGCGCGCATGGCGCACGTTTTAATTAGGATAATGAGTTGTTTCCGGGCAGCAGCAGCAGCAGCAGCTTCATTGACCAGTTGCCACAGTTGCCGCAGTTGCCGCAGCCTGTTGCAGCTCCATAAATGGCTGAGGCGCTGCCTTAGCTGCTGCTGCTGCTGCTTCTGTTGTCTCTGGCTGTGGAATTACAAATCATTGTAGGTTTAATTAAAAATTAATAAATTTATGAGTTGCCATCGCATTAGCCATGCCAATTGAGTGGCCAACAACTGCGGCAATGCTACTGCCACTGCCACTGCCACAGCAACATCAACTGCCACTCGGCCAATTGATTTATGACTGTTGCAAGCTTCTTCACAGAGTTCAATCGAATTCGCAGAGAGACTGGCTGGCTCCTGCGTCCTGGACACACACACACAGGCACACATACTCACACACACATACACAGGCACAACTTCAAGGCGCGCCGTCAAGCTGCGCTGAGTGATCTGCCCTTTGGCCACTTCAGTTGACTAATTACCTTAACAAAACGATTGAACACATCTATTTTTTGTTCAATATATAAATAAACGAATGTCAAAGTAGGCTGCAATAATAATAATACAATCTTCGCTCGGATAATATAACTGCCAAAAGTTCGAAGAGCTCGAATTTTTGTATCTTAATGGCATTTGCATTCATTGTTCTCTTCAAATACTTTAACATATGACGAAGCTCATTCAAATTGGCCAATATAAAAAACAATGAAAAGGAAGTTCTAAAAGCTAACAGTAAAACGAAATTTGGTCGATAATTTATCGAGAGGATGTTATCGCACAATCGGTTATCACACAAAATGCACCGAAGTATTAACAATTAATTGATTGAATTTCAAATAGTTGCCTCACTTAAATTTCTCAATAATTTTGTAATTAGCACGAGACTTTAACTACACGCTAGACTCACCTGTGGTAACCACTGTGTGTGTGTTTGTGTCTGTGTGGGTGTGTGTGTGTGTGTGTGGCATCATCAACAACGTCGGTGGGCTGCCACCGTGGCAAACCTCTCGATGAGTTTTGGCCTGGACGCCCAAACAAATACCAAATATTAACGCAACGCATTTCAACGCGCATGTCCCGGCGCTAAGTCGTCACAGATCTCACGATCTGAAGATCCCAGAGATCTATCGCTCGAACTGACGATCTCTTTGGTCTGCCGTGCGAACTGTGTAGCACTGGCGTTTGCCTGTGGCACTTTGGTGATGTTGTTTAATTGCCGCTCTGACAGACGCACGCATGTCAGTCGGAGGCGCTTGGCGAGTGGCACAAAATCAAAGCGAAAATTGCAGGCGGCGGCGGCTTAGCCACACAAATAGATACAGATACAACGGCAGCAGCAGTGGTAGGAGCAACAAATGCAGATACTTATGTACAATAGTTGTTGTTTGTTGTTGTTGTTGTTGTTTCTGCGTTTGCGTTAATTTTTTGTTTATTAGGCGGTAAATATCAAAGTTGAGCATAAATCAAATTCCATATACAGCTACAGGCGCAGGTACAGCTACAGATACAGATACAAATGCAGATACAGATACAGGTACATATGTAGATATAGATACAGCTACTGCTGATGTCCATGGCCGATGTTGTTGTTGTTTCGAAACTTTTAATTTTCGGCTGCGTTAATTTGTACGCTCCACAAAATGCAAGTTGTATCTTTTATCTCACGGTCTGTTTGTTTGTTTGTTGTTGCTATATCGGTGTTTGTATCTGTATCTGTATCTGTATCTGTATCTGTATCTGTATCTATAGCTACTTCTAGTAGCTGCTGCTGCTGCTGCTGCTGCTGCTGATGTTGCCTTCGTGTATATTTGTTTGTTTTGTACGCTCACTTGGCTTTGGTTCTGTTTAGTTTCAATAACCATTTTCCAATTAACACAAAACGCGTGTTTTTCACGTTAATTAATACAAAACTTTTTATCAATATTTGCAATAAAAATCAATCAACAGCATTTGCAATTAATCAACATCAAAAGGCGGCAACAGGTCCCAAATAGACAAACCCCCAAATGCCCAAATATCAGACAGCAGGCCCCAAATAGTACAAAATTCTTGTTGTATCTTATAGATACATGGATACATAGATACACAAACAGCAACAACAACAACAACAACAACACCAATTAAATATTCACCAACAAGTTGCTGCCACGCGTTTTGCGTTTCGTTTCTTTCGCTTTATTTATTTTTTTTTTGGGTCGGCATTTTCCAGCGAAAATCTTTTGTAGTTCTCGATTCTGACCTTTGATTTTCGGATTTGCCGATTCCTGTTCCAGGTATTGCCTCAGGCTATTTTGTTATATAAGCAATCGACTTGCCATCAGCTTTCAAGTACATTTAAATTATTATCCGTTACGTTTCGATTCGAACGAAATGTTGATTACATTTGTGCAAGTGGATTTTCGTGAATTTACGAGTATTCATCAACCTTGTCGAGCTCGCCAGATTATACAATGTATCCATTCGATCTGAATTATGGCAAGAGGTTTTATGTTTATTTTCACATCGATTATTTATGTTTGCCAGGCTTAACTGAGTGAAGGTTGCCAAAGGAGTGCCCCAAGATCTTACGTTTTTCGAATAATATATGCATCGGCATAACATACGTAATCTAACTATGCACAGTATGTTTTGCTTAATTACACGCATGGATCCAAATCTGGAGGTCAATCCCTCATGAGGGGTTGAATGCCAAATGTTGTGTTAGATTCAGGCATGCTTTGCATGTTTTATTGAGCGGCAATTATGCTTAACAAACTAAACATTACTATTTTTAGAGCCAACAATATTCAGATATAGCTTAAGGAATAGCATTAAAGTAGTTTGCATCAGAAAAGCGAATACATTCGCCAAATTTTGGGTAGAGAACAAATGTAGCCCGCGTCTAGTTTATGAAAATATGCACGGCTTGCAATATTTTCAGCACAACGGGCAGTTATGAATTAGAAACTCAAATTGTGTGCTTTTAATTTTAAAAATATATGTCATTAATAGAACCAAGACTTAGTTTCAAGCAAGTGTCAAAGCAACAGCACGAGCCAAACCAAAAGTCAGAGGGTTGGCTTAAACCATGATCCTTTTTTCCGCTTGAAGTGTTGTTAGTCGAGCAACTTTGCTCTGCTTGCTTAAGGCCTAAGTAGGAACAGCTTCATTTAGTCTGCTCAAATTAATAAATAACCATTTACCTTTGACATTTAACATGCAATTGGGAAATGTGAATGCTGGCCGCATCTGTGAAGAAATGTGTCTGCTTCTCGGGATTTGCCAGTCTCAACGAGCTGCTTACAGCCAAGCGTTGAAATCACACCAAGTGCATGCATTTATTACACAGCAAACAGATTGCCATGCAAATCAATGCAATTTACGGGGCATGAGAAAAAGATACAAAAGAAATGTCGGCTCCGCCAGAGAGTTGGCATTATCAATACAATTTGTGCGTTACGCCTGAACGCTGCACGGTCGCAGACGCAGCCACATCGCAGCCGCATCACCGCCCCACCGCACCACCGTCGACGCACAGACGCACCGTCAGAAGGGGCTGCCGTGGCCATGCTCAGCTGCCCATTACAGAAACATTTGCAGCCAAACGTTTGCCGAGCGGCGCTCGTGCGCATCGTGGGCGCCGCTGGCCCTGCCCAAGGGGGGCGGGGCGCACAGTTCATGGGGACAACAGGCGACCGGGAGCCTAAGGTCGATTCTGATAGTACAACAAAAATGCCACCCACAGCATAAAGTGTTACATTTAATTGCGCGCCTCAAAACGCAGCCAACGGGCAGCGGTCACTTTGACACCCTCCAGCAGCCTGGCCCAGAGACGTCGCCCTGTCCCTCTGGCCCCTCTTTGGCTTCTGGGAATCTGTGCGTCGTGGCGTGTAGCGCACTTAATATTTATTGTTTATTTACACAAGCGCATTAATCGCAAAGCGCAAACGCGCCAAAAACGAGCCGCGCAATTGCCAATAGGCCCCCGGGCCCGTTCACCACGCCTCGCAGCCCCCCCACCCAGCCAGCAACAATCAGTTGGGCACCTAAACACATAACCAACCCTCCCCTCCCACACTAGTCCGCACTGTGAGCTATATTGAGAGATTTGAGTGAGAAAAAGACTGACAGCCGAAGGTTTCTTTCAGCTATATAGATATCAAAGGAATAAACGCTGCACAGTACTTCCTAGGTTACTTAGTAGTTTGTTTGGCTATAAAGCGATATAAGGTTAATATGTTACTCAAATTTTGTCGAATGTCTATATGAAAGCTTCTTATCTACTTACACGTGTCTACAAGTCTATGTATAGTACGCCATGTGCCATGTGTCAAAGCTTAGTTGACTAATGCAATGTTTAAGGATGCCGCATAAAGCAGAATTGAAAGAAACGAAGGTGATTGTGAGTGAGAGCATTATGCTAGTTCTCACTGTGGTAAAGAACTGCTTCACTCTCTTTACTGTATATAAATCAAATACTCTCTTTTAAGTCTATACAGCTAATGTTTACTGCTTATGCAACGTTTAAGGATATAGCACAAAGTGAAAGCGCAAAGTCGGCTTGTCAGGAGAGAGAAAGAACGTGAATAGTATTTATGTAGTAACAAATGAAATGAGTAAGCGAAATGTTATTCGAGAACTCTTATGATTTATTTTATGAATTACTAAACAGTTAATATAAAGTCATGGGAAGCGATCTTTGTGCAGGATAAGATTATAGAATTATAGATATTGTAAAATTTAGAAATTCATATAAAATTGTTACAAGTAAACTCTCTGTCGATCTGGTCAATTTCTGCCTTGCAATTTATCAATCATAAAATGCGCATTTATTTATAAGTGTATATTTTTTTGACCCACTGTAGCAATTGCTGCCTTGTCTATGTGTGTGCGTGTGCCTGTGCCTATGTATGTGTGTGGCTGGCCAAAAACGCATTTGTATTCTTTTGGTTAATTTGGCTTTTTGCGTTTCAATATTTAGTTAGAAAATGTGTGTTTTTCTTCGCACAAGCTCATTTAATTGGTAATTTATGGTCAGCCAAGTGGATGAGCATGGCAACGAGGTGGTAAGGGCGGAGAGGGGCGGTGGGGAGGGAGCAAGTGGTGCCCAGGTAGTCGATCGAGTGGCAAACGAAATTTGCTACAATTTTTTTTGATAATTGCGCTGATTTGTTGCCGCTTTTGTGTTATTTTGGCCAAATCAATTTTTGCAACTTTGCTGCACGTTGAGAGCGCGTACATTTTGAAAAGATAAATAAACAAATTGTGTGCGAGCAGCTTCTAGAAAGACACACACACACAGACACACACACGGACACACACAGCAAGTGTTTTATAGTTTTGTGCATACTTGAGAGACTTTTCCCACCAAAGAAGATTGCTACAGTCCGGAGCTAAGACGAGAGTCGTCCATAACCAGCATAGGCTCTTGAGCAGATCATTAATTATGCAATCAGAAGTAGCAGATAGAGCGATTTATAGGCATAAATCACACGCTCATCGACCAGCATTACGACGTTCAAAATTTGCATAATTCCCGGGAAATCGAGTTGGTCGTGCCGAAAAACCCAAAAAAAAACATACAATATATTATGCGTAGAGCTATATATATGAGAAAGATGAACGCTCAAGTGGCTTAATAGCTGGAGAAAACAAGTGAAGTTCAACAGTTTGGAGAGCACTCGAATGCACCGTCGAAAGAAAACACTCCAGCCAGGAGTTACGAGTCGACCAGCAGCAGCAACAGCAGCAGCAGCAGCAGGGCAGGAGCCGCCCTCGTATCCCTTGAGCTAGCCATGGCCTATTGAAAATGAAAATAACTTAATGCAAAGTAAGCTGCAGAGAGGCAACAACAACAACAACAACAACAACAACGACTACGACAACGTTCAACTGTTCATGAGCAAACAACGAAGGCAGCGGCAACAACTACAACAACTGCAACAACTACAACAACTACAACAACTGCAACAACTACAACAACGGCAACAACTACAACAACTACAGCAACTACAACATGGAACATGGCCACAACTCGTTGGCTTCGTTGGCTCTTAACGAGGCCGACATCAAACAAAACGTTGACCAGAGGCTGTCCAAGATCGGGGCCCCGGAGTCGAGCTCACTGCTATGCAAACAATGCTAGGCTACAAGGCGAATGTGTGTGCGTGCATATGTATGTGTGTGTGTGCGTGTGTGTGTGTGTGTGTGTGCATGGATTTGTGCGTGCGTGTGTTTGTGTGTTGCTAACATTTCACTCAACATGCGAGACACACCAAGGCGCAGCCCAACAAGAGAGCTTAAGATCTGAATGCTGAAGCGCTTATACTCTAACTTTTATATATAAAAGGTATATAATGCATATATATCCTTGGCGACCTTTCCATTTTTTAACTTTTTAGGCCAGGTCGCCAAAGCCAGCAGTTTTATTTTAATTATTATTCCTATCTAATAATAATAGCAACAATAAAATACTGATGCAATAATTTTGAACCTGGATTCATGGATCTAGAAAATCAAATACAAGAACTGAAGCTCAAGGTCAGGCATAGTGTTCCCTCATGGAGCGACATAATGATGACTTCCTTAATAGAGTAGTTTATTGTAGTTTATTGTTACTATTACAATTAAGATTTTACATTTAACATATTTTAAAAAGAAAATCAAATTTGTGCATGCCTTATCAGAAAGTTGACATACCCTTTTAGCAGCTGGCTACAGAGAGTATATTCAACAAGACGCTCAGCTCCTCTCGCCTTGCTGGTAATGTGAAAAATTTCTTAGCCAAATATTGACCAGGCAGTAGCTGTAGCCCAGTAGGCAGTAGGCAGTAGGCAGTAGCCAGAAGGCAGCTCAGCAGTAAGCAGTAAGCAGCAGCCCGAAGGCTGATGAGGTTGATGATTTTTCAATTTGGGTTTTGTAGTTTTCCGCTGGCAGTTGTTGTTGTTGTTGTTGTTGTTGTTGTTGTTGTTGTTGTTGTTGTTGTTGTTGCTGTTGTTGTTGTTGTTGCTGTTGTCGTTGTTGCTGCTGCTGCTGCTTTGGGAGCACTTTAAAACAGTTCATTTCTTTTGTCAAGGCTTGGTGTGTATCTTTTTAGTTTTGCCGCTGGCAAAATATTTGAACATGTTTAGTGATTTGCTGTTAAGTAGTTGGTAATGCAGCGGGATGGGTGGGGTGGGGTCTGGACTGGAATTGGAAGCGAAATTAATTGTTTGGCCGCAAGTTGATGCCAGGCATTCTGGCCAATGCCAGGGCCAGCTCGAACTTTGCCCAACAGCTTCGGTTATGAATGATGACAGCTTTAGCGTTGGCGATGATCAACGATGGCCCAGAAGCGCGCCACAACTTGCCGGCAACTGCAATTGCTGCTGCTGCTGCTGCTGCTGCTGCTGCTGCTCAATGTTTGTTTATTTATTTGCTTTTAGCTGTTAATAATTTATGTAAGAAGCGGCCGGCTAACGTGTGGGCACTTGGAAAATAACAAACATTGAACGGGCCGGGCCGCATGCGAGCTGCGACGCGATTAGCAGGCAACAAAAAAAAAGTCAAAGAAAAAAGTGCATTTATGTGCACTGCATTGCGTTTAAATGTCAGCTCGAGTTTTGGTGGCAACGCCCCCTTCGCCCCACCTTCGCCCGCGGCCTGCCAGCAAGCCAACACTCAATTAGCATTGGTAATGAGCTTTTAAATGGATTTGGGCCGCGTGTTTGTCGAAAGCGCTTCACAGCTGTGTCAAACGCGGCGTATGCATGATATTTGTTATGCCATACGATCTTCGCTTCTTATTATGAGTAAGTGGGGATAAGTAAGTGGCCATCGCGTGACTTTTGACTTTCTTTTCGTATTGAAAACCAGCGTACTTTTTCAGTTAATGTATGTACAAGGGGCTTAGCTTTTATATAGATATAGATGACAGACTGAACAGCTTGAAGAACGATCTTGTCTAATCTTTGACACACAAGGTGTAGAGAGTCGCATCCTAATGGGAACTAGGGTGGAAATACTGAGTATATATATATTCATGGCTAGTCTAAGGAGAAAAGAGCTTAAGATTCAATTTGAAAGAAAGCTTACATATAAAGGACACACCAGTTTCCAGTTTCCTATTGCCCATTGATTATCAAACCAATTAAAACCCTTCCAATTAAATTGAGCTGAATGATCGATTTCTGGCGAACAGCTTGGTCGAAAACAAATCATTAATCTACTCGACAATTTCTGCTGAAGCATGCCCACAATAATCGGAAAAATTCATATTTTTGTGTCAGACACGTAGACAACGTAGATTTGTTTAGTTTCAGTTCTAAGTATAGGCATTATTAATTATATCAATGCATTGGCAGGCTTCCCGCTAAACATACCAAAAAATACACCCACCCACCGCATACTCGCAGATACGTGTGAAATTTATTTCCTCACTTCAAATAGGGGGTGAAAACAAAAAAAACAACGAAAGAACCGAAATAACATTCAAACACAAACAAAAAATCATCGCTAAATTTTTGCAATGACTACGTGAGAGAGCCGCAAGTTTGAAAACGTGTAGAGGCGTGTGCTATGCACATTGCCAAATCTCGTTTAAGTAGCCGAATAAAAAAAATGACCCAAACAAACAAAAAAATACCCTGAAATAACATCAAATTAACTGAAAGTTTGGCAGGTCGAGAACGTTATACCCTGCTTAGGCGGGGTATATATATAATTGAGAGTTAAATCATCTGAAGAAAGAATCTTAGAGAAGTTTCGAGCTGAATTTCATATTCCACTTGTCTGGATATGGAAATAAGGCAGTAAAAGTGATAGAAATCCGTGACTATATTAGCTCAGCTCAACGACCTCATTGCAAAATAAAAATACAAACAGTATTTGGACAGGAATCTGTATTCGAAATTCTCTCGTTTATTGCATCATACACTCCGAATTTGAACATGTTCTAGGGTATGCAGCAGCCGTTTAAATGTGTTTGTATATTAAGTGGCGGCCCATATGTGTTTAGATGGGAGTGTGTATATGTTTACAGGTAAACGGCAAATAACAAAAGAGAAAACATAAGTTGAAACAGGCGTAGCAAATAATCAGAAGCAGAACAAGTGGCATACAGGGCAGTCTGTGGCGGCATTATAATAAACAAATGAACTGCCAAAAGAATTGCACATAGCGTACTTAAAACATAAACAGAACAGTAGCAAAAACGCCACAACGGGCCCAAATCTTGGCCAAGGCGGGGCAAACGGAGCCAAGCGGGCGGGGCGCTGCGGCAGGGCGCAAGACGGGCCATAAAAATATCAGATGTACTCGAATCAACAGCAACTTGTTTTTCTACCGCTAGACAAAAATGCCAGGCAACAATATCTATATATATATATATAAAAAACAATATATATATATATATAATTGTGTATAGATATGTATACAGCTATATGGCGATGAGCTCTTGCTGTGATTTTTATGCACAACAAGCTGCAAAGATGCAAAAAAAAATGTTTTTTAATCGAAACGAATTAATGAGCAGCGCAGAAAGCGAAATAATTTTTGTCGAAATCGTTAAAAGTGCGCACGACTGTCGAACGCAGCCAGTTGATGATGTCCTGCGGCGCAGCGGCAACAGATACAAATGCACAGCTACAGCTATACAGATACAGCTACAGATACAGATACAGATAGACAGCTGAAGATACAGATGCAGAGCTACAGATATGCGTAGCTCGTTGCTCGTTTGCTTAACCTTGACCACCGCCGCCGCCGCCGCCGCCCAGCTGGACAGCAACACACACATGGGCACATTTATGTGGCTGGATAATGATGATGTTGCAAGTTTGCCAGTTGCCAGTTGCCGAGGTTGCAAGTTGGCAATCGCTGATAAACGCCAGGCGGGCCACTCGCCCAGAGCCACCTGTAAACGGGCTCTGTCTAAATATTTAGCAGCAGCAGAAAAGGCGAATTTTTGATTTGTTGCCGCGCTGAAAATGCGTTCATGGAAATAAAACGATCGCCAGCCGTTGCACCATCTCCCTCTCTCTCTCTCGAGAGTCTCCCATCTCTTTCTCTAGGCACATATTGTGCGCAACCTTGACCAAAACGTTGCATGCAAAACATATTGCATACATATGCGCGCCTCGCCGGCCGGCAAAGCACGGCAAGCTTTCGTATAAATTTATACCCCATACACACACGTATATATATATATATATATATATATGTATGTATATGTATATTTATGTATACTATATAGATCGATGTGTATCTGGTTTGGGGGGTGCGAATTTTATGGCCCAACGCTGCCCCTGAATTTATGTTTGGCGATTAGCATTAACAGCGCTGCGCGCATAGCGCAATTAACTTTTCAAAGTACATATTTCAATTATTATAATTTATCCGTGAATTTTGCTATCCATAAGTTTTTAATGGCCCAGCCACTGAGAGAGAGAGCCAGCGCCAGCTATAAGGTCATAAATGATTTTCATTATTTCAATACACTGCCCCAACTGTATCCCATACATTTCACAAGCAGTTCGTCCTGTGTTAATAATATTCTAAGGACAATAATATCATTTTTATAGTTATTTTCTATGTTGTTTATGTTTGGGTGTTGAACTTAAGATGTATGTTCCAAATGTTTTCTATTATTAAAATTTGAAGTTTATAATATCAGATTAAAAAAGGCACTAGAAGGACCTTCAGCTAGAACTTCAAGTCTCTAGCTCTTATAGGTTCTGAGATCCTTGCGTTTATGCATACATACGGACGGACAGACGGTCGGACAGACGGACGGACGGTCGGACAGACGGACAGACGATTGGACGGACAGACGGATGGACAGACAGACAGACGGACGGACGGACAG
The DNA here is from genome assembly GCA_037075305.1 of Drosophila kanekoi. NCBI lineage: Eukaryota > Metazoa > Arthropoda > Insecta > Diptera > Drosophilidae > Drosophila > Drosophila kanekoi. The sequence continues at coordinate 946,756 of JBAMCE010000478.1, forward strand.
ACGGATAGACGAACGACGAACGAGCGGACGGACAGACAGACGGACAGACGGACGGACAGACAGACGGACGGACAGACAGAGGGACGAACGTACGGACGGATGAACGGAAGGACAGATAGACGGACATGGCTAGATTGACTCGGTTATTAATGCTGATCAAGAACTTATACACTTTATGGGGTCGGATATGCCTTCTTCTGCCTGTTCCATACATTTACATTTTGCACAAATACAATATACCCCTTTCGAATGTGTTTAGGGTCCACATATTTTGAACATGTACTACGACCTTCATTACCCTGAATGATGTTTTACATCTTTCGTACAGTGTATTTTTTGTGTGTGTTTCAAAATTGTACATTTGATTTGATTTTTCGTAGATTCGGCTGCTGGGGCCATTTTGTATATAAGGGGCGCACTTTTGTGTGGCTCGAAATTGACTTTTATGGTTTAATTATTTACACATGAAAGTTGCATGCGAATTCCAAGGTAAACTGTTGGCGATTCAGGCCTATTTAGTGGTCATGGTTGGAGCAGAAGCACAGCTGGCCAAAAGTTCATTTACCTGACCGAAACCTTTACAAATGCGTTGGGTCTAGTGGCCAATTAGCCAATGTGCGGATGATATAGTATCCATAAAATGTTTTGTAAACATAAATGTAGATGAAATCTATTCCAAATTGATTTGTATTCCATTTTGTTTAATGAGCTCTAATTTAAATGTGCAAATAATACTTATTTTTAGTTGCTGTCAGAAGCAATTGTTTTGAATAGCTAGATTGTGTTTAGCTCAAGAGCAGAGTTAAAACATATAATATTGATGATAAAATAATATAAAAGTTATTCAACTAAAAGGTAAATCAAAGAAAAAATATACATTATTTTTATTCCCTGAACCCATTCAAAAAATGGGTAATATTGCTATGTTGTAGTGCTAACAGGCAGAAGGAACCATCTCCGACCCCATAAAGTGTATATATCCCTGATCAGCTTTTATAGCCGAGTCAATCTAGACATGTCCGTCCGTCCGTCCGTCCGTCCATCTCTATGTATGAACGCATGGATCTTAGAACCTATAAGCGCTAGAGACTAGAAGACTTTAGCTGTAGGACCTCCTAGTGCCCGCGCAGATCGAGTTTGTTTCCGATATTCGATATTGCGCCGTTTCCAAGTAATCGATGAGAATCGATGTCGAAATCCTGTTTTGTGAGCAATGTTGATAAATAATAAGATCTAGCTGCCACCTAACTAGACATGAAGCTTCTAGAATAGTATATATATCTGCATTTGGGGTTGGAAGAAGAGGGTTCAGGGTATCCCATAGTCGGGAGTTCCCGACTAGAACCTCCTACTTGCTTAGTCCCGTTTTAGTCGACTGCATAAAATATTAATAATTATGGCAAGTAATCTTTATACATATTGTATGTATAATACTTGATGTATAAAATCTCACACAAATAAAAGTAAATTAAAATACATACTGACACACTTTTAAGATCTGCAAATAGTTAACAAACAAATACATGCCTTCAATATACTGTAGATCCCCTTAAAAATGATATCCCTAACAATTTCAGAATCTTTGGCAAATGGAATGCCAAAGGCGATATAATATTCACAGATAAGCTGTTAATCGGACAGTTTTATGCTTTATGCGTTGTTTGAATTATCATTCGACATATTTATTGGAATGTTTTCAAAGTGCTCCAGCCCATTGTATCTTTCGGCAAGTGCACACTGATCGAAATGATTTACACCTACGCAGCGATTCGCCTCATTCAGCAGTTCAACTTTGGCCCCACCTTGATTTCACAATTTTCCAGGTATTTGTGGTATGAGATGCGAAATGTTCTGGCAAAAACAAAAATCTGCTTGTCATCATAGTTCATTGAAATGGACTTTTCCACCGATTTCACATACTTAATCCGAAATTTTTTTCGGTGCCAGAAAAAAAATCCCACATGAAACAAACACTCGTAAATTGGCATGGGCAAACGAAGAGCTGTGCTCTTCAAAACTTTCCATCATTGAATAATCTTGTATCGTGTATATATATATACTAAGTATCTATCAAACACAATGTCTGATCGCTGGCTACTTCCTGGAAAGCGAAATGCTCTTTCACCTGAACCATAATAGAATAGGCCCCACTATGCAAATGGGTAAACACGCGCGCGCATCGAATGTTTCAAGTGAAGAAGGAATTTTTATTTTATTTATTTTTTATACTATATATGTATGCATATACTTTTTGTTGCCAGTTAAGTTTCAGTTTCAGGAATGAGGTTCGGTACCCGGTACCCAGATGCAGAAGTTGGCTGGACAGCTTTCAGCTGAACGGCAGCAGCTTTAGCTGATCTTCAAATCGATCGTATTAGTATCTTTATCATGCATGTCACGGCCGCAAATTGCAACGATCCATCAAATCAATAACAGAGAGCAACAGAGACAGCTGGCGGCGGGTGAGAGCGAGACGGCGCGATCGAGTAATGCAACCAGTTACGGCCAGTCAGTTGGGGTCTGGGTGGTAACTATATCTGGGCTTACGTATCGTATCGTATATGGCTCGCTCGCTCGCTTGATCATTTGTTAGTGGGACGCTAAGGTATTTTATTTATAGCAATGCTAAAATTAACTTTTTGCGGTTCACCAGCAAAATGTGCATAAATAAAAGCAAACGCAATCGGATTCAACCGGTGCAAGTGGTTCTGTGTTTTCTTATTATACAGTCTACAAAGTATATTGGCTTAGCTTATCAACATGTTTATTCAGCTATCAATTTTATAAGTAAGTTTATTATATGCCTTTCCAGTTCCCCCTCAATTATAGAAGAAACATATTTTCTGTTAAGCAGCTGTTAACATTACACCTCTGTAAGTGCCGACCATTTGCTAACATATATCTGTAATCTTGTTGCTGTTAACAACATTTGCACGCTGCCTCTGCTGGCAGTGCTCATGTTAACCAGCTGTAAACAATTTAACAGACTGTAAGAACTGCAAATTGCAAACGAGCGATAAACGTTTAATTGATTTTGATTGCAGGGTATGCGTAGTTCGACTTTGCTCGCAGTCTGCAAGCTTTTTGATTGATTTCCATGCAAATTTGCTGCCACATTAGTTTTTATTGCAATTTCTTTCCAAACGAACTGTTGACTGCAGTTGCACCTTAACTAAGTAGCTGCTGGCATTTATTCAAGACTCCTCAATACACATATGCATATTTATATTAGCAGTTAAATGCGACTAGTTGAGCACATGCTGTGCCGTTCGGCACGGGGCAGTGGCAGGTGCGAGGTGTGCGTATGTGTGTGTGTGTGTGTGTGGAAGTTTTCACTTTCAAATTCGCGCACTGGTTCAATTTGATTGACAGTCGTGAGTTTCGAGTTTTGTTTGACAGGCGACACATAAATGAAATTTAATTAAATTAGTTAGATTATACTGCCTGCACGGGATAGCTGGGCTACGGACGTAGGGAGGGGGGTGTTTGGTGGGGGGAAGAGTTGGGCGGGGCGGTTGGCAGCGATCTACTCGTTGCAAGCTAAATAAATAAATAACCAATTTTTAATTGAATTTCTACCTACATTTTTAACCTGTTTGACGGCATTCCGGGGCAATCAACGTCGCCCCGCTTGTTGTTGTGGAGTAGTCGTTGTCGTTGTCGATGACGCTCGTTGCTGTTGTTCTTGTTGTTGTTGTTGTTATATGCATAGTGGTCGTAGTTGTTGTTGTTGTTGTTGTTGTTGTTATTGTAAATTGCTGCTGCAAACGGCGCCGCCTCGGCAAACCTCGTGCTGTTTTTTTGTTTTTGTTTTTGTTTAACTTCTCACTGGGCAACAAAGAAGACCTTTTGCAACGACTGCGACGCTGGCATCGGCATCTTATCAGGGGCAGCGTTGCAGTTACTTCTTCTTCTTATGCTTATGCTTCTGCTTCAGCCCAGCTTCAGCTTCAGCTTCGCCGGCGGGAGACGGCTGCCATTGCGCGCTGCCATTGCGGCTGCTGCGGCTGCTGCATTGAACTGAACTGAAGTCAGCTGCAGTGATAGCCAGCTGTAGCTGTAGCTGTAGCTGTAGCTGTAGCTGAGGCTGTAGCTGTGTGGCTGCAACGTGTGTCACTAAGTTAGTCACTCACACACAAACACACAACTCAGGCACACACAGGCACAAACACACACTCGCTGCGTGGCACTTTCTTGTCTTGATAAGCGATTTGCATCAACGAAAATGGAACGTTTTAGAGCATTGCTGCTCTCTGGCATGAGTGAATGCACCGAAAGGATGTTGACTTGTCACGCACACAGAAACACACACACACACACACACACACAGAGAGAGCGAGCGAGAGAGAGAGAGCGAGGGAGAGCGAGCGCTTTGGATGCTTCCATTGTAATTATGATAATTACAACAATAAAATTCAAGTGCCGTTTTATACTCCAACTTATATACTTAAGCGTGCCCATACTTAACATAGTTGTTATTTCCACATGTAAATTTCCTGCACTTTACGCTTAATTATAGTAATTTATGCCCATATTTGTTAATGTTTTGTTTGCTTCCTTGAAAATGTAGTTTTCAGTTTTCAGTTTCTGTGGTCGCATCGTCAACAACTGCGCTGCGCACTTTTTACATTTTTTCAAAGCCTGGTTTCAACTTTTTCAATCCAACCGAAAGTGGTTCAAACCGGCGTGTCTAACTAACTTTTAAGGTTACGCTTGTAACTGTGATGCTGTCTCTTACAACAACAGCAACAACAACAACAACAACAACAACAGCAACAACAACAACAACAACAACAACAACAACTACGACAACAACAACAAAAGAACTACAACAATTCAAGCATATTGCTGGGAAACGTGTTTTCAAAGTCAACTTTGTCGATCTCTTGTAATCTAATATACGAGGCATATGAAGAGCGCGTTTTTATCTAAATTTATTATAGCTTCTTTTGACTGAGTGCTAATTGTCTAGATCAGGTGTTGGTTTTTATGGGCAGATGTTGATGTAATGCCAAGAATTGTATCAAAAGAACATAGAAGGAACACATGCTTAGAAACAAGCCGGAACTAAAATTTTCTAAAAATAAACTATTTTATTTTTGCATACTTTTGTATTAATATGAGTTTGTTTTATTATTATTTATTGCATACTTATTTACGTACAAATAAATATATAAATACATGAATTGATGCACACGCGAAACATTTATAAATTCAAATTGAATTTATGTTATTCCATAAACTTTGCCTCAATTTAATAATTAATTAGTTTATTTTCATAGATATTTTAAATCTTAGCCCGAAATTTATGCACAAACCGGAACTTTGGATTCTAAATAAAACTTTTTCCAAGCTTCTTATGTCTTGGGCACGGCTTGCATAATAATTAATATTTGAAATTTGAATATCTATTTTCATAATTTATAACAGTTATAAAACCTGATTTAAACGTCATTTGAAATGATTTTTTTTTGCTGCATTTAATAGCTGAAATGATGTGTTAAAATTTTCACAAGCTGCGGATGAATGAACTCGACTCAAGGTGACAGATTGTGTTTGCCAGCAAATAATATAAAATATATATATATATATATATATAATATCAGTTACTAAGTGGCTAAGAACAGCACCAAAATCTGGTCACACAAGTTATTTTAGTTAATATAAATACACACATAATGATTAAAATAAATATAAATCGAAATAAATTAACTTTGGCGCACACGCTGCGTATGCTTGATATTTAATATGAACTTGAGACAGTTTTGGGTCAGTTGGGCGTTGCTTCTCTTGCGCCATTTCTCTTGAACAGAATTCGTATAGATATGCAGATAGACATATTTGTATGTATATAGATTTATTATATATGATTTATCACGTCTGACACTTGGGCCAAACCACTTGTCAAATGGCCAGGGCAATGGGAACAACAATAACAACAACAACAACAGCGAGATAGCGACTACATGCTGCGATTTTAGATAAATTCATAACTCAAACTCAACTTGTCTTGCCTTCAAAGTTCAAATCACTTGGCACTCACACAGACACACTCACACTCACACACACACACACAAGCACACACATACACACGCACACACATCGTTCGCTTTATTAATTATTTATTTATGCGTTATTTTTGCGCGCGCGTTCATTTCGATAAGCTTCAAATGGAGACAGAATTTACATTTACTGTTATACTACACACAGTCTACGCTAAAAGTCTCTGCCAGCTGCTGCTGCACACAAATATTTTGTTTGTTTGCTCACCACCAGCAGCAGCAGAGCACAGCCAAAATCAGCTGTTGGCTGCGATTTCGATAAAACGAACTTGAAATTCGCTTTATGAAAACAACAGCAAAACGATAAAAGCAACAGAACCAGCAAATATGCCTCTCTCTCTCTCACACACACACACACACTCTCGCTGTCGCTCTCGCTTTTGCTCTTTGTACATAATAGTTTAAAGCAGGCGACATTTAATCAGCACAGCAGCCTCCACAATGGACCCTCAAAGTTTCCAATGCCCCGCCTGGCCCCACTCGCCGCCCACACTCCACACTCCACATTTCTTTCTTCGCCTGGGTTTGGCTGAAATTAGTTCAGTACTAGTTCGTACTACTTTTTTTATGGCATATATATCTATATATATACATATATATATATGTTTCCATATATGGTTTTAACTGATAACCAGGCGACAGGAAAACGACAACACTCGAAGGCCATTCGCATGCTCAGCTACATCAGCTTGAGGTTGAGGTTTGAAATCCGAGATTGTATTAGCTAAGTAGTTAGAAGAATGGCACCGTTAGAGCAGCCACATTTTCAATACTAACTGTATCATATACGTGTAATATGCGGCCTGGTAACTAGCATTCCATATATATTCCTAGGTTAGATTTTGGAAGATATTTAAGATATGTGTCCCTAAGCTTAACTTGCATAATGCTTACTTGTCTTAACAGTATAGTTAGGATAGTATATTTAGGATCTAAAGCTATAATTTTTTTAGGAGATCTGAAACATTTTCTTTTACATCTAGATACGCTATCTTGCGATGTCAGATATATCCCTTAAAAGAAAATTTTGAAAAATGGAGTTTGTGATATATGTTCATATGACAAAGATCCCTCAAGTCCCGTCTTTGACGTATTTAATGTACATCAAAAGAATACAGAGAATCGTCAATATCGTAGTTTGTATAGCTTATATACTTTCAATAATAGCTATACACTTTTTTGCTAAATAAATATATAGATTTTAATCAAGTTCTGAATAAATGAAAGCAACTGTGCAGCTTTATCAGCAGCTTAAAAGAATTCAATGTCCATTGTTTCCAGCCAAATGTCTTCTAAACAAAAGGCTTCCACTCAGTTGGCATAACAACGACCTCTCAATGATTATATAAGCTTGGCAAGTGTAAATTTTGCATTTATTAGCGATGTTATTTAATTATAAGTAGAAGGTCGCTTAAATATAAGAGATATGCTTTATAAGCACGAGCCGCACAAATGACTCATTCATTTGTGAATCATTCGTTGAGATAGATATATCTTAAGCAATTGCCCAACACTTTACGCACATAGCTCTATCAACACTGACCCAATTGTGGCAATTGCTGTTCAAGTTGAAGAGTTGCCACCCTGTTATTAGTTTCGATCATTTCTATAACTGTTAACCGCTGTCACGTTTTTCAAAACTAATTTGCTCAACACTTTCGGCTTGAAATGGCGCCAGCTGGGTAAATATTACCAATTGGCAATTGGCCAGGTGCAAAGTCCATATGTCTATGTGGAGCAGAGCTGCCTCAAGGCGCAGCTAAGTGCCAACGGCCACGCCCCCGCCTCTGCAGGCGCCCTGTCAAACCCATCAAAGCAATCCTGTCGCAGTCGCTGCCTTTTGTATAATTCAAGTACATGCGGCATGCAACTAAAATTTTTGCATGAAAACGTGATAGCAAAAGTTGTTGTTGTTGTTGTTGTTGTTGATGTTGCTGTTGACCAGGCCAGGTTCGGCCTGAATGTTGCCCACAGCGCAGGAGCCGCATCTGCTTGTGGAATTTATTTATCGTTAAGAAAATGTGTGTAAAATAAGTGAAACTATTGGAATCTGCTGCCGCTGTGCGCCTGCCTCTCGGCCAAGTGTGGCTGTGTGCGCGTGTGTGCGCCCAGTGTGACCAGTTTTCTTTGCTAAGCAAACGCGTGGGGGGAAGGCGTGTGGTGCGGCAGCTAATGCCACCACTTTTGATAAAATGTTGCACTGGCCTAAGCCTGTTGCTGCCTCTGCTGCTGCTGCTGCTGCTGCTGCTGATGACCAGTAGCCACTTACAGCTGCGGCAAATTATTGCCGCATTGCTGGTTTGTTGTTATCAGAGGCGGCAGCAGCAACTAGCTGCAGCAGCAGCAGCAGCGGCGCAGCGCCAGCGTCGCCTTGTGATTTGCCTGGCCGCAGAGCCACATCAACAATTCGAGCCACAATTCAGAGCGAGAAACCACCGAACCCGCTTCGCAGCGGCTGCTCACAATTTGCGCTATACCCTTGCAAAAGGTATTATAACTTGGACACGCAATGTGTTACGCAGCTGAGACATCACACTCAATACAACACACTTATTCCTTATCGCCTGTTTGTCTATGGAAACTGTTGTCCTAATCTGGAAGATAATCGTGCCTGAGCTTGCCAGATTGGCCCTCTATATGGCATATAGCTGACAGAAGAACGAACGAACGAGGGATAAATTATTGTACGGAAAACAGTTCATTGATTTTTTCAAATAACTTGATACAATTCTCCTTTCTTTGGAGAAAGTTGTAATCAAAGCAAACTACTGAATCATAAGTCACACATAATCAGTTTTATGGGAAGAATTGGTAGACAATGAAGCTTTGCATAATCAACTCTTCTGGGCTTCCAGATATCCTGATCCAACTCGATATGTACGAGCTTCATTTGCTCCTCAAATATCCGTAAGGGTATTTCATCCTCTACGTTTCCAGATATTCTGCTTAAGCTCGACATCTACAAGCTTCTCTTTTCACTTGCCCTCAAGGGTATTTAATGTTCGGCGTGCCGAAGATTGCTGTTCCTGCTCGTTGGTTAATTTGTTGTTGTTCTTGTTGATTGTTTTTTCTCTCTGTCGAATTTCAGAAAGTGGAAGACCTTCGTTGTTGCTGCCGCTGCTGCCGATGCTTGCCACTTGTTGTTGCTGCTTAGTTTGTTATCAGGTTTGTGGGGCCCCGCTTCATTTGTGGCTATCAATTTCACACCTAAGCCAACGAGTTTCTAAATCGAGCAGCTACGCAGCTTCGGTGTTGTCTTTTGTGGCCAAACAATCAAAGTTTTGCAGGCAAACAAACAAACAAACAATCCATTTGGCTTGTTCTCCGAACAGCATATTCATAATGCCAGAGCTTTGATGTGAATAGGGAAGCACTTCATAAATGTCAAAGGCGTTCAGTGATTAGCATGGCAAATATCGGGTAATACGATAGGGCCACATATTCACACAGTTTCTCGACAAATGTAGAGCTAGAGTATGGCTTACGGCTTACGGCTTATGGCTTATGGCTTTTGGCTTATGCAATGGCAATGGAGGCCTCGAGGCGTTGGCATATCCATAACTATAACGATTACAATAACCAATAACACGCCCAAAGCCAACCAGTCACATGCAATTATTCAATTAACCAAATGGCGTCATAAATTAACAACTCTACGACCATTAATACTATATGGCACATCGGCTAGGGCCGATCATTACCTACTCCCCAGCGCCAGCCCCAGTTACCACCAATGTCGGTGTCAATTGCTAATTGCGGAATGTCGTTTGATTTAAATTCGTCATTTGACTCTATGAATATGCAGTCCGTTTATAAAATTGATTCTAAAACTATTACAAACAAAAAAAATACCCCTTTATTTCTGCATTCTAATCACAACTAAGGTCTCCATAGACTAGTTGAGATTTTCAGGTTTACAGCGAACGAATTCCCTTTGTCTACAGGAAGCTACTTAAAGTAGCAAAAAGGCGATACACTTTGAACTTTCAGTTCGCAGCATTCAAAATTTATCAGAATTATATCTATGTAAGGCCTAGAGTTTTCTTTATTCTTAAAAGTTTAAGTCGGTTTTCGTATATACAAATGCTCTTGCTTAAAATTGGGCTCCTTATCACAATTGAACATAGAATACTTAAACACGTGGATGTGTGTTTATAATATAGGGTGATTTGCTGCAGAGAAAACATAAGTACCGTAAACTCAAGACAGTAGCACCCAGCGAAAGTAAAAGTCATTAATTCTTAAACTCAGTAAATGCCGTAAGAAAATCGAATTATAATAACAGAGAAGCGACGAACTGAACGCATCCTCAAAGCCCAGCAATTAGCTGAGCAAAATATTAATAAAAAACCCATTTAATCTTGAAAAATCTACATTTAAATGAAAATTTAATTAAAATGAAAATAATTTCCTAGCTATTGACTATTAACATTTTGCCGTCATCATCAATCATCAATGATTATGATGTTAATAAAGATATTACTTTATATTTAATTAAATTTCCATTATAAATATCCATCAATATCATTATATCAATCATTTTCGAATGTCCAACAGATTGAACATGGAACGTTCTAAAACTTTCTAACAGCTGTTTTAATAATATAAATGACAAGAATGATTCGCCAACGTGTTAGGCAAATGCAAATTCGACACGCAGACACCATGTCGTATGCGCATTATTCAGTATACTGCCAAATAGAAACCACGAGATAAATGGCAAGCATACAGTTATATATATATTTATTTATTTACATATATATTATTTTATCTATAGTAAATGTATCTTTGTAGGTTTTGGCTGGCTTACCTTGTGCACCTGCTGCACGGCTTAAATACGTTTTAAAATCCACAAATCCTTTGGCTGCAAATGCAACAACAACCAATTTTGGCAATTCACGAACGTTGCATACATTATATTTATATACACACACATGCATATATACTTATGTATCGATATATACGCCAACTGCTCCAGATACATATATACACATAGATATATATGTATTCATATATATACTGAAAATATATATTATGGTGGAACAAATCACTTGCACTTCACATGTTGGCCAATAGCTTTGGCTACTGGGCTTTTGGCTTATGGCTTATTGCCGCACACGCACACACACGCAGACAGCACGCACACACACACCACACTCACACACGCACACTCACTGCTGCTATATAGAAATCGTATTGGTATCGGTATCGGCATTGGGCGACGTCAACAATCGCGGAACAATCGCTGGAGACGCGACAAGTTGAGAGTTGAGAGACGCACAGCGGGACGCGGGTGGGTCGCGGCGCGGCGCGGCGAGGCGAGGCGAGGCGGTGCGGTGCGGAGCGAAGCGGAGCGTTTCGATTCGAGTCTTGAAGCTGTTTACTGTTCTTGAGCTCAGCTGCTATCTCTGATAGCTGCTGCTGTTGTTGTTGTTGTTACTCTTGTTGTTGCTGCTGTTGTTGTTGTTGCTGTTGTTGGTGTTGTTGTTGTTGTTGTTGCTGTGGCTGCTGCACAGCTTTAACTTTTTTTACAGCACGCAGAAACCGCGAAATATAACTAAAAACAACAGCCGAAAAAGCAATATATATACATATATATATAAATATATGTATATGTATTTATATATACGTTGGGCTAGATATGCAGATTTATGTGCTGGGCCCTGTCTTAACGAGTTAGATCAAGTTATGACAAGCAGCTCTTGTTGTTGTTGTTGTTGTTGTTGTAATGCCTTGGCTTGTAAATTTTTAATGTTGTTTTTTATTTTATTTTACATTTTTTTTATATATGTACATATATATTTATATATTTTTTTGTATTTTTGGTCGAGCTACAACGTTGGCGACAACGACGAATCTTTCGGTTCCGTACAACGAGCGCTGAGCGCAAAAAACTGAATGAGCGTCCAAAGCGGCCGGGCAAGACAAACAGGCGGCACAGCGGAGCCACAGACACAGCCGCAGTCACAGTCGCAGCAGCAACAGCACAAGCAGCAGCAGCAGCAGCAGCAGCGGCGGCAGCAGCAGCTGTGGCGAGCTAGTTAGTTACTTAGTTTGAGCGCGTAGTAGTGAGAGTCGATCAACACTCACACACACACACACAAGCATACAGGCACACACACACACTGGCGCACAAGTTGCTTAAGTCGCTCAAGCTCAAGCGCCATTTAAGTTGAGTAATTAAAATCAAGCAGCGATTTGCATGTGTGTGCCTGTGTGTGTGTGTGTGTGTGTGTGTGCGCGCCTGTGTGTGCGTGCGTGTGTGCCAGTGCGATTAATTATTAATCAAGCCCAAAAAGCAACAATAAACAAACAAACAAGCCCGACTGTCCAGTCAGACAATTACAAATATTCAACTCTCTCAGCTCAGCTCAGCTCGGAGCTCAGCTGCGCGACTTTCTTTGCGGCCTCTCCGGCTGCAAGAGCTGTCCTCTTGTTGTTGTTGTTGTCGTTGTTGTTGTTGTTGTTGTTGTTGATTTGGTTACCGAAATCGGCATCTCAACTGGTTGGACTCTGCATTCACATCGAACTGCAGCAAATGTAAATCTAAATTGATTGCAAAATGTTTAAGACTCTGAGCGTATTCATTATACGCCATGTGAATTGATACGACAGCGTTGCCAGACTGCTTTTGAAGCAAATTGATGACAAGTGTTGACAAACAACCAAGTGTTGGAAAAGTATTCAATTTAAAGTTACATTCCGCTCTTGGAACTGAAATTATTAGATTAAATCGAACAAAATAATCGACGTTTAAGGCTTAATAATAGTATGTTAATTTCCAAATTGTTCATTAAGGTTAAGATGCTAAAGCAAAGTATAAACAAATTTTCCAATAAAATAGAAAAATGAGAAACTCTTTCTACTGCTACTTTCTCAACCAATCTGCAAATACTAAGACAAAATCTAAAATCCACTCATTGTACACTGATTATTGAATTATTAGAAAAAAGTCTTCATTTTGTTAATGTTGGTTTCTTTGCTAACATTCTAGTATAGATTTAAGGTCCATAATTTAAGAAACTTATCAATTGTTTAACAATTAAGCAAAATAGAAGACGAATCCGTTCAAATTTACAAATAAGTTAATATTTACGATAACAACAATAATAATAAAAATATTACTGATATAAATTAACTTTAAATAAGTACACGGAGCAATACAATTGAAGAGAAACTATAACACATAATGGACTTCAGAGTCCTTTCGAAGACGTTTATAAAGAATCAAAACTGTTATAGTTCTTATCATATATAAATATTTCTACCAGCTACTTAAAAACGGATTTCTCTAGTCAATTTTATAGAGCACATTGCGCATACGCCGCGTTAACAGACTAGGTTTGTTGACAGTCTGGCAACGCCGTTAACCAAATTAAAGCAGCATGTTGCCAGTTGCTGTTGTTGCTGTTGTTGCTGTTGTTGCTGCTGTTGCTGCTGTGGTTGTTGTTGTTGTTGTTGCTGGTAGCGTAATTAAAATATTGCACTTGTTACTTTTGCCAGTCGCCGACTCAGTTCTGTGTGTTGCTGCTGCTGCTGCTGCTGCTGCTGCTGTCTTGGCATGCTCTTTCCTATATATTGTTTTTGCCACAGCAGCTACAACAACAACAACAACAACAGCGACAACAACAACAACAACAACAACGATGAACGTCGACGTCGTCGTCGTCGTCGTCGTCGTGTATTAAAACTTGTTCATTGGAATTTTCTAATAAATCAATAAACGCAGACAACACATTGTGAGTGGTGTTTCGCATGAGGCTGTGGTGAAGAGGGGAGCCTGACTTGGAAGGTGGTGAGGGGGGTTTGGTCAGCGAAGATGCTGTCTATATGGGCGGCAGGTGGGCTAGGCGAGGGAGGCGCAGGCGATGGCGATGGCTTGGCTGCATGGCACACAGCTGGCGGCGTACGCAGCGAAGATTGCGCATTATAAAAATAGCCGACACTTTTTTGTTTTGTTGTGTATTTTTTGTTTTTGTTTTTTTGAGGTTATGGAAAAGTTTTATGTTGTTGTAAGCTGTTGACAGCAGCAACAGCAACGGCAACAGCAACAAATCGTGATTGCAGCTGCAGCAACAACGAGACTTTGCAACACTTTCACGCATTGGCTGCCTGCATTTCCGGACAAACCATGAACAACAAAAACAAAATATATTGAAAATAAATAAGCAACGCTTCCGGGGGGCGAGGAAGTGCTGCTCAGCCATGGGCCGCTGGAGCCGACACCATATAATTATGCAATTTTCAGAGCTCAATAAACACATATCGATATATATAAATATATAACTGAAGCGAAGGCAAAAACGTTTTAAATTTTTGCTTCTTCTATATACAGATTTATAATTTTTATTTTATTTTTTATTAATTTTTACGAGCTGCTTTGCCTTCCACACGCAGTCAGCTGGCGTCAAGCGTCAGGCGCAGCTCGTAGACAAACAAACAAAGCGGAAAAACAACTTTTTGCTTTAATTAAATTATTATGCTGGCATTATACATTTTGATGCCAGGCTTATAACCTGTGCGTTTTCATAATCAGCAGCAAGTCACAGAAAAAATCATTTCGTTTTTTCCACCTTTGTGATATGTGTTAACAAAATAAGCAACAACAACAACAACAACAAAGATTCGATTCATTTTGTTGCCGTCAACATTGTTGCTAACAACATTGTTGCTGGCGATACGGCTATGCAAATGGGCCAAATCGAAAGCCGTTGCGTTCGTCACATTTTTTTAAATGTAAATAAAATGGAAATTCCTGGGCAAAAGGAAAACCAACAACAACAACAACAACAACAAACAGCAACAGCAACAAAACAGAAGAAGGCAAAAAATTGCAACAAAATGCAGACAAGCGCAAAAAAGTTGTAGAACAGCTCGGCGAGGCACTTGTTAAGATGACTGCCTTGTTAAACGAGCCTGCAACACCCCAACAACAACAACAACAACAACAATAAACAATGTTGCAATGCTTAATTATTTCAGCGGCAAGGAATTCCTCGGCGCAAACTTGAACTGCTTCTGCTGCCGCAGTTGCTGCTGCAGTTGCTGCTGCTGCTGCTGCTGATGTTGCAGTTGCAGCCTGTTGCTGCTGCACTTAAGTGCGGGTATTGCGGCCAAGCGTGCAGCAGGCAAACGCGATTGTTGCCAACACTTGAGGTCGTCTGCTGTGGACAACGTACAGAGCGCCAAGCGCCTTAGCCTCCGCCCGAGACTCTGCCACAGCCTCTGCCACAGCCTCTGCCACAGCATCTGCCACAGCTTCAGTCACATTGGTCAACGGCACCGGCGCGTCTATGGCCAGGTTACCAGTTGTGGTTGCTTTTTATACCCTGAACCTATTTCAAATGGCTAAATAGGGTATCATGTTTTTGTGCAATTGTTTGTGACAGGTAGGAGAACGGATGATCAGGATGACGCGCTGAGTCGATCTAGACGTGGATCTATCTCTCTATGTTGGAAACTATAAGAGCCAGAGAGCCTTGAACATTTGAAAACAATACTTCGACTTGTTCTTCCATATTCAAAATGTTGATAAAGATCGATTTAAGGGCTTAGTTCAAGACATGACTTACTCAAGCATTACTTGAACGTTCTAAGAACTAGATGTACCATATGTAGGTTCTCGAGTAGTATATACAGCTTAAGATTCATTCTCATTTTGAAAGGTAGGGTATATACTCACATTTTTAGGCCTGAAATTCGTATGCAGATCGGACGTTAAGCACCGAAGTCAATCAAGTTAATGTTTGGAAGGATGTTGATGTTTAGAGGGGTATCTCCTTGTTGGGCACCGCCGACTAGAGCACATTTATTTGTTGTTGTTGTTGTTTTTGTTGTTGTTGTTGTTGTTGTTGTTGTTGTAGTCTGGCGCACCTATTTGTAATGCATTAATAGCCAGCGAAGAGGTAACATCATCAGCAGCAGCAGCAGCAGCAGCAGCAATTGCAGCTCAGCTCAATGCAACAGATTGACGTTAAGCTGCCTTCTGGCTGCGGCCATGAAGCCGGCAGCCGCTCGAATTAAGAAGAAGATGATGCATTTGATAAATGGCAAGCTGCACATTAACACTGCCACTGCCACAGCAACTGGGCCTGAGTAATAAACCATAAATTGTTGATTGCTGGGATGCCAAATGGCGTTAGATCAAATGCATATGATTTATTTGTAATTGTTTTCAATTTTGGGCATGACTTGAGCTCAACCTTTTTGCCCGAATGTGAGCTCGGCTGAGCACTTTGATAAGCAAAGCCCTTAAGAAGCTTAATAAAGAGTAGAAGTGAAAAAATAAATATAAAAAACCATTAAACAATTAAAATGTATCCATGTATGTATAAAATAAGTCAGAGATCTACATATACACTATAAAGTTGATAACTTGGGCAAATATATGGGATAAGTTATTTAAGAGAATCATAGCAGTACGGCAACACTGAGCGCTATGTGATGCTGCCGTATCCAAGATTTGAAGCAGAGGGGCAACACTGAGCACTATCTGCTTGTCAAATATTAAATAACTAACAGCTCAAGTGGTTGTCAACTGTGACAGCAACTAAAGGAAAAATAAACTTTATATTATGTTAAGCAAATTTACGTTAACATACGAATGTTAACAATTTAAATCTTGAAAAATGTTACTTAATGTTGTACAGTGAATTCCACCAGAGATCTTTCCCATATCTCACTGTCATTTTTGACCTGATGTCAAATCGATTTCGCATGAGCATTCGCAGTTGTTCACTGCACTCGCTTTGATGCGCTTCGCTGGGGTTGGTCTCAAGGGCTGCCGCCACCCCCGAAATCAAGTCGCGCGCTCAGAGACAGATGCTTCAAATTAAGACATTCCACTGTATCTTGGGATAACATGAATCATGGCCAAGCTACGCAGTAAATGTATGCAAATTGTGTTTGGTTGGTGGCAAGAGAAAAACCATGTGACAAAAGCATTAATTGAACTTGCGTTCGCGTTTGCGTTTGCGTTTGCTTAGGCAATGTGTGCTCATAGATACGAATTTATGATTCCATTTGGCACTCGGTTGAACTTTGCCATTGTCTAGACAAATTAAGCACAGTCACAAATTGGAGTGGAGCACAATTTACAAATTGTCTGGATGCGCTTGGGCTGCTGTTGGCCGGGCCACGCGGCGTATGCGCAATGCGTCGTCAGCTTGTCTGGACAGCTGGGCGTGATGTCATAAGTCAACAACTCAGCTGCCCCAAAAGTCTATTTGATAACTGTGTGTGCGAGTGTGTGTGTGTATACGCTTTCCAAAAGACCTCAACTGATCGGCTTGGCTCGGATCGGATCGGATCGGATCGGATCGGATCGTTAATTAAAAATTGCCAGCGAATGCGAGTCCAAGTCCGAGTACTTCATTAGCCACGCAGTTGCCACGCGCAGCTCTCCAATGCTTAATTAATAAATCAACGCGACACTTGCACTCAATGGCCGCAGCAACACCACAACAGCAACAACAGCAACAACAACAACAGCTACTACAACATATGATCATCATCAGCAACATGATGATCATGCTCATCATACGCAGCAGATGTTCAACTCGCTCTGAGATTGTTGCTACGCCAGCAGCCAACAAGGCAGACAAATTGACGCGACATTCCACAGCTGCGGCTGCTGCTGCTTCAAGCTTAAGTCAAACTTGCCTCAGCTGCTGCTGCTGCTGTAACTGCTGCGGGGGGTTGACAGCCCGCGCCCCTGCTCACACTTTTCAGTCCACCGTTTGGTGTTAAATATAGAAGCTGACCGGCAGCACACATGCAGACATTAAACGGAAACGGAAATGTTTCTAATCGCAGCTCATAGATCTGTGCGTGGGCCCAGCCCTAGGCCGAGTGGGCAGCCTGCCAGGGCTTAATTCAATTCACGCTCTCTTTAATTATAATAATGCAATCTTAAGTTGAGTTTCCTTGTAAGCGAACGCAACATTGCTTTCGAGTGTGTGAGCATGAAAATATATGAGAAAATCAATTATCAAAATTATTACAGAAGAAGTAAATAGTAGAATATTGATGCAAGGAATTGAATATACTAACTAAGATAATACAATCTTAAGTCGAGTTTCATTCATCAAGTTTTAATAAGAGTCTTAGAATTAGTTCTTCAAGTCAAAGTATGTACTCATTAGTTTTTTGTGGTAGGTAAATGGTATATATACAATAATTCTTCTAAAAACTCTTCGATTCAGTAAAACAGAGCTTGTTATTCCAATAAAAATATATAATAAATATAAGCTAACACATTTCCTTGAATGCAATATTGCCTTAACGGACTGTAATTAGATAGTCTGATTTATCAAGTCATATTATTCAAAAGAACTGCATTAGTCATCGCCTGGCGGCAACCGCAGCTGCCATATGTTGTTGTTGCTGTTGTTTTTTATTTTTGTATAGACATTTATATAGTTAATAACAAAGTTAATCAAGCAAAAATAGCACAGACTCTGATACTACAGGCGAATGTGATTATTTAATAATTGTGCCAAATGCGCGGCAAAATAATTATTGTAAAGAGCAACAACTGCAACAACAATAGCATCAAAAGTGTCTATTGTGCATAAAACAAGAGGGGGAAAAAAGAATCGACAAGAAAGAACAGCTGTCTTTGTGACGAACGAAACTTAAATACCCTAACTAGTCATCGACTTAATGATGTTCTGCTCTGATCGCCAGCTACCAAATGGATTTCATAAACAATAAGTTTCTTCATAAAGCAATCGTTTCTTTGGCTTTTGCGACTACAAACAAAATACTTGTGACAACTTACAAGAAGGCCCAGTTATGTACATATATGCGAAGGGATAGAAATATATATTAAATATTAGATGAAAATATATATTAAAATAACTTTCTTTGATTTAACAGAATCATCCACAATAAAATTACAAGTTTGCTCAAGAAATATCATTCAGTCATAAGACTCTTACTATGGAAACTTTATGTTATAAGTGGAAGCCCGATTGACATATATATACATATATATTGAAGATGAAAAGTAATATCTTAAATTTGTAGCACAAGACTTGCTGCGGCCAAGACAGGCTTATTTCCACTAGTATATATAAGCAAGTAAGAGATTCTAGTCGGGAGCTCCCGACTAGGGGATACCCTTCACCCACATCTTCCAACACCAAATGCAGATATAAGTATATACTATTCTGAAAGCTACATGTCAATTTTGATGACAGAATGTCGATATCGATTTCTTATCGATTGCTTGAAAACGGAGTAAGTCATCGAAACAAACTCGATATGCGCGGGCACTTGGAGTACCTAGAGCTAAAAGTCTCTATCGCTTATAGGTTCTGAGAACCTTGCCTTCATACATACGGAAGGACGGATGGACGGACATGGCTAGATCGACTCGGCTATTGATGCTGATCAAGAAGAGATGCTTCCTTCTGCCTGTTAGCCCTGCATAATACCCCTTTTACCCATTTTAAATGGGTTCAGGGTATAAAAATGCATCTATATAACAGACATACAATTTTTTTAATATTAAATTAAGAAATATACATATATATATATATAGCATATTTCATACACACCATTATTCTATACGAAATATAAGGATCCAATGTAAATACAATTTCAAGAGATGGGTTTTCCCATTGAGACATAATCAATTGAAATTTTACATTACTCACAGTAAGGGTATTGAAAGTAAGGCAAAAACAAAAAAAAAACACAAACAAACGCAATTAGAAAAAAATGCTGCAAAGTGTCAGTTGTAAAATTGTAAAATGCGACTGGGCGCGCGTCGAGTTTTAGTTTTAAGTTTTTTTTTGTTTTTTGTTTATTATTGTTGTTGCTAAAAATAAAACTAAACAAATAAATTTACATTTTTAATTGCAATTATCGCTGGCTATTGTTGTTGTTGTTGTTGTTGTTGTTGTTGTTGCTGTTGTTGTTGTTGTTGTTGTTGCTGCTGCTACTGTTTGCCTTTGGGGTCTTAAACAATTAAGATGATTTATTAGCAGCGCATTTTTATGAGGAACAAAAATGAAACTAAACAAAAAGGCAAATATTTATGCTTTATAATAATTGCATATATATATAAATATATACAGATAGTATAGACAGATATATATATATGTTCATTTGATTTATCACACATATATGAGAACAACCATAAAGATCAACACAATCCATCTGGTGGCCAAATATGTATTTGCTGATTGCTCATTTCGTAAGTGACAATTTTTATTTCATTTTCATGAAGAGGAAAAGGCTAATTGCGATTTTATGTTTGTCACTTGAGTAGCGAGCGCGCGCAGCATAAACAGCTTCGCATAGATACAGAATAGAGAATACTTGTCATTAAATGCATATTAAAAATGTTAATAAAACGAGTCGTAAAAATTTGTAAGAAAAATTTAAGCAGGAAAATCGTAAAAACTGTCTGTACACTTATTAAACAAATTGAAACTATGCCCCGCTTGGCTTTCAAGAGCAACTTCATTAACACAAGAAAAAACAATATATATTCCGCCCTCTTGACTGCCCCGCCTCAAAACTAGTATTACGGCACCACTAGGAAGTGCAAATCCATGACATTGGTGCCCGTGTGCCCAGTGAGCACATGGTAGCCACCATCTGCCAATTGGCTATAGAAGTTGTAGCTATCACAATTGCGCAGCATCTCGGCCAGCTCGTCCAGGGTATGGTTGGCCAGGTAGGCATCAATTACACAGCTGTCGCCAATGGCGCCCGCTGCATTCGTGGGTCCATCGATGCCATCTGTGCCAGCGCTAAGAAATGCGCATTCGCTCAGCAACTCATCCCGATGCAGCATCTGCGACATGAGCAGCGCCAAGTGTTGACTGCGTCCGCCCAGACCCAAACCCGTCACCTAAAATCATTGGACACTATTAACTATACTTCCAGATTGTTATGAGCACTCACCTTGATGACCGGCTCGCCGCCGCAGATCAGAAACAGCGGCGCATTTGTCGTCATATGCTGCTCCAGCGCCTTGAGAAAATCCTGAAAATGTCGCTCGCCATATGCAAATCTTTCGCACAGCTGCTGTTGATTGATCGTCCGCTGCTTGTACTCCTGGATGGCGTGCAGCAGACGCTGATAATCCGCCGCAACGTTGTTCACATCACCTTGTATCGAGCAGCTCAGCACGCAGGGTATGTAGCCCAATTGGGCTGCTTCATGTGCAGCTGCTGTGGTGGCTATCTTATTGCTGCCCACCACAAACACTTTACTATCAAGCGCTCCTTTCTCCTGCTGTTGAGTATCCTGCTCGAAGAGCTGCTGCAACTGCGGCGACAGTTCATCCCACACTTCGTGCTGCTTTAAGATATCTGACGCAGGCGGGCCCGTTGCGCTGCTGGGCTGAATGGTGGGCCCAGATGCAATCAACTCCAGAGGATCGCCCACAATGTCGCTCAGCACAAGGGTGATTAACATGCCCGCATGCTGAGCAGCCTGCGCCAAGCGACCACCTTTGATGTCCGAGCAGGCTATTCGCACTGTGTTGAGCTCCTGAATGCTGGCTCCATGCTTCATCAGCTTGTCCGCAATGTTCCGCTTGTCCAGCAGGGTTAGCGGTGGCCTGGGCAGCGGCAACAGCGCCGAGCCGCCGCCTGAGATGAACACCAAGAGCACATCCTTGGCCGTCATGCTCTCGGCCAGCGTCTTGATCGCCTGAGCCGCCTTCAGCGACGTCTCATCAGGCAAATTGTTGGGTGCACCCTCATATATGGTCAGTTTCTGGCAGACAGGCTGCTTGTACTGCTGCAAGCTGTTATGTGGCACGCTCAGCACACCGCCGGCGGAGCATGGGCCCAGATCGTGCTGCACCTTGTTGGCCATGCCCAGCACGGCTTTGCCGAAACCCACAATGTGACAGGTTTTGCCAGTTATATCCTGTTGCTGGCCATCCAGCTTGATATAGACACGCTGATCCTGTTCTCTCGGTCGAAAATCGTGGTTGTTATAATCGGCAAATATCCTTTCCGGATGCACTGCGTTCACGGCACCCTGAAAAACGTGGCGCATGTGTTCCCAGGCCTGTCTCTTAGCCATTGTTTCTAAGTTATCGACTTAAATCCAGAGATCCATATAAATTAATACTTTGCAATGTTAAGTCTCAGTTAGCAGCAACATTCCGGTTAGCCAGTGTGGTGTGACAATGATATGTTCTTTGCTGTGTTTGGTGGGGAGATCAAGCTTTGTTTACATTTGTGGAACATTAAATATTATAAATTAATATTCAGCTTCAGTTGTATATTTACCTTCTTCTTTCTTTTTTTGAGGGAAGCACAATATCAGCTCTAGACGTAGCGAATGGAAAATCTTATATTACTTATCATATTGATAATCAGATGCCGGGTCAAATTTGTAGGTGAAACCAACTGTTGTTGTTTACTAAGAATTGTATTAGAGATGTGCAGCTGCAGCTAGTGATGAGTAAATGCGCGATACCATCGCCATGAGCTCAGCGGCAAAGCAGGAAATAAAACCTAACCTAGTATTGAGAGTTAAAATTAAAAAAGGGAATACATTTGATAGCTGTATTAAGCTGAAACTAAAAAAACTTCAATTACCATACCAGGCCAAATATTTGGCACCGTCACAGCTATCGCCGTGTATTGTGCCCATGTCAGTCAGCTTGTCGCCACGCGCATTGTAGAAAACAGAAGCTAACAGCTAGAGTATTCACCGCACCGCTCACCTTTAGTTACTGAACCGAAACATAGATGACGCCACAGATGAGACAATTGGAAAACA
This sequence comes from Drosophila kanekoi, assembly GCA_037075305.1. Lineage (NCBI taxonomy): Eukaryota > Metazoa > Arthropoda > Insecta > Diptera > Drosophilidae > Drosophila > Drosophila kanekoi. The sequence continues at coordinate 969,576 of JBAMCE010000478.1, forward strand.
AATTTCATTCTTTATTGACCCAATTAGCAACCACACACAGTAAAAAAAATGTGCGAATTGAGCAGCTACTGGCTGCAGCAGGTGTTCGCATGTGTGGGTGCTTACATATTAATGCCACCGTCTCAATCTCTACCAAGCTACAAAGATCGCACTTTTTGATTAGCCGCCAGTTGACAGTTTAAATAGCGGTTACTTTCGCTGCTCGACGCACAGTTCCGCACCAAAGTTTGTCCAAATAAAGCCACCGACGATGACGACGACGACGCTACTCTCGCTGCTGGGTAAGCTTCTGCTTCAGTCCGGCTGTTCGTATGACTCCTTTATCCTGAATCCTTTATCCAGCTGGCGTCTGCTTTATCCGTGCCAACCCGCTGCTGGGACTGGTGGATCCTGCCTGCTTTGTGGCCAGCAGCGGTGAGTGTCCCAATCAGAATGTCACCTTCTGGCTGTACTCCAAGTAGGTCCCTTTCATTCGAGTTGATCCAAGAATGATGGCATCTTTTGCTTCTGTACGCAGCGCCACACGCGATTCGCCCATCCAATTGAATCCCGTCGATCTCAATCCCTGGGACTTTCAGCCGCCCCGTCCACTCAAAATACTGCTGCATGGCTACACGGGTCATCGGGATTTTGCGCCCAATAATCACATACGTCCCGCCTTGCTGGACAACGTGGACGTCTACGTGATATCCATTGATTACAGCCCGCTGGTGCGTTATCCCTGCTACGTGCAGGCGGTGCGCAATCTGCCGCTGGTCAGCAAGTGTCTGGCGCAGCTCATCAACAATCTGCTGGAACGTGGCATTGTGCAGCACGAGCTGGTGCACATCATTGGCTTCAGTCTGGGCGGCCAGGTGGCCGGGCAGACCTCCAACTATCTGAAGCGCAAGCCCAAACGCATCACGGGACTGGATCCGGCCAAGCCGCTGTTTATACTGAGCAGCGAGTCGCGTCGCCTGGATGCGAATGATGCGGAGTTCGTCGATGTCATACACACGGATACGCTGGGGCGTGGCATGATGCGGCCGATGGGACATGTGGATTTCTATCCCAATTTCGGACCGCTGCAGCCTGGCTGCCTAGAGGAGAATCCCAACGATCCGGGCAGCTGCAATCACGAGCGTGCCCCACGCTTTTATGCCGAGTCCATCAATTCCACATTGGGTTTCTGGGCTCGCCAGTGCTCCAGCTGGTTAATCCACCTCTTTGGCCTGTGCTCCACCCGCGCCGACCAAACCCTGATGGGCTATCACGTCTCAGAGAACATAACGGGCAACTACTTCCTCAGGGCAGGCGGTGCTCCGCCTTATGCCCTTGGCAAGCCAGAGGAGCCGGACAACAGCAAATATGTGGCCAAGTTCCGATTGAGTGCTAAGCACAATGAGATCGAGCATGACTACGAGCCGGATCTGAGCGAACCCATACCAGAGCTGGAGGACAACGATCTGGACACTGATGAGCTCGAGAAACAATTGATCTGGCAGGAGGCACTCGATGAGCCCCTCTTTTAGGCCAGCTTGTGATAATATTTAGCATGTGCTTAACTATTTATTTATTTACCAATTAATCTATTGAAATATTTAATTTAATATGAACTACGATTAAATAGTTTGAAAGCTTTTATAACAAAAATGAAGCCTTGTTTTATAAATATAATCGTTTGAAAAATGAAAATGTTTAATTGCAATTTTATATATTTACAATTTTCTGACAACAAATTCGATAAACTTCTTTTAAGCTTTATTCATATAGTCCTTCAAATGTCTCATCCTTGAATCTTCAGTAATAATTTTCAAAACCCGAAAACACTTAAAAAAAAAACTTTCAAGAAGTTCATTTAGAGGTCAACAGTGCAAAATAAAATAACAACAATTTTGAAAATGGATTTCGTTTCGAACAAGTTGTGACTGTTGGAACGTGGAAGGGACACGTGGACACGTGGAAGGGGACTTGTGGGCAACATGTGTCAAAATTTTAATTAACTTAAATTTAAATTTAAAATTTTAATAAATTTAGTTTTAGACATGCTTTTTGACAGACAAATTATATTGAGTTGACGACTTACGTGAATCAATTACAAATCGAAGTTCAAGATCCTTTTTTTTTAAAGAAGAACACGATTTACCGAAAATGCGTAAGGGGAGGGGAGGGGAGGGGCGGGAGTATGCATAACTATATATAATATGGTAGAGAAAATATCCAGAATATGAAAAATTCTGGAATATTGAATATGAAACTAAGCTAGACATCAAACTATAACCAAGATGTATTCAATCATGGAAACCGACTTAGTGTATAAAGTTATAATTTTGGCATAGAAAACCAAACGAGAGGACAAAAAATGATCTTCTCTCTCAAATCTGAAAAATGCATTTACACGTGAGCTAAGATTCGATGGAGAATCATTTTAGAGGTAAGCCAAAATGTCTTCAAGTCTGCAAATCCTCTCAATGCTAAGCGAGGCAAAGGATTTGAAAGCAATCAAAATTTCGGGATCGAAAATCAAGAGGGAGCACCCAGAATGACCCTCACTCGGAAATCGGCATAGTTTGCTTGGGTCTACTTCCGGACATGAAAGAGAAAAATATATTTTATTTACACGTGAATTTGGATTCAATGCAGAATCAATTTAGAGGTCGAGCCCGGGCTGTAATCAACTCGGAAACCGGTTGACTTTTAGCAAATTAATTTGTTAATTAATATTAATTGAAAACTCTGCAAAGCTGGATGGTTGAATATAGTTCGCCGGCTGCGCGGATTAGTTATACGAGTTTAGTTCTATTATCAGCGTGCGAAGCCCAAGTTTAACCCGCAGTTGTGCAGACTCTAGAGCGTGTTGGGGCGTGACCTTGAGCCAGAACCGAAACCTTGACTCCTTATCAACGGCAGCTCAAACTGGGGGCAGCTCATTGCCCATGCAGCTCTCGAGGTCGGGCCAAGTGAATTTAATAGAATTAGAATTAGAGGCAGCCAGCAAAGCGTTCCAGACTCTCGCAATGTGCAAATCTCGGGTGGGCATAATTCTCGCGCTGCTCTTCTGGCTGCAGCTGGTCGGGAACAGCTCGTCGCAGCTGGAGATGAACCGATTTCTGCCGGAGCTATGCGTCTTTGCCGAGGAGACCTGCCCCAATAAGCGCATCAGCTTCTGGCTGTACACCAAGTGAGTAGCGTCGGATGCACGTGCTCCAGTTTTGCTTTGATGTTATGTATGTATATGCCCAGCGCCACGCGAGATGAGCCCATTCAACTGGATCCGTTGAATCCGGCCGCGGAACTGTTTGAGCCACGTTTGCCGCTGAAAATCCTCATACACGGCTTTGTGGGCAATCGCAGTGAGTCGCCTAATCTGGAGGTGCGGGATGTGCTGCTGCAAACTCAGCCGGTGCACGTCATCTCGGTGGACTATGGCAGCCTGGTGCGCTGGCCCTGCTACTATCCCTGGGCGGTGAACAATGCGCCTGTGGTGTCAAAGTGCCTGGCACAGCTCATTGACAGCCTTTTGGTCGCCGGCATCTATCGGCGCGAGCAGTTGCATCTAATTGGCTTCAGTCTGGGCGCTCAGGTGGCGGGCATGACGGCTAATTATGTGCAAGAGCCTCTGTCACGCATTACGGGCCTGGATCCGGCCGGACCCGGCTTCATGAACAACTGGCCGCACGACAGGCTCGATCGCAGCGATGCGGACTTTGTGGATGTCATACACACAGACCCATTCTTCTTCTCCATGCTGCCCGCCATGGGACATGCCGACTTCTATCCGAATCTCGACCAGTTCCGTCAGCGCGGCTGCAGCTACGTCAACGAATGGCGCTTCTACAACTGCAATCACTTTCGCGCCGCCGTCTACTACGGCGAGTCCATTGTCAGCGAACGCGGCTTCTGGGCGCAGCAGTGCGGCGGTTGGATGCATTACTTTACCCAGCGCTGTGCCCTCTACTCGGATATGCCCAACACGCTAATGGGCTACTTTGTCTCCGAGAAGTATGGTTGCCTTTATATTCAATTCAAATCTTCGTGCTTTTTGCTTAACTCCATCTGCTTGCAGCGCCTCCGGCTCCTATTTTCTGAGCACTAATGTGAAATCTCCCTTTGCCCAGGGACCGCTCATCGATGTGGTCTTTGAAGTGGCGGAGCTTTGAGTGGCCTCTAACTGATCAATACTCCCAGCTGCATGAACTTGTTCTGTTATTATTGTTAAACATTTGTGATTTATTTAATTATGATTAGCTTTTTTCGATTCCTATTCAAATACTATCACACCTGGCACTCACCAAAGGTAACTTGCATAAATATATATCATATACGAATGTTACAATTTATGTTAATTTTTCATGCACTGCAAAATTAGTTAAAGACTTATATGAAAATCAGGAAAAGTCTCAACGTCAAAGAGAACAGCTCTAATAACCGAAAATAAAACCAAAGAAAAGCTTTTTAGCAACAGAGCGAGCTTTTGTTACGCGCTGCTCCACAAACTTTTCGGCTAAACGAAAACCGAAACAGAAACCCAAAACGAAAGACTTAAGGCACGAACTCGTGCATCAGTTGCTCGCCAGCGCGCAAACAAAGCGCACGTCTCCAGCTCCAAATTCGGCTTTAATAAGAAAACGTTATATTGCGGCACGTGCGCACGCCTACCCGTCGCCCCCTACTCCGCCCGTGAAAGCCAAGATCAAGTGTTGCACAAATAGTTGCCGTCATTGTTGTTGTTGTCGTCGTTGTTACTGTTGTTGCTGCCGTTCGGTTGTGGTCGGCTTGGGCGTTTCGCGCGTGCCTGCTAATTTTAACATACTCGCGGCATCCGGCATTATGCCGCGACAACGTTGTCCATTGGAGTTTGAAAACGAGAGTGTGCTCCGCCGAGTCCAATGACCAGCTGCAGTCGCAGCAGCAGCCGCCGGTGCATGCCTGAAAACCAAAACAAAACAAAGCAGCAAAAGTGCCGCGAATTGCATTTTGTTTATATGTTAATTCAAATGCCTGAGCCTTGACCCACAGAGGCAAAGTTTTCGGACAGCAACAAAAATTTCACATATATACGGCAATTTCTTATCGAATATCGAATTATACAATATCAATTGACCCAAATCGAATTGAGGCGTGTGCGTGTGCGTGTGTGTTAAATATTTACTTAGCGTCAATTATACAAAAATGTTGTTGAACTGTGCGCGAAAAAAGCGACAATTTCGGAGCATCGTCTCAACATTTTGGCAGCTGCTGTGCCTGCTGCTCAGCTTTGTGGATCTTGCCGGTTTGTTGGGGGGTCTTTTAAGTTTCAATTTTTTATTTTGGTTTTTGTGTTTTTGTTTTTGGGCACTGTGCTAAAAAGAAATCAGTGTTTAAGTTAAACTTTTACTTTCGCTCTGGCTGCTTGGCACCTTTACGAGTATTTATTATTGGTTTTTGGGCACGCCTCGATGCCTTTTGGCTTTCATCTGATTCCGCCTTGTCATCGCGTTGTCTAACGCCGCTTTAGTTGTGGCCCTTTACATATATTTCTCGGCAGTTTTCTCAGTTTCTGTTGACGTTTTTTATTTGCACGCATACAATTGCACAATCTCAATATCTTATGCGACCTTGCTTCATATTCAGCAAACAACATTTCGAAATTGATTATTATTAATCGAACAACTTAAAGGTTGATGCTCTCCACAGCACGTACTCGGACAGCCGCAGCAACAACAATAATAAATATGACAGCGAACAACAATGAACAACTACTTGTAACTATTTATAAACTACTTATTTGTTTAGACAACAATGAAAAGCCCCCTTTGTCTGTACTCGGCTTGAAGCGCAGTCAAGTCTTCAAATTTAGCACACTGTCCAAAGATTGTTACAAATTTAACAATATCAACAAAATATCAGTAAATAGGAAATAGTTTAAAGCTTTGAATTGAAAAACATTCTGTTTTCTTTGGAGCATATTCAGATATATTGATAATGAAGTAAGCATAGGAATTTTTAAGAATTTTTTGTGGGCCATATTCTTGAGAAATTTTGAATTCCTTTTGAATGTCAGTTCGCACAGTCCGAACCACTGTGCCTTGGGTCACTTGGCCAAAAGTTAATGTCTCTTTTACCATGTTGTTTTTGTTGTTGTTTTCATTGTTGTTGTTGCTCTTACTGCTTGTTAGTGCTTGGGGACGGCTTTTACGAATTTGTTACGCATATTTTCGGCTCATCCACATTGAAAGAGAGAGAAAAAATGTGTCTCATCATTGGACAGTAGCTGCCCTGTCGGTCGGCTGTCAACTGTCATGTTTTTGTTGGCCCAGTTAATTAATCGGCCGACTGCTGCCACTTAACTAGCTGAAGCTACCGTTCAACTGCACTCTAAACAGCTCACATAAATAAATATATGTATAGACATTTATATTATAGCTCATATTTAACATTTAAAAGTATGTGGCTCATAATGCGGGGCGCCTGCACCTTGACACCCTTCGCTGCAGCATTTCGCAATAATTGCTGCTCAAGATTATTAAGCGTGCCATTTGCTTATTGTTTATTATTAATATTGTTGTTGTTGGGGGTATTCCACTGTCAAAGGTGCCATCAAACGTGTATTTATCATTGCCTGCTTGTTCTGGCCGTGCGCCCGGCTAATGGGGCGTATGCGCATTGCAAAAGTGCGTGTCATGGCAGCCACGAAGGCAGCCGACGGCCAAAGTCAAGTACTGACTGTTTATTTGCGGTTGACTTTAATTAAAATGAAGCAGAGCTTATACGCAGGCTAGACTGCACCTTGCTTAAGGCTTGAGCTGTGCGAGAATTTACTTCAGCTAAACTTCAACTCTGCTCGACTTGAGCTTAATTTATTGTAGATTTAGTCTTTTGATTATTCACAAATGAATTTTATTTGCCAGCGCTTGGGTCAGGAATTTTGATTACCTTAGGCATATGGCATAGTTTTGCAACAAACATAAATTATTAAATTGTTTTTAATTACAACTTGGTTGGCCTTCGCGCAACGAATTGGCAGCCGAAATTTTATAGAAGGAAACTGTGCCACAATTTGATTCATTCTAATTACACTGTGCTGCAAGTGCTGTAAACAAGGTAATAATTCTACACTTATGGTCGGAAAAACTATATAGAGTTATTTCGTTCAGTTTTCCAATATCCAAAAGTTATATGTTAAGATAAAGGAAACAGCTTCTATTACATATTTCATCTAAGAAATGTTAAAGGGCACATTTTATTAAGAATAATGTTATGACATCATTTAACTATAAGTTCCAGCTAAATGCAAGTCGTTTTTTACGCTTCTGGCAAAGCTCACTACAAATACATGAGATTATGCAATTATCTCGAAGGCCCCATGAAATTCGATATTGGTTCGAAGCCATCTGCTGGCCAAGCAACTCCATAAAAAGAAAACCACACGAAACAGTGCAATTGATTCATGGCAAACAGTTTGAACAACTGGAAAACCGCAGCATAAAAACCTATAAAACCCATTAAAAAGAAAATTATAAAATTTAAAAGCAAAACAAACAGAGAGAGAGAGACAGACAAAGAGATAGAGAGAGAGTGATAGAGAGAGAGAGAGAGAGAGAGATAGAGAATGAGAGAAAGACAATAAGAAGAGATATAAAAATAAAAACGGAAAGAACTAGCTAGCTTTGGCACACCGAAGCTCAAATGCCCTTGTGGGAACACACTCGCTCCTATGTGAGTTTAGAGAGACAACTTTGGGAAGAAAAATGTATTTTCTATAAAACTTAATTTTATGAACGATATTTCCTTTAACACTATATGGAATAGTTATTTTATATTGATAAGATTTTGCTTATATAGTATTATGGAGTAGACTAACTTTCTACGGAGGCTTCCTATGGCAACTATATGATATAGTGGTCAAGTCCGGACGACTCCGATATATGTACTTCTTGCAACGAAAAACATGTACAAAACATTTCTATGCAACGTTTGGAGGCCGCAGCCAACAGATTGAGAAACTAATTTACTTAGAAAAGTCAGACAAGGCTATGTCCCACTGCTGCTTACAAGGTTCAGGTATTCTATATACTCTACAACTTCGTTCTAAGTATTACAACATTCATAATATCATTAAAATACCCTCTACAAGCGTATACGAATAAAAGTAAGCCCGAAACATCTTTCACTTGCGAGCACGAAGCGCCGAATGATGAGCACGTCTCAAGCTTTGTTGTTGCTGCAGTAGTTGTTGTTGTTGCAGTAGTTGTTGTTGTTGTTGTTGCAGTTGTTGTTAGTGCTGCATTTATTGTTGTATGTTTGTTGTATGTTTGTTGAATGTTTGTTGTTATTACTCTGCTGTTGGCCGTTTGTGTCTTCCGCATTCGGCGCTTCCGTTTTTGGGGTTTCTGGAACTATTTGGTTAGCGTTTCAATTTGAATTTTTATTTGACTTTTCCGGCGTGCGGCTGGTCATTTAATGTACTTCACGATTTCAACACTAGCTTTTCCCCAAAAATAAAAACCCACCAAAAAAGACATATAATTGGCATTCGTAATGCCGCCACCGGAGTCCAAGTACACGTCCATTCGGTCGCAGTCGCAGCCAACTTACATAAGCCAAAGAAAAAAAGACGTAGCAAACGGTTGGCGGCCCACGAAGCAGCGCAGCGATTGTGAAAAAAAGTAACTGAAAACCGGGCAGAAAACAGAAAACTCGTCGCAAGTGAGGCAGAAACACGGCTCGGCCCATTGCTAATTGCAATGCGGGGGAGCCAAAAGGCCGGCCCGTCAGAGCTGGTCAACATAAGACGCATTTGCTAACTGAATTATGCTGGTCTCTCCGGTCGCAATAGCTTTTCGGATTGTGCAAAACAATCGCATCATGCATGCATAAGTTGCTAAATGACAAATAAGAGTGGCCCAGTCGGGTGTGTCCAGCCATAAGATACACTGTGCACAGCGCCGAGCTGAGGGACTCCCGAATAACCAATTTGGGGCGTAAGCTGATATCGATTTTAATCGGTTTCGTGACAGTTATCGATCTTTTGCGAGCCCGCATTCCAAATTTGAAGTCTTAATAATCTACAAGATATGCCTAAAAAGCAGTTTATTGATATCGATTTCAGGAATTCATAGAATGTTTGTAAATAAACATGCCCTGCGCGTGCCTTACAAATACAAACTTTCCTAACTTGAAGTCCACAGCTCAGATAGGCGTCAGACAGTCGGACAGTCGGACAGTCGGACAGTCGGACATGCGATCATCAGCCTGTCTAATCTATATGATATACTCAACAAAAAAGTTTGGATAGATCAAACATACAGATGCGCTTGTTCTTTATGCACTCAAATGTGTGTATAGTGTATTAAAACATTGTGACAACTTGTCTTAAGGAAAGATGTTTGCCAGTACCAAAGACGGACCAACTGAACCAACTAGTTGCCGCCTGTTCACTGTGCCATGAGGTGAGCCGTTTATTAATGCCGGATGCCCTAAAAGGCGCAGGTTACGATCACCGACCACCGATCACAGATCAGTGATCAGTGATTAGTGTTCACTGTGAAGCGTAGTGCAACTGCAAGTGCAACAGTTGCAGACCGGTTGCATTGCAACATCAGGCAGCTGGTTTAGCATCTAAGCCGCTAACAAGTGGGCCAATTGGCCAGCCAGTTGATTAACTGAAGGCCGATTCTTTACGATTTTTGTTGTTTCTTTTTATCATTTTTAATAAGCGCATAAAAATTCAAAGCGCAACGTAATATTGTACGCGTGAGACTCAGATTTTGGTTGTCAGCTAGCGCTAGCTGGTGTCTGGCCTTAAAGTAGTTCCGTCTTTTTAGCTTGTTCATTTCATTCTCCATCTAAATCAAACATATAACTTTAAGTCAGAACTATTAAAAATGTTTTATTCATTGAACTTTTAAAACGTATACTTCTTATATAGTCAGTGATAAATTTTAACTCAAGTCAAGTCAATCAGTCTGTAATAATTGTAAGGCAATCATTTTTTCCAGATTTTTTGTCAAACATAAACTGGTTCCAAAATATGAGCACACATTTTTGTACAAAAACTAGTTCCAAGAATTCCAAAAATAAGTTTTTTAACGTAAACTGGTTTCAAAAACTTACTGTACACTTTTTGACTATTTGCAAAATTGAATATTAGAAAATAAAAAGCTTTATGAGCTAAATAGGTTTTTGGATTTTGCATAACGACTAAGAAAAAGCTTATTTCTATGGCTCATTTACAACTATTTATTGCTAAGCAAATTTAAATACATAATAATAAAACACATAAGAAACCCACACACATAAAGTTACTTGAAGACTTCAGCAAGAAGTTTGGTGTTCAAAATACAATAAATAAGAAAAACGTTGAAATCTCTTTCGAGTAGATTAGAAAATTTCTCTTCGATTCGCAAAGTTTTCTTTCTAGAATACCCCATATAACTGACTAAGGTATAAGTTTCTTCTGAAACCCTTACATACACTTTAAAGTATAAAGATGTAAATACTTTTATATGTATCTAATTAGTCTTAGATGTGGATTCAGATTTGAAAGACTGAGAACCGTTTTATCGAGGTAAGTATATGAATTCGAGAATAGAAAACAGAAATGAATTATGTTTAGCAGAAAAAATTTAAATTTGAACAGAATAGTCTTAAGCATATTAAAATGATCTCAATTTCCAATTTCACAATTTCGTATAATTCCCAATCTTAGCTCACTCGAACTGGTTCTTTCTGTGAACGGAAATGCGCACATCTTCGCTTTCAGTTGAGGCAGCTGTTCAGATGAGCTCATCAAATATGGGTTTTCCTTATGGCTGTTGCCATGAATCACACAAGCAGCGTCCAGTTATGTCACGTCACGGTGTTTGTGTTATAAATAGCAACAACTTGCAACAACAACAACTAACAACAACTAACAAAAACAACATCAAGCAAACGAGTGCTTGTTGCGCGAGGCAAAACTTCCGTTTTGGGGCGCTTTTGGCAGACTTTTACTTTTGCCACAATTGAAGAAATGTTGCAGCCACAGCCAGAGGCGGCACAGCTTGCCAGCAATTGTGCTTGCAAATGTGGCAATTGCAGTTTCATGACATTTGCCTTTGCCGCAAATCGGCAACATTCAATGTCGCCACCAGGCGGCAGCAGTGCCAGCAGCTTATGTAATTCCAGCTTAATTCCATGGCTGGCCAAACTCGTTTGGCCTAAGCGTCAGAGCCGGAGGTGGACTGGGAGTTAGCGCTGTCGTTGGAGGCGGTTGTCATAGTCCAAAGCTATATACATTTCAATTTCATCCATTTTGCAGCTGGACAAAACGCGGCTGAAGTGGCCGCTGCTGTTGCCGCGGGTCAAAACCAATCGCAGGTCTACATAACGGATTCTTGCCTGGAGAAGCCCTATCGCTGCCCGCATCCCAAGATCCAGTTCTATTTGTATACGCGTCGGACACAGGAGCAGCCCGAATATCTGAACGTGCTGGATCCCAATGCGCTGTACTATACGCACTTCAATCCACGCCATCCCACCAAGATCATCATCCATGGCTTCGGCGGCGGACGTGAGCTCAGTCCCAGTCCGGATCTACGCGAGGCGTACTTCACCATTGGCGAGTACAACATCATCATTGTGGACTACAGCAATGCGGTGAAGGAGCCCTGCCTCAGTCAAATGGAGTGGGCACCGCGCTTTGGCAGCCTCTGCATCTCCCAGCTGGTCAAGTACCTGGCACGGCATCCACGCGGCGTTCAGCCGGATGATCTGCACTTTATTGGCTACAGCGTGGGTGCGCATATTGCGGGCCTGGTGGCCAACTACTTGAAGCCCGAGGAGGGCAAGATTGGACGCATTACGGCCCTGGATCCCACCATATTCTTCTATGCGGGCGCGAATAATTCACGCGACTTGGACACCAGCGATGCGCATTTCGTGGACGTGCTGCACACGGGTGCCGGCATACTTGGCCAGTGGCATTCGAGTGGCCATGCGGACTTCTATGTGAATGGAGGCACCAGACAACCGGCGTGTGTGGGCTCTGCCACGTTGTTCCGTAAGTCAAACTGAAGTTGAATAAACTTAAGCTAAGATGAACTTAATAAAGTTTAAACAAAGCGCTGCCTTCATGGCTTGTAGAATTCCAGTTGGTTTGAAGCGTTTGCTGTAGGAATCTGGGAAATACCCTTTTTGTTTATCAACTTTTGACATTGACACTAACTAAAATAACTTTTGTTTAACCACTTTAGAAACCTTGGCCTGCGATCACACTAAGGTTACGCCGTACTTTATCGAATCGATAACAACAAAACGTGGCTTCTATGCGGGACCCTGTCCCAACCTGTTCACCTATCTGATAGGCTGGTGCGAGCCCAAGGATTCGGATTATGTGCTCATGGGCGAGCACTGTTCGCATAAGTAAGCATAAATGAATCTATAATATCATATTCTCAAGTATACAACAATATAAACAATATATTTGAAAACAGGGCACGCGGCAACTATTATGTAACAACGAATGCGAAGGCGCCCTTTGCCAGGGGATTCCCGGGCAAGGGGCGCTCCAATGGCGAGTACCAGGGCGTACGGCGTTAATGGACTTGTCGACTTGACTATAATTAAGTTCTGTTTTACGCACTGTAGCACTCATGTGATTTTAGTTGTTGTTTCCTAATTACGTACTTGTATTTATTTGATTTTGTTTTTGCTTAGTTTTTATGTGCCGCCATCGTCGTTGGGAGGTCGAAAAGCCGGCGCCAATTGTCCGCGCCTTGTACAAATCTAAATCTAAATCTAATCATTAAGTTGTAAGCCCGACGCTCTGCTGGAATTTTCAATAAAACTATAGTAGAAAGATACAAAAACATTGACAATTTGTTTGGCATAATTTGTTAACATTTTCATTTTATTGAATTCCAAATATATTTAGGTATAATTTGTTAAGCCTTTATATCGTACTCGTATATTGTGGTTCGTATAGTCGGGTTACAAGATGGGGCCATGAATCAATTTTCGTATAACATTTTATTTGGTGTTAAATCAAGTCCAATTTTTTGTGCAACTCAAATGCTAATTTATTTTATTTTTTTTAGTAGTAGCCATAATGTTCATTGTTTTTTTTTTTTTGCTTGGATATCAGCTTATATATTTTGAATACCTTTTTTATACTAGATCATAAAATTATACAACATGGGCGGGTGTTGCCAGAAAAGGGAGCTTGCATTTTGTTATATTATTATGATTTATATATATGTTATATATATATATATATTTTTATTTAATTTTATACATTTAATAATTATGGAACAAAACACACGAAAAAAACACAAAGACATTGAAAATATATATATATATGTGTATATACATAGCAGGAATAAATGGAATAAACTCTTCAAAAAGTTCATAAAGTATTATTCATATTTTGATCAATTTCGAAAAGAATACTTCCAAGTACATATTATATTAATATAATTTAGACTTAAGATTTCTGTGTGTGTGTGTGTGTGTGTGTGATTTGTGCGTCTAAGTATGTATGACAATTGATGAGTGTATTCATAGAGCTCCTAAGTACCCTAGTTATAGCCGGTTCATGTTTAATGCGCATTGAATGGGCTTTTGAATGATATTCATTGCAATTGTGCTCTTTAAGTTTATGTTTATGGTTTTTAGCTATTTGAATATGTGATTTTTTGTATGTACACTTAAATTACTCACAAAAGCATTTAATGATGGCATTCAGCTATGTTTGCATCCATATGTACAGACTGTCCGGTCGAATGTTCAACTGTTTCGCAATCATATGCATATATATGTATGCATATATATGTATGTATGTGTATGTAGCTATGGCTTTGGCTAGAGTTTTAAATGCTTAGCTTAAAACAAAAAACACTGTGGCTTTTCGTTAACATATTTGTTATTATTGTCCACACAGCCTTGAGAGCTACGTCTGTCTCTCAAAAAAACAATTCGAATTATATGTAGGTAAATAATACAATTCAAATTTTATATAGATAGATAAGTTAGCTAATGACAATTGAGAGCCTCGGTTATGTTCATCTCTCCTGTCGCGAACTCTTTTAACTTTCAAAGACACACATACTACGTATATATATATATTTATATTAATGTGTATATGTATTCAATAATAACTACATATAGTTCTGAGCATTACATTTTATTGTTAATGCCTTTTATATACAGACTTTAATTGAATAATGCTAATATTACACATACGCCCCAATGGCCAAAATTTTGTTATTTCCTGCAATTTCAGCAGAAAATCAGCAGAAATTTTGCCTGAATGGAAAATCAATGAAAATTCGAAATATTTAAATAAAAGTATATGCATATGTATATATATGTGCATATGTATATGCATATGCATATGTATATGCATATGTATATGTATATGCATATGTATATGTATATGCATATGTATATGTATATGCATATGTATGTGTATAAGCATATGTATATGTATATGCATATGTATATGTATATGCATATGTCTATGTTTATGTTAAGTAACAAAGCTTATTTAACTAGGTATTGTCGCTTTCACAAGCAGTTTTTGTTGTTGTTGTTGCCTTTTGTTTTTTCAGATTAATTTAATTAATTTTGTTAATTGTGCAAACACAAGTTGGTATTTTTAAGTAATTGCTATAGTCATTAGCCGATGCTTAGCTGAGCTGACCAATCAACACGCATAATTACATACATTAACATTTAAAATCAATTATTCTTTAATTACGCTCTAGATAATTATTAATATAATATAATATATATATTCGCTGCTCTGTACAAATTACTGTATAAGAATTGACTCTTTTAGTTAGAAAATTTTCACATTTTATTAATACATAGTGATTTAATTGTGAATAATTTGATTAATATTAGATTTTCTATTCTTTTCATAGAATACTCGCTAATAAGTTATTCAATTGTTGTTATATAATACATTTAATGCGATTATTGGAGATAATTGCTAAAAAGTAAGTGCGTCTATATAGAAGAAAACTCAAAAGATGACAAGAGAGAGTAGTATATAAGAGATGATAAGATAAGAGATAGTAGATAAGAGATGATGAGAAATGATAAGACTAAGGGAGTGCATTCAAGATAAGGTTGAAGGAAGTAAAGAAAGTCCAAGGTGCATTGCATAATATAAAGATAAAGAAAGAAAAGTTTATGTGCAGTAAAACTGTAAAAAGTGCGCTAAATGAAATTCAAATGGAAAGGACTTAAATCATAAATATACTATGAACTGTAATCATATCTTAACTTTGTGCCATTTTGTGCTATTCTATGTACAGTAAAATTCTCTGTTCTTCGTTTGTTTATATGCATACATAAAGAGTGAGAAGATAAATATTAATAACAAAAAGTTCTGTTGAGCTTAAGTTAAAGTTATTTGATTTAAATCTGAATTCAATTGAAATAAATAACAATAATATTATTATATTCTGTTTGATAATAAATGAAAAAATGTGCATTAATTTTGTAGAAAGTGCAGCAAAAACATAAAATAACTTAGGCATATAAACAAAAGAAATTGAATGAAAATAATATTCAAATTAAAAGCTAGTGAATACCTTAATTTACAAAAATAAATACATTTTTACTAGAAAAAAGTCGTATATTAACTTAAGACCCAGCAGATTTTATATAAATCTTGTTCTTTGCGTTATTTGAGTAAAATATTTAGAATGTGTCGAAGAGCATATGAAGACCAATTCTGAGGTTAATTGGCGTCTAATGCTAGCTACTAACAGCCTAAGCTAGTATATGTTTTAGTACCTATATCATGCCATGTTCAAGTCCTGCTGAACCAACGTGCAAATACAAAAGCATATATCGATATATATATATATATAAGTTTATAAAGGAGCTCCGAACATGGTTCTGAGAACATAACGAACTAAAATACCATAACTATATGTATATCTGATAAATATTGGTTATATATAATGGCATAAGTATTTGTTTATATGGATTTTAGAGTTTATCATTCGTGCCGAACATCAACAATTGCTTATTGCTTAGAATTGTTTAGATTAAAATTTACTAATGCTTAGACATAAATGACATTTAGAGCCGGGTGTTTATCATACACAGAAGAAGAATATCATCAACGGTAATACAACTTGCAGTTTTCACTTTCATTTTCCAGTTTTGTTTTTCTTTTTCTTTTAGCTACTTGCATAGTTAACAACAATAATTCGCTATATATATTATAGTATATGTAGCTATAAAGTGACTATATCATATAATTTATGGTTTTTAAATTATTTATAATAATATTTCAATAACGGTTTGAGACGTGCTGTCTGCGTGTGTCTGGATTATGTCTGTTTATGATATACACAAATGTCAAATATTGATTTTGTTAATTTTTCGATTTGTTTATCAATATGCTGGAGCTTGTAAATAGAAATTTCGCGTAAGCGATGCTTAAAAGTAGGCTATATATTTGATTTGATTTTCTATTTATACCCTGAACCCATTGAAAATTAGACACAAATTTTCGAGATCTGCTTCTCTCTTCTCGAGATATGACCTACTTAAGCATTACTCGAAAATTTTGAGAACTAGATGCACTAACGTTTGTTTGCTCGCGTATAGTGTACGCAGTTGAAGATATTTCTCCCTCACTTGATCAGAAATGAGAAAACAGAATTGAATTACAGGGTATACACACACTATTTGTGGCACATTGAAGCCCTGATTGTGCATTTGTATCAGACTTTAAGTCACAAAGTTAACCAAGGAAGCATTTGCCATGCATAGAGAGAAATCAGTTGAAATATCTGCAACGGCAGCTCGTCGTTGGGTTCAGGGTATCTCCCAGTCGTGCACTCCCGACTACTGCACTATTTTCTATTATTTTGATTCTTGTGATTTGTGTGCGGCGCCAAGTTAAACGATATCTTTCGTGTTCTGTATACGCGTTCAATATGTAGTTGCTCTGTTAGGTACATAGTTTCATTGTATTAGTGTCGTGAGATTTTTGCTTTCTTTTGTTTCGTTTTTTTATGTGGAAATTCGTTAGACTCGGCCTGAAGTTGCTGAACAGTTAATGGTCTTTCAGTTAAATATATCGCGTATAGTATCTTATATACAAATCAACCCCATCAGGAACAAACAATAAACGGCTTTTGGACTAGAACTAAAAGCTAAGTTATATCAGATTGTGGCATTGATTCTTACTGCTGCTGATAGGCCGGCTGCTCGTAGGGATTCGTTGAGGGCGGCATCTGACCTTGCGTGTAGTCGTAGGCATTGTCCACAAACGGCGGCTGGGCGGGCTCCTCGGCAATGGGTGCAGACGCCGCCAATGCAAATGGATTGTTGGCCACGTGCCCGGTGGCGCCATAGCTAATGGCATTCGATTGCTGCATTTGGCTCTGCTCCGTATACTCCGGTGCGCCCTGGAAACAGGGGAGGGTTAGATTGTGTCACCAAAGTGCCTTAGCCTTGGCGTGTTGCATGACTTACAAATTGTGTCTCCTTCATGTATGTGCCCAGCATGCCCGCCTGGCTGGGATCATCGTGTGTGATGGCGCCCGCTGGAGGTGCCCAGACCTGCTGCTCCTCAGGCGGCGGCTCGGCCCAAGGCTGCAGCTCACCAGAGGCAAAGATGCCATAGAAAGTGCAGCCAATCAGATGAACACAGGCGGCCAGTGTAAACACCGTAGTCCAGCAGCCAGTCGGCTGTAATCAGAGCAAAAAGCTTGGGTACCTCGGTAGCTGAACCAAGAATCTCCACTTACATTTGCTTGGATGAGCCCGTCCAGCGCATAGGGCACTATGATGCCAGCCAAGGTGCCAATGCCATTGGATAAACCCATCAGGATGCTCGCATATCGAGGCGCAATATCCAAATGGTTCACATTGTAGCCGGAGATGGCAAAGCCGCTGAAGGCGACGCCGCAGGTCAGCGCAAACATGGCGCCCGTCTACAAGGAGGACATGCTGTATATATTGGCGGGCCACTCACCTGCCTCACTGGCCAATACTCACCGCCGTGGAGGAATGCGCGACAAATAGAAAGAATAGACCCTCCATGCCAAAGCCGCCGCAGTTGAAAAGCTTGCGCACATTGGTCGTGGAGAGTATGCCATTTTTGCGCAAATGATCCGCCAGCATGCCGCCAAATGGCACGATTGTGGTCATTATCAAATGGGGCAACGAGCCCACAAAGCCCGCCTCCTCCACCTTGAAGCCAAACTTGTGCTTGAGGAACGATGACTGAAACAGCACCAGCAAATAAAAGTTCCAGGATCGGCAAAAATTTGCCACTATAATCGCATAGACGGGCATGGAGCGCAGCATTTGTCGCCACGGAGTTGTCTTGAACGACGGCATCGTCGGATGCGCCGATTCGCCCAGCGATTTCTCAATATACTTCAGTTCGGGTATGCTGATGGCGGGATGCTTGCGCGGATTCTCAAAGCACAACCAGATCCAGAACAGGTACCAAATGATGCCAAATGCGCCATATGCATAGAAGGGCGCCTGGTAACCAACTGCATCGGCCAGCAGCCCGGACAGCGGCAGACCCACAACGACGCCCGCATACGAACCGGAGAAGGCCAATGTGGCCAGGCGGGAGCGCTCCATGGGTGGCGCCCAGAAGCGCCAAATGCCGTGACAAGCTGGATATGTTACGCCCTGTGGATGGAAAGAAGCTGTAGCTCAAAATGATTGCCAAGCCAAGCTGGCGAACACACACACAGGCACACACAGCCACACACATGTACACACTCAAACGCACACAAAGAAATCGCATTAAAATAAATGCTCTTGTTATTTTCGTTTTCTTTTTCGTTTTTGTGCCCAACCCCCGGCTTAGGACATGTTTTCATTTCACATATTTGCTTTATCATAAAGCAAAATCCTTCCACTTACCCGCCACACCCACCCCCGGCACAGACAACGCCCCGCCCCCAAAGCCTAGTCATGTAATCCTTAGCTTTGATCTGTCGCCGGGTTGGCGAAAAATTCGAAATCGAAATCGAATTTGATTTGGAATTTAGATGTTTTTTTTTCTTGTATACTTACCTCAAAGAGTCCTTGCAGCACGCGCACACATATGACCACATGGCCGTGCATCAGAGTCATCGCGAAGGGCACAAACAGATGCAGCGAGGCGGAGCTTACAATCGAGAGCCCGAAAATCTTGTTCGCCGGAAACTTGGATGCAATAAAACCGCCGGGTATTTGTGTAACCAGATAGCCCCAGAAGAAGGATGAGTCCACATGGCTTTCCACAGCAACCGTCCAGTTCATAAAGACGGTCTAACGAGAGGGGGAGAGAGAGCGTGTCAAAGAGATTGAGTCGGAGAGAGAGAGCAGGGAGCTGAGCCAAAGAGGAAGAGTCACAATCATTAAAATTTGTGCCGCGGGGCTTTATTAACGAGCGCCAAGCGGAAGCTATGCGTGTATGTGTGTGTGTGTGCTTGGGTGTATGTGAGTGGGCGTGGCTATGTGTGTGACTTTTGAGTGATGTGAAAACGCGCACACACACACACACACACTCATACACTCTAATTGACAACAGCTTTGCCGTCAAATGAAGCAAATTTAATCCCAAACTCCACTCATGTCTTTTATGTCTCTTTAGATGGTATTATAACATTATATTTTTCAGTTATTCACTTGGAGAAAAACTTTGCAAATTTGTTGCAATAAAATATCCACTTTCTAAAATGTGTTGTATTACTTATCTCATTCACTTATGAGACTTGATATGTCTTGATAATAACAAGATATTTTTTCCAAATAACAACTTTTTATGGATTTTTCCGGAATCGGATAACTTTATCATATGGCTAATACATGGAACTCTGCTTCCATACCGTGTGCACACACACCTAATTAGAATACTTTCTGCAAGGGTATTATAAATATTCCATATTTCGTCTGACCAGTGTCGTCGGTCAGTTGAGCTTCTTTCAACAATTATTGGTAGCTTACCCCATTGTGCTCGCCTTTAAGCTTGGCGGCTGACATGTTGCAACGCATGCCGAAGGCAATCATGAATCCCACGCAGGCCATTGTAGCGATGGTGTACCGTGCCGGCATGCAGGGGCATTCCGCCTTGCAGTACTTGTCGATTTTGCGCAGCGGCGGCCGTTCGATCTCCTCAAAGGAGGCGGGCGAGTCCGGTCGATCGTCGTCGTCGTCATAGGCGTGTCCGCCGCCGGGGCCGCGTCCCTCGCGCTCGCCGCCCTCCATTTCCTCATAGCCACCGTGTCCGCTATGGTAGCTCTGCGATATCTCGAACTTCTCCATATTCGGCTTGAGGCTGCAAAAATGGTAAGGAGAACACACAGGGCATAACTTATGCCAATTAGTTGACAGCTGCAGCAAAAATGGGCAGCAACAGGTGAGAAGGCGAAGGAAAGGGAGAGAGAGGCATTCGGTCAGGGGGAACAGCGTGTAAAAACACAAATATTTTCAGCTTGTTAGAGCAAGAAACCCCTCTCCCTCAGCGCCCTGCTGGACTGGTGCTGGTCTGTTGTTTTCCCAGCGGCATTTGGGGCTTCTTTTGGGGGTTGGCATCGAGTCCAATTCATCCAATTGAAATAGAATTCAATTTTATTAAGTGCTGATAGCCAGGGGGACATTTCAAGTCGATTTGGCTGCCAGGTAGCGATTTTTTAACGTCTCTCGATTTGATTTCTCTTGATTTATAAATCAGATTGTGGCTTAAAGCTCGCCATTTAACAGCGTTTACCGCACTGACAAAGGCTGATTGATGACAGCCTGTGTATTTTGGCTTAATGTAAGGCATTGTGGAGGGAGCAACGGCAAAGGCCGCATTAACCCTGCCTAAATGACACATCAGCATTGATAACCTCATCAGAGGCTGCGTTAACAACTCCCTTCGGCTCTGTCTCTCTCTCTGGCATTTCTCTTCATAAATATCCAGACATTCGCCTGGCCTCCGCCCCAATACAAACTAATAAGAAGCCACCAGTAAGAAGAAAAAAAAAATGCCACTACTGTAGCACAGAGCCACATCCGAACTTCCCAGCGTCGTCTTCGTCGTCGCCGTTTGTCACATAACTCAAATGTCTGCCGGCAAAGCTACCCTCGTCTGGTCACGCAGCTTCCTTGTAGTCCTTGCGCCTTGACCGACTTTAATGCCGGCTCGTCTGACGCCAATTTTATGCGCTATTTATGGCCACTCGCATACATTTATGCATTGTGAACATTGGAACTTTGTCGCAATGTTTGTCAGGCACAACGATAGCTATTGGCAAGGATAATGCTATATTCTCGGGTAATTATCTGCTTTTTTTTTAACAAAAGCTTCTTCTTAGCTTGCAAACAAGTATTTCTACAAGACTGTTTGCCTTGACGGACTGATTGTTAATAAATTTGAATTCCAATTCATTTGAGCTAAGAAGTTGCCCATTTGGAATTGATATTCTTAGATGATTGTAATAGCACAAGCGGGTTTTTATGAATTCCACCCGCAAGTGTGAAAAATTGGTGGAAAACACTTCTATGCCCTTTTACTTCTAACATCCAATTCGCTTTGTGTGGATCAAAGTTTTATGCTCCGTCCGATCAGCTTCAGACTAATTTCAAAGATCCACCATTTCGACCTATTCCCAGAGCAATTTGGACTACGCAAGTCTTGCAATTTGATAAAGTTGAAAGTTTACCCAATATTTTGGCACAAGTTTTGTTTACAGCTTGAGCTTCAAAATTGGCAAGTGCATATCAAATTCGTGTTAAGAAAAACTTCAACTGTGTTTGGTTCTCTGTTTTCTTTTCATTTTTTTTTTTTCGCCGCCTTGATAAACTATTGCGCAAGTTTTTCAGCCACTTGTTTGGCGCGTTTGATTGTCAGTAAAAATTTTGCAGACTTTTGGGCGCCGCATAGATTATGGCTAACTGGCGCCGCCGAGTCAGTTGAAGTCAGCTGTGGAAGCTGGCAGTTGGCATGAAGGTTGCTTTAACTTGGCCACAATGGCGCGCCCATTAGGCGGGCATTTAGCTAGAAAACGGGGCCAAATGTTTGAGTTGGCGGCTTGTCAGCGTCACGAGAGTGCGACTCCTTCGACTCGACTCGACTCGAGTCGACAATTCTAATTTCATTTACAACAAAGGAGCTGGCGCTGAGAGGCGGCAACTTGTCCTTGAAGTTGCACACGCATCTGGAATTTCTTCGCGACGCGCTATTCGAGTGCCACTCAGCTTCAGCTACAGATCCTGTGTGTGGTTGGCATCCTGGCAACCATTGAATGGCTCGTAAAAATCAATTTCATTTGCGTGCAGCCTTTTGAATTTCAAGCAGCCCCTGCCCGCCCTGCCTGCTGTCTGTTGCCTGTTGGTATGCAATACACTCTTTTTTTTTTTGCCTATCCTTCACACATTCCTTAATGAAAGCGAGCCATAATGGCTGCTCACCTATTGTTCCAATTTCTAATTTGCGCCCCGAAAAGTCCTTGAGAAATCAGTTGTACAATTTCACTCGCATTGAGTCCTGTGTCGCGTGAGGGCGTGCTCATAAAATTGCATACCAGAAATATTCACACACATCTTCCTCCTGTGCTGGCCCAATATGGCTCTCATGACTCTTTATTGTGTTGTTTGCGCCAGCAACTAGCACTTGATGTGTTTGCCACAGCAGCTGCCTCAGGAGCTGGCGCCGGCTTCCGTTTGAGCACGTGCCGCAGCTGGCAACGTGCACGGAATTCCTGAGCCAACGGTGCGCATCCTGAATGTCTCGGCATGCCGTTGCGTTCATTCCCACCATAACTGACGGATAGACTGACTGACTGACTGACTGTTGCACAGACGAACTGATTGACCGTTTGATTGACTGACTGACTGAACAAAGTTGCGCGCAAGTTCTTCTAACTTCTTACGAAATAGTTATGCGTCTCACTAACTTTACAACTTTGCGACGCTTCATCATAACTGGGACTGACTGATGGAGACTGACTTCCCTTTTGACTGACTGGCTAAACTGGCTGAATGACTGATTGATTGACTGATTGACTGACTCACTGACTCACTGATTGACTGACTGACTAGCTGAAGAACTGATAACCTCATGCTGCGCGCAACTTCTACAACTTTTTGCGGCGCCTTTAATGACTTGTTAAGCATGCCAATAATTTTACAACTTTGCGACGCGTCACAGCGCGCGACAGCGACACGTGCCCAACTTTCGCGACGCCGGCAAATCTCTCTCACGCCCTCACACTCTCTAGATAACTAAGTACTTGGGCATATTTCCTCCTGCTCTTCTCTCCCATGTCGAGTCCCACATCATCCTTTGCATGGTCAAGTTCAACCAACCACGGTGATTGGTGTGAGTCAAACCTGATCAGCGTTGCGTTAAATTAAATTTTTTTTTATTCATTTCATTTCAGTTTTTTGGTTAGCTTTTTGATTGCATTCATATTTCAGTCTCGGCATATTGCCCAGTCATCATTTTCACACTGTGCAACAAATTTGAAAAACTTTAAAGGACATTCTGACTTGATAATGAGAAAAAGCCAGGAAGTCGAAAGGAGAAATAAAGAAGAACTTGCCACAAAGTCTGGCAAAGTTGCCTCCCAACCATTTATTTAACCATATTTGGTGGATGGCAATTTAAGGTACAGATCCAATTTAGCCCGCAAATAGCATATGAAAATATCTACGGCTTGCAATATTTTCAGAGCAACGGGCATTGTTTTCTACATATTTTCAAGCCGAGCCTCAAGACACGGAGCTGCTTCGAGCCGTGAACCCAACAAGTGATAATATTTATATATTTTCTTATTAGCAGACATAATTACATCTAAAATATCTAATCATTTCGGTTTTCAAAGGATACAAAATTCTGTGGGACAGTGTAAAATCATGGTATACGATTCGTTCGGCTGGCTACTCACCCGCTGAAAACGCCCGTCGCCTTCTCCTTAAACGCCGTCAAGCCCTTCATGATTCGGCTGGTTGATGGACTTTTTGTTTTTGTTCACTGGCTGCGCTCACTTTTGTTGTTGTTGTTGTTGTTGTTGTTGTTGTTGTTGTTGTTGTTGTGGTTGTTGTTGCTGTTGTTGTTGTTGTTGTTGCTCTTGTTATCGTTTGTGCGCATAAATATTTTGTTGCCTACTTCACGGCGGCTGAGCCCTGTACTCTTGGGCGTGTCGAATCAGCAGGCGGCCAATTTTGCAGCAGTCAACAACAAATTTTATAACTCAATTTCGGTTGGTTCGTTCTGGTTCTGGCTGAGTGGGGGGTAGCTTCAGTGGACCGCCATTCAACTGTTGTTGTTGTTGCTATTCGTTGTTATTGTTGTTGCAGCCGAAAGGTGTTGCATTTTCACAGTGCCTGTCAAGAAGATATGCACCATTATTAATGTAATTTTTGTGTGTGGGCTCGTGTTTTGCTACTGATAAGCGAATCCTACAAAAAGCCTCATAATTTGCCACATTCGTCGTCTTATTTGTTGTTTTGTTGGTTGCAAATGTTGCCAGGACGTTTCTTAAGCCGATTATGTTCATAAATTTGCCTGACAGCTGATAGTCGAGTGAAATTGAGACTAGCAATTGGTTTCCTTGGGGTTGGCTTAGGTGGGGGTAGAGTAGTAAATTATTTGCCTTTTAGGTTACAGAAAAAGTGTGACTGCGAGATTTGGATATATATATATAGATATTTAACTGGGAGGACTCTATGTTGAAGAAACATTTCAGTTTTTCAATTAAGAAAAGTCAACTATATTATTATTAATATTATTGAAGCATACTTTAGATAAATCCTTTGAAATGCACACAAAAAAAATCTCAAAACTTTTTGTTGTTTGTTTGTGGAACTTTCCCGATTAGAAGCTGCATATATGATTTTTAATTTGATAAAGTGTTATTCCACCTTTTATCAAGGAATGGATCTAAGAGATAGAAATTATACTAAGAGAAGAATATTATGTATTCAATTAATGAAGGGCACAAGTTCGAATATTAAAACACATACTTCCTTTCAGCTTGATAAACTTTAAACTTAACTTATTTCATTTCATTTCATTTCGAGTAATTGTAAAAAACATCTTTAACCTTTCCTCTTTAGCATTCATATAGTTCCATTTATATAGTTCTAAGAATATCCGAAACCTATTCAAATGATTCCCTCCCGGACTAAATATGGAAAAATCAATAGCTATATATATGCAATCGTGACATACAACATTTGACCTTTCGTTGTTCTCTGGTTCTCACTTACATTGCTCGCAAGTATTGCGTAATCCATTCTGGGGCTGTTCTCGATTATGTAATCGCTTCACGTAATCCCAACCCAGTTATCTTTATATTTTATAATTATATTTTGTTTAAGTTATTTGTTGATTGTAATTTAATAATTATGCAACAAAATTTTAATATTTTAAAATAATTTTAGTTTGGTTATGATATCACAAATAAGGTACACAGATTATAGATTTATATATATATATATATTTAGACGTAGCTCAAATCGCATTAAACTTAACACGTTACGCTGCAAAAAGAACAAGAGATGCGAATTTTTACAGAATGTGTTAGGATTAGACACAAATTTTAGGTTATGTAAATGATTTTTTTAGGTTAGGTTTGTTTTATAGAGTTTCTCACGTTTTCTAAGCAACACACGCCCCGCCAATAGAAGAAAAAGATAAATTTCTAAAACTAATTAGAAACAAAAAGTTAGGCTCTTTCTAGAACCGACGCGACAGCATTCAGACAGAGTTGCGGACAAGCCCGGCGGCAATCTCCGACAGCAACGATGACGACGACGACGACGACGACGACGACGACGCGGACGCGGATGCGGATGGTGTTGACGATCCGCGTTCAACTCTGTCTGAAGACTGTGCGGCAGTCAGGCGCAAACATGGACCAGGCGAGGATCAGACAATGCCAGAAGTTCAGGTGGCGCGGCCAGAATGCGACAGTTGCAACATGGGGCAAGTACATAAGCAGCTGTCTCCGTCGCATGTGGCAGGGCAACCAGAAGCTGGAAGCTATGTATATATATTAAGTGGGGGCGGGGGGCTGTTGTATGTGGGTGCTACTTGGTATATACACTGGAAATTTTCGACTACTGGAAGTGGTAGGCGAACACGCGTGTTCTTTTCCCAAAGAGTTTTACGAGAACTCCAACACGATTTTTTAGCTGATTTTCGAAAGCACAAAGTTAGTATTAACTAATTGTTATTTAAGCAAGATATATACGACTATATACAGACATATATATATATATATTTAGATAGATATATATAGATATGGCCACTATATTGGCACACTCACTGGCACTAACGCTGCGGCGCTGGCTTGGCCTCAGCAGGACAACGCACGAAGTGAAACTAACGGCACAGGCATGTGCCCTTCTTGTCTGGCCAGCCAGCGGATGCCCTGGTCCAGATTATGCTCCGGCAACATAATCAACAGAGGCCGTCCCGCTCGCACACACACGCAACACACGCCGCGACAGCACGAGTGTGGTGAAAAGCTTCAAAGGAGCAGCTGCGCAGGCTCAGCCTTGAGGCTGTGCAGGAATTTCAGCGTAGCGCAGCATTGGCCAAGGGTTGATTGGCAACAGTAGCAAACCGTATGGGCGCCCCCCTCCATGGAGTGGGGGCAAACCACCTGGCCGGCGTGCACCAATCAGCGTGCACCTCCAGCCATGCTCTATACATATGTATATAAGCTTGGAGCAAGTGGCGCTTGGGGAATGGCAATGCCAATGTTGCTGGCTGGCATGCCAACAATGTGAATCTCAGCGTTGCATGAAATGCTATTAACATGTTGCCACGCCATCCAGCATTGTTTTGTTACCATATATATGGTTATTATGGCCATTTCTCCTGGCTGGCTGCCTGGCTGGTATATACACACACACACACACACATACATATATAGCGCAAATGTCAGCCATTTTGAATATTTACACTGTTTACTTTCAATCGCTTTTCCATCTTTCCCGCTTGGTTTGAGTGGTCCGTGGCTGGCACTCGATTTCCACGATTTATGATGCACAATACAATACTGTCTATTGGCCAGAAATCGCATTCAATTTGTTATTGATTGCCCGAGCTGAATGGTCCAAGTCCAGTTTCAGTTTAAATAAACGAGAGTGGCTACGTTCCATCAGGCTATTTGAAATATTGCAGTTTGTCGTGCTCGTTCCGCCATGAAAATGTCTTAATTCTAGCTTATCATAATAGATGGCTGCCTTTCTGAATTACTGTTAGGAAAACTGTGTTTATTTAGTGAAGGAAAGTAAATTATTCTGTCATTAAGTTGATATTTTGTGAAAACTATTAATAATTGTCAAAGCAATCCAATTATCCTTGATAACTTTATGATCTTACTTCAGAAATTAGGCAGCAATTTGTGTAAACTTAGTGTTTAACAAATTCCAGGAACTTTTCTTGCGCCATTTTAATATAGTTATGTAAACAATAAAGATAATAAAAAAGGTGTTTTCTCTTTAAGGGAGATGTAATATTCAATTATTATGCAGTATATATTAAATTTAACATTTATTTGTATTGGTTTTTTTTATCCCCAAACTGCAGAGTTACAGTTTCTTGTTAATTTTAACAACATTTGACTCAGACTTATATGGAATTCATTTAAAATCCATATTTTCATCAATCGAACTAAGCATGTTATCAAAATAGTTATTCGTATAAACACATAATCTGGTTAAAATATATAATTGTATTCTACTATATTTGATTAATGATTAAATCATTAATTGATACAAAACAGACTTACCAAAAGTTGAAAGTCTTTGTTTATATGCAGATTGATTTTTAAGTCTCATGTATGTTCGGCAAAGCCAAAGATTTAATGCCCTTGAACATATGTTAGAATGCTGAAACTTTATCATGCTGAGTTTGATGATATAAATATCTTGGATAACAGAATATGTTATCATATAAGAAGCATACTTTTTAACTGTTCTTTCCGATGGCAGCTACAACATATAACATATACATATATATGGCATATATATACTTATAAGGATCACAGTGGAACTAAAAACTCCCGAGTTAGGTCAAGTTATCTTTATACAGAAATTTAAACAAAAATGTTTCGATACAAGAACCTACTTTTCCACCAATCGTTCCTATGGAAGCTATGTGATATAGTGGTACCACTCAGCTGTTTCCGACATATGAGCTGGCTGCAACAGATAGAAGGGGCTATGCAAAATTTAAAGAAGATAACTGTTAAAACTGAGAGAATAGTTCGCAAAGAAACAAACTGACGGACAGACGAACAGACAAACAGGCAACTATGGCTATATCAACTCGGCTGTTGATGCTGTTCTAGAATATATAGACTTTATGAGGTCAGAGATGTCTCCTTCTATACATTTTATGTATGTTTTCTTATGGCAAAACTAGATTACCCTCTACAAGGTTATAAAGAAGTAAATATGGGCACTTACTGTTATAAATATGTTATACTTTATAAAAGGTATAATTACCTCAAATCGTAATTATATCGGCAAACACTATACCAAAAAGTTCACATAGTGACGGATACGACATCCTTGATATCTCAAAGTTCTATTAAAAATATCTACTAATCTTAGTCAACACTCTGAGCAACTGCCTCATTTCCCATAGCAAAAGCAACCAATTCATAATCCATAAAGCCCAATGGCTCTTAGAATTCTCCATCTAAGTACTTTGCTGCACCCCCTCCTGCTCCCCATGGTCCTGAGCAGCTGCCCTGGCGAAGTTGCTAATACGACGCATGGGCCTAACCCTCATAAGCGTAGAGCAAACAGACAAACAGTTGCAACTCAGCCAAAAGCTATAATAAAGTTGCGGATGTAAATAGCAACAAAAACAACAACAACATCAACAACATCGAGAACAGCAACAAGCAAGGAAAAACTGGGAAATGAAATGAAAATCAACAAAACAGCAGTCATAGCCGCAAAGGATTTTCACAAGGTTTTTTTTCCATCCCATACGCAAAAGGATACATGACAAGGCGAAGCCAACAGGAAGTGAGAGCCGCCCAGACAGTCGGGCAGACAGTCAACATCAGGCAGAGACTCTGTGGCGTCTACAACAACAACAAGCACAACAATATTCAGCTATGATATTAAATTTCCAGATTTTTCGGAAGTGAATGTCTATGTGTGTGTGTGTGTGTGTGCGCTTCCGTTTTACTATTTAAACAAAGCGATTAAGGGTGCGCATCCTGCGCCTAAAAGCAGCCAACAGAAATCACATTGATTGGCATAAATGAAGAATAATCGAATTGCGCTCATAAAACTCCAAACTAAGTGCCAGCCCAAGCGCCGGCTCAAGTGTCATTCCATCTAGCAAGGCACAGTGGGCTTAAAACATTTCATTTAGCGCACATTAAGGATTAACATTGACAAAATGTTACATTTTACGCAGTTCAAAATGTAAGATAAGTGTAAGCTAAGTTTAAAACATATATTTAAAACACTTTCAAAATAAAAACAAACTTTTCATTATATTCTGTTAAAAGAATACATGATCACAGGGGACACCCGGGTTTGAACCGGGGACCTCTCGATCTGCAGTCGAATGCTCTACCACTGAGCTATATCCCCATATGTATATGTTGCAACTATTGCTAAACTTGCATTTTCTTTAAATAAACACCACTGTGCAGCCCTCTAAATTGTAGGCGTGGACTTTTTACCCAGCCTCATAAATTGTGCGAAAAAAGTGTCAAACTTGAGTTGACAGGCGGAGAACAGCAGTGGATAGAGAAGAGCGGGGAGAAACAGCCACGATGCGCACGTCAGCGGTAATTAGTGCAGCGGCGCCCAAAAGGCGGCTACAATTTCATTGGGCAACAATTTGTTGTTGTTGCTACTGTTGTTGTTGTTGTTGTTGTTTCTGCTGCTCTTGCACTAATTACAAAATAACTTTTGCCGCCTTTTTCTCTGGCTGCGTTGTCATCTTTGTTGGGATTCCCCGTGGCGTCTATGATGTATGGCTTTTCGTTGCTGGATTTGGAGTTGGAGGGGGTTAACATTTTGTGGGAGTTTGGCGGCATCCGCTTATGGATTACATGACAGCAAAAGGCTTTCGGCTTTAATTACCAGCCACGAGCGGCTTTAAACTTTTGGTTTACCAAATTCAAGCACACACAGAAATATGCTAGAGATTTCGGCAAGAACGTAAAGTCTCTGAATGGTCATCAGCAGTAGGCATGGACATGGACATGGACATGGACGGCTTGTTGATTTAGCAGATTCATGCTGTCAATCCACACGTCCACCCACTCAATCACAAACTAAACGCTGCGCTCGGCTCGATAAGCGCGTGCCACCGTAAACCGTAAACCGTAAACCGTTGGCCGTAAACCGAAACCGTAACCGAAACCTGCCAGCGCGATGGGCCTGCTGTTGGGGGTGCGTCGCCCGAGGAGGGTTGTGGGCATATCTGTGTGGCACGAAAACGATTTCGCTTTCGTCAGCCAGAGATTTAATATTTATTTTTGTTTGTGTGCAAATAGCTGGAAGCGTCACAGATATGAGACGCAGCACGTATTGGTTGGGTTCCTCAAGCGGATTCAAGTTGTTTTGCCAGTTATTAGTTTTGAGACTCTGATAAAAGTGCTTGTCTTATGCGTACGGTAATGGGAAACGATGTTTGCATTCCTGGGAAAACTTTATTTGAACTATACCATTTCGCTAACACTCTAGCTTTAAGGGAATAATATTTTCATTGCATATAATAGGGAAATTCGCCAACATCTTCATCATATCATGCAGTATTTCTTGCAGTAAAATCTTTTTGAATTTGTATTTTCTACAAGCTTACGTGTATTTTCTAATTACGATCCATCATGATAGGTTACTCTTAAGAGGTTGCAACAAGAACAAGTTCCAAGATGGGTATACTCATAAAGATGCCGCCCAATGGATAAATAGAAATTGGCCAACTTTCCGGACAACATATTTTAGCATCCATTTAAATGTCGTTAGAATCATTTTGTACTTTTATGCATGTTTAATTAGCATATGCCCATTTTGTGAATAGTGCCTACCCCATCGCGAGCATCCATTAAGGCCAACAACAAATACATTCAGCAAGCACATTCATATTTCCAAAGTGAGTACAATGAATAACGACACAAAAGCCAAAGTGCCAACAACAAAAGCAAAACGAGCCGCTTGCCTGAGCTGCAACTTTATTTTAAGCTAGAATGCACACACGTTTTGTGCGCCAACCCACCCACTGCCAATCCTGGCGCACTGCCTGCCACAACGGGCGACACACCGGAAACGATGCTTTTGCGCCCCGGCGTGTGTCGAGCCTTTATGAGTTTTTGCTTTTTTACCCTCAAAATGCATAAATACTTTGTATACATGAATGTCTTGATTAATGTTGGCGTGCGTTGGCTTTTAGCCCTACTCCAAGCCTAAACCCAGCACGCAGATCCACTTTTATTTTGGCACCCTGGACAGGGCAATAAAAATGCTGTCACACATCATTTGGCAGTGTTCGGCTGCCAACCTGCGAAAAACTGTAATTTAAAATTGTTGAAAAATCTTGGAACAATCAGCCGCCGGACACCTGATACCCAGTCCGCTATGGCGTTGCCATTGGCGTTGGCGTTGCCAGCCTGGCATCATAATGAATCTAATCACTTACGCTCGAGTGCATCAATTATACTGCCATCAAGCATCACGGCCTGAACGAGGCGCTGACAAACAGACGGACGTACGGAAGGAGTCTGACAGGCGGCCAGACAAAATGACTGGCGGCTCACACTGACTCTCTGACTCCCTGACTGCCTGACTCCCTCTGACAAGCGTGGCAAATGGGACGACCGACAACAAAAAGCCAACAGAAGCGACGAGTCCTTTGTTAACTGCGAAAATTTGTTTGCAGCGTCATCAACAACAGCAACAGCAACAACAACCACGACAAGCTCGTCAACATCAAGTTGATAACTTTATGATATATATATACATATATATGCCCCTTAACTGCCCACAGCAAATGGCAAAATCGCAGTTACGTGGGGTTGTAAAATTCTCGTGCTGTGGGAAGCAAATGGATTGAATGTGTATGGGAAATACATTCATGTATACGTCCCTAAATGAACACTAAGCTCAGTATGAAATCTTGGTATTGGTACTTAAAATCATGAGAATCGAATAGTAAGGCGGTATCAAAAAACTCAATTTTGATCTATTTAAGGCATAGAAGGGCAATTTTCTTGTTATGTTAACTTATTTTTCAACATTTGCATGCACTAATTAACTTTTTTCCAACTTTCTAAGTACTTATAGAGAATTAATTTTAATGACTCTCCTCTGGAAGCCCCTCTCACTGAAACCCATAGTTTCCGTGGTCAGTTGTGTGGCAGCAGCCACAAAAGTTGTTTGTAAGCTTATGCGTTAAACTTTTGCTCATTATTGAAATATTAAATTTCATTCGCTTTGAAGCGCAGCAGGGACAACGCCTTTAATTGCAGAGCATGTGAAGACTTAAAAGTCGCCTTTTATGCGGTTGCCGTCAAAGCGAAACTCAATTAAGCGACAGCTGCCCCCGCCCACGAGAGCTTGTGCATCTGATTTAAAAGTGCTGATACGGCAGTTGGCAGCACAACAAGGACATCAATGAGGATACTTTGTCAGGGTTGCCAGCGACGACCAAAATGCCCTATTCAAAGACATTTTTAATTGAAATTATCTGATGCTACCTTTGGCAGCAGTCAAATTTTGCGTTTTTCTGCTTTGTTGCCCTCCCAAACTGAATCCGAATCTGATTGACATATATGTATGCCACGCATATCGTGGTTGGTGGCCTGGTTGGCAAATATATTGGGTGACTGGCAACTTGTTTACAACTTGGACGCTAATAGCGGCTTTAAGTCAGCCAAGGATATGCCATAAATCCATGTTAATAACGCCAGGCGATCATCGAAGAGCCCCTTTTATTTTTGTGGCCTGCTGCGAAATGTTGCTGAGGCTGGCGAAATTCATTCCCCGAGACGCAAATTCAAAGACATTTAAGTAGATTAAGCGACTTTCATGTTGTCCTCCTCCTCGATGGCAGCCATCAACCCAAATGAACGTCGACAGTAAAACAATTCACCAGGCACGCCCGGTGCAAAGGACTTGAGCACGATACGGCTACGGCAACGGCAACGACAACGACAACGACGACAGGACATAAAGCCTGCAATATGCCTTGCCACTCTAAAAGGCGACTCTCAAATATGCAAATAGCTCTCGAGCGTGGGCGTGGCTCAATGGGCGTTGCAGCAGCAAACAATGAAAGTAAATGCCAAAACATTTTATTGATTATCAGGCGAAAGCTGAGACGACGGCAAAGCGCACAGTGTTTCAACAATTATTTGCATGTCAACAAAAAAGTTTATGATGAAATAAATTGTTTTTAAATGTATTAAAATATACAACAGTTATGGGTTATATGTTAACGCTCTAAGACAATTGTCAAATGAAATATTTTCAATAATACAGAGGAGTTTTCAGGTAGGTTTTCCAACTTCCATTTAAAGTTTTGTATTGCGAAGGTAAAAGACCTGACCCATAAATGCAATATTGCCAAACTTCTTCTTCTTTTTGATACTGCATCCATAAGGAAGGTAAAATCAATTTTGTTCAATAAATTTTAATGTGTCGTACTAATCACAAACCCAACTTAAGAGGCTGGTAGTCAATTCGAGCTGGGAACCGCATCAACGAACGTGTTTCGGACTTTGCAGCCTTTCCTCAGAATGTTGAGCTCTATTAAATAAGCCTGTGCCCCACTGTGCAACGTTGCTGTTGTCGCTACTTGAGTTGCCATTACGCGGCGCCGGCGAGTATGCTACACTTTTTGCGCTGTCTAACAGCAAGTGAGGAGAGCTGAAGTCACAATTTCAGTTGAAGTTGTGGAGGCTGTGTGTGGGTGTGGGTGTGGGTGTGGGTGTGTGTGTGGGTTCTAGTGAGAGCATTGAGCATTTTAATAACCGCAGCGAAGCGCACAACTCGTAGTGAAACGAGTGCCATAAATTATGCCACCCACCGGTCGAAAACGGCTGTAACATTGACAGTCGCAGTCGTCCTGCGTCCTTTTTTGGCCGCCCGTCGAGCGATTTGTAATACACAACTCGCCGAGCCTCAGACCCAATTTTACAAAAACTCACACTCACTTTGGATTGCGCTTTTGCCCGCACAGTGGGCGTCGTTGACGCCCCCGTTTGATGCGTTTGATATATGGGTTGGAAATTTAAACTTTGCAATGCAGGAAAAATGTTAGCTGACAGCAGCCAGGACAATGCGCATCAATTTATATTGTGTAGCACTTGGCTGGTCAATGCGGCGTCATAATGCAATTGTATAATTTTCTTAAAAGCTCCACTCGTCCACTCGTGGGGCCTGGCCAGCAGGTCTTGAGTGCACTTCAGCCAAAGAGCTGGCGCCGGCGATGGCAAAGAGCAGCAAGGATCACAAAAGGCATTAGAGAAATTAAAAAGTGCGCCCCACCAAATGAACAGTGGACAATGAACCCCAAATGGTCGCACATTTGGTCAGCCGGCTACCAAAAGCCGTGCCAACAAAAACAATCAGCCAAATGGCGTGAACTGGACGCATTTAAGGACATTTAAGGACATTTTAGTTAATTGAAACAAGCTTCACGCAAATAAAAACTAAAGCAAATCGCAAATATAAATAGAATTCAGCACAGCGCAAATCCTTGCCAGCCCGCGCCAGTCACGTCTCGGCCGTGTGGCTTAGGCCTTAAGCTACCAAAAGCGAAGGCGACGACCACCTGTGGCGTCCAGGACGCGACAGGGCCGCAATGTTGTTGCCGCCTCACGTCCCAGGTGCAAATGAAGATTTATAAAATTTGCAAATTGATTCAACGTGCAAGTGTTTTTTAATTTGCCCACCAAGGAAGCTCACTTAATCAAATTTTTATGCGTCCTCTGGGGGCACACCCCACACACGCACACTCACACACACTCGCACATTCACACCGAAATGGCTGCGGTCGTCTCGATTTCACCCCTGAGACCGACTGCCAGGGCTCAGTAATTGAGGGTTAAACTAGCGTGTGCCCATCAACAGGTAATTGCCGTTCAGATTGCGATTTTTATGACAACTTGTGGCTTGTTAGCACCGCATAATTCATGAGTTCTTGCCCCCTCGCTGACTCTATCTTTCTCTCTCGCTTTGGCATAGTTGAAATTTCAAAATTTCTTGCAATCAATTAAATCAATCAGCAAAAATATTCTCTGATCTCATGATACTATAGGCTAAGCCTGGAGATCGAAGGGTACTATCGTGACACGATCTTTAGGAGAACGTTAGAAATTCAAGAATATAAAGTTACAATTAATTATCCTATCCATAATCGAAGAACCAGATTTAAAGCCTTGCCTCGATGGCAGCCCCACACGACATCTTTGAATGTTCATAGCTTTCCAAACATAAATCCAAATCAATTCCAATCATAATATATCTTGCACTCATCCGTTTACTAAGCAACTTTCATAATTCTAACGACTTCGACGTCTTTTCTTATAAAAAGAAGTATGCAAAGAAATTTCTCAAAATGTGTTTGGTTTTCATCGAATTTTCAACTTGTGCGACACATTAAAAGGATTTGCCTGGCACGTGCACGCACACTTGAAGGACTTTCACGAAATACTACAAAAGAAAAAAAAAATATCGCACTTCCAAGTGCCAATTGAAACAAGAGAGAACGAAATTAGCATTTATTTTCAAAGTGCGTGTTTATTTAGCTATTTATTCAATTTTAATTTTATTTTTTTCTTTCTTTTTCTTTAACTTTTTTTTCTATGTGGCAATCAGTCATGCCTAAAGAGCAAATAGATGCGATTACATTTAATTGAATTTTACGCTGCGCCGCGACAAAGCAATGGAAAAAATTGTATTAAATTACCAAAAAGAAAAATAATCAAAAATGCGCAACGCGATTGGAAAAAGAGGCAAGAAAAACGTGACACAGCAAAATGTTGGCGTATTCAAATTTCTTGAACCTTAAGCCGACGAAATTGGCAAGACAATTGGGGGAGGATTTGTTTGTTTTTTATTAACTTACAAGTAACTAACTGTAAATTATATATTTAATAATGTTCAACAACTTTAGGAATTTGATATGCAGATGTACAATTGAAGGTCGTTTCGTGAGTGTATATTGAAGTTCGTTTTGCGATATGCAAAATACTAGACTAAAAAAGGTATCGAATTGAACTAAGTTATTAATAAATTGCTCCAATAAATAGTTCATTTCGCATGATAAATAAATAATAAATTAGTCTAATGATTAAATAATGTTGGTAAATTTGTACTCACCAATCATCCATCCATCGAATGCTAGCTTAAGTAACATCCAGCCATGACTTCACTTCCTGAAAGTCGCATATGAGCGCGGGGCTTACTAGAATTTTTGAGAATCGAGGAGGAGGGCACCCGCATAGCTTTAGTAACAGTGACAACATTTTAAATTCACATTATACTTTCTTGTTCAAAGCCACTGTTAATCACATAGAAAAATCACTGAAATTGCATCAAAATTGGCTGGCCCTACTTGCATTTTTGAGAATCGAGGAGGAGGGCAGCCGCTTAGCTTAAGTAACAATGACAACATTTTAAATTCACATTATACTTTCTAGCTAAAAGCCACTGTTAATCACATAGAAAAATCACTGAATTTACATCAAAATTGGCTGGCCCTACTTGAAGTTTTGAGAATCGAGGAGGAGGGCAGCCGCTTAGCTTTACTAACAGTGACAACATTTTAAATTCACATTATACTTTCTTGTTCAAAGCCACTGTTAATCACATAGAAAAATCACTGACTTTACATCAAAATTGGCTGGCCCTACTTGCATTTTGAGAATCGAGGAGGAGGGGCGTCAACATTTTAAATTCACATTATACTTTCTTGTTCAAAGCCACTGTTAATCACATAGAAAAATCACTGAATTTACATCAAAATTGGCTGGCCCTACTTGCATTACTGAGAATCGAGGAGGAAGGCAGCCGCTTTG
The DNA here is from genome assembly GCA_037075305.1 of Drosophila kanekoi. Taxonomy (NCBI): domain Eukaryota; kingdom Metazoa; phylum Arthropoda; class Insecta; order Diptera; family Drosophilidae; genus Drosophila; species Drosophila kanekoi. The sequence goes on from JBAMCE010000478.1 coordinate 1,006,550, forward strand.
CTCAAGTAATAATAACAACATTTTAAGTTCACATTATACTTTCTAGCTAAAAGCCACTGTTAATCACATAGAAAAATCACTGAATTTACATCAAAATTGGCTGGCCCTACTTGCATTTTTGAGAATCGAGGAGGAGGGCAGCCAGCTTAGCTTAAGTGATAATGACAACATTTTAAATTCACATTATACTTTCTTGTTCAAAGCCACTGTTAATCACATAGAAAAATCACTGAATTTACATCAAACGTGGCTGGCCCTACTTGATCTTTTGAGAATCGAGGAGGAAGGCAGCCGCTTAGCTTAAATAATTATGACCAAATATTTGTTCACATTACACTTTTAGTTCAAAGCCACGGTTAATCACATAGAAAAATCACTGATATTTAGTTTTTTTAAACAATATTTGTTGTAGTGCTTCTTCTTTAGAACCCTATAACAATGTCTCGCTTTCTCTTTCTGATGATTTCTTTCTTTTACTTTCTCACTCTCTCTTATAATTTGTCTGTATCTAATGCCATGTCAAATCCAGCTTTCTTTAAATCTATAACAACTTTTCTGATTCTCGCAATATTTTAAGCGTTAGATAAAACCCGGTTCCCTGTGCCCAAAAATGAAATTAAGTATGCCGTAAACATTTCCATTAGAGTCAGATTCAATTAATTACGAGGTAAATGATGACTGCATTTTGTGTCTATTATGAGTTTGTTTAACCAGCTTAAAAGCGAGCAGAGACGGAAAAAAACGTTTTCAATTTAGTGGCGCAACAACAACAACTAGAACAACAACAGAACCAGAACAACTGAAGGGACATCAAGCGGCTGGCAAGGACGCCCAAGAAATTCAATTAACCTCGAGTGGTGGCTGCAGCATTGTGTGGCATAAAACAAAATGCTGTGGCTTCAACGTGGAGGCATTCGCATTCACACCTCATCAACATCAACAGCAAGAGCACAACATCATGATGGTAAAAGGGGGATGGGATCTGGTATGACTTATAGCCACACCCACACAGCTCAGCTTCTGTTCGCTCTGCCCAATTGTTAATAAAGCCCACGTTTGTTTGCCTTAACGCCGTACAGTTTAACCCCTCGCACGCCCCTGTGTTAGCCTCAGGTTGGCAGCCTCATAGTAAACTTGGTCTGCGGTTGTCAATAAAAAGTGCTCCGAACTTGGTCTGATTAAGAGCTGGGCAAACAAATCAGTTCCTGCTGACGGCTTGTTTGCTTAGCCAGTGTCTAAACAGCTCTCTCGACTGTATTTTAAACTGTTTGCGATATGTATCTGAAGGTACCTCTACCCCAGCTATCATGTGGCTCTGCCTTGTAATTAACATTTCAATTTTGTGCTCGTATTTACGTATTGTACCCGCCCCCTTCAAGCATCCAACATAATCAGGCAAATGTATCTTTTCTGCTTCAGCTGTACTCTGTACCCTCTCCTGCTTAGAATTTGCTTCGGCAATAAATAAATTGTTTTTCAGGGCGATTCCTGCTCCCGTTTTTTTTTTTTGTTGTTTTTGTTGACATATGCAAATTTTTGTTGCCTGCACGCGTACAACAAAGTTTTTTGATTGCTTTTAAGCGCTGCACTCGCTATCTGGGGAAGTACCAGGAGGTATAGACCAGGCTATTTGCCAGCTTGTAGGTAGTTCAATAAGCTGTGATTGTTTACTCTTTGCTGGTTCTATTACTTGTTTGGCAGCCTGACCATCAATGGATCGTATTTATGCAAATTTAGAAAACAGGGGAATCAGTGAGTCCATACTCTTGCTTGTTTCCTTCAAGATTTACGATCTTAACACTAAGTTTTTAGGAGTTTATTTAATATACGACTATGAGAAGTGATCATTTTCCAAATAATTGCATGCATATCTTTGACCATATATTTAAAAGAGAACAAATGACTCTCATCAAGAACAAATATTAAGCAATATTTATTATCAATACGGCTAGGTATACTAATAAGAAGGTTATCCGTATAGCTATTTGATAAACCTTCCGGTTCTTTACTCACATCGATTAGCAAATGCCTTCTACCCACTCGAAACTTTAACTTTTTGAGAATTACAAGCAATACGTATCTCAAAAAGAACTAGAACTAGCATTCGAAGGAACCGTTTTTGAATCTAATGAACTAGTCTTGTTGAACTTTAAATTATTCACTTTTTCATTAAAAAAACTTAGTTTCAAAAATAATTAAATAGTTCTTTAAGTACATTTATTTCATATATGCATACATTCATTAATTTAATATTTATTGTATTAAAATCACGTTTCTTGTTTAATATGATATAATCAGATTATCATAGTTATTAGATCGATATGAATTGATATGATGTTGCTATGATATTCTTTAGGTTCAAATATGTAACGAAAGAACTAGCAATACGCAGTTCTCGAGTGTGCCAAGTGGCCGGAAAGGCGGCAGTCCTTGGCATCTGAGAGATCCATAGCCAGTTTACGGCATCCTTTGATATCGGCGATACGAAGCGAGCTCAACACTCCAAGCATCTGGCAGCTGCAACTGCCCGCTGGACTTCTTGGCTTGGCATCTTCTCCAGCCACGGCCCGTGCTGGAGTTCCGTCGGCAAAGCTGTTGCCAGAACACGCGCCCGTTCCAAGCCATCGTCTCTGGTCTGTCTACCTCCCCCCGTGGTGGTTGTGGTTTGTGTGTGGCGCCAGTCGCACAGCCTGTGCTTTTATAGCTGCCGCCAACGCGTTACGAGCTTTCTCTATCCCCCCACACACACGCACACACACAGAGAACTTTCGTGTTGAGTTTCTCTGTGTTGAGTTTTTGAGGGGGCGCACAAAAGGCAACAATTGTAGCTGCCTAATTGGGTGTACGAGTATATAGATATGTGAGGTTAGGTAAACAGTCGGTCTATATAAGGCCCCCAGCCCACCCACGGTGGGTATGTGTGTGTGTACGACCTTACAAGGATACGCAATAGGAGGAGCTACAGCTTGATTTAGCAATGGCTGCCCAAAAATTTCGCTGTGCTCAGCCTTAAATACGAGAATTAATTTTAAATACCAAACTGAAATAATTCTCTGAAATATCTTCACTATATAATCCTTTGGCCTGCCTGCGCGCAAGTGATTAAAGCCATTAACGAAATTATCAGGGATTATAAAGATTTGTACACAATTTGATGCGCTGCCACGTCAGGGTGCCCTACACGCCCCCTCCCCACCATGCGACGAGCCGGCAGCAGAGACAATGCAATTTACCGTAATCCAGGGGCTTCAATTAATGGAGTGTCGACGTCGTCGCACCCGAAAGGGGTTGTTGCTGCGGCAACCTTCCTGCCAGCCTGCCTGCCTGCTTGCCTCAAAGGACGCGCGACGTGGCTGCGCACAATGAAACACTGAAGCCCGTTCCCGTTTCCGAAACCCCTTTCTAACCACCCCACCCCTCGTTTCAGAGCCCGCGCTAAAAAACCGTATAGTTGATAAGACAATGAAATGCATTAGGCTCGCCGTTGCGTCATCTTGGGAGAAGTGGCAACGTCTTTCCTTTAAGGGTTCATCGAGTTTATGAGTAGTTCGTTTTTTTTTCAGTGCAGTTTTTACCAAAAAACTTGACGTCAGTTCCAAAATATTTTCGTTGCATACTTTGTGGCACGCGGCACGTTCAACAACTAAAACCGGGCATGATACAATGTATGCCCAGTTCCCTAGCTGGGCTGTCAACATTTATTGTGAGAAATGAGACAATTCCAATTTATTAAACTGCCCACACAAAAAAGGTCAAAGGCTGCCTGAGAAGTGCGAAGAAATGCCAACTGCAAATGATGTTAAGTGAAGAAAATAATTTATCAGCGAATATATGTAACTGAGTGTGAGTAGCTACATGTTCCACTCAGAGTTCATGTGAGTTAAAAAAAATAGGGTATTTTTGTGCTAGATTTAAAGCGCAAAATGATTCGGTCTTGCCAGATGAGCAATAGTATTGCAAGATGCGAACACTCAAATTTAACGTCAAATCAAATATTCACATTCTCACAGAAGGTCAGAAACTCATAAGAAATACTTTGAATTGAAGAATCGTTAAATTTGAATAGAGCTTCGATATTTGTCTTCATATATAAAGCTCTTTTTAGACATAGGTCAAAATTACCCACCGTCATAACTAGGTCAAATCTCATGTGATTTTCAATAGACTCGGGTCTTCTGTTCATGACTTGGCCTCCAGTCACTAAAAATATTAGGGGGTTGATTTAAAAACACAAAAGGGTGAGGGAAAAGGGGGGATGGGGGGGGGGGAGGGAGAGTGTGTTAAAAAAAAATGCGGGGGGGGGGGGGGGTAAGGGAAGGGGGGGGGGGGGGGGGGGTAGCACGGCTGAGAAACCATCCTAATCGCCTGGCGTAGAGTTAGAGGAGTCCGAACGCGAAGGTCTCACCCAATCGATCTCCCAGATCGATTTATATAGTCACCCTTGTAAATTTGTATATTATACTTAAAAGTAGAATAAGTAGTTTGTAAATATTCATATAAACTTAGTTCAAGTTGTTCCTCATAATAACAGAAAAATTAAAATAAAGCAAAAAGGCCTCTAGATCGATTATTCTTGTTGTTGCTCTACAGAACGCAACAGTGTTAAACTGGCTTACGGTCCGATGGGCTTTGAACTTATTTTCAAAGATCCTTGAGAGAATTTATATTAGAAGTACCTCGGACAAGGCCAAGGTATACCGGCTAGTACTACACTTTATACATACAAGTGAGTTTGCAATACTTGTCAAACGTAAAACAACATATACATAACACATCTAAGCATCAGCAAAACACATAAACTCGACACTTTTCATTGCGCCAAGATTATTTAAACAAATCAAAATCAGATCTTTGAACAGAAATGGAAGAAGCCGCAGAAACCGTAGCTGAAGTACCTTCTAAAGAGAAGGTCGCCGAGTCGGCTGAGAATATTACAAATGATTTTATCGATACTTCTATTGAACCAAAAGATGCCCAATCTGACGATGAAGATGGTGAAGAACCAAAATCACTCGATGAACAGACAACGGAGGTTGGGGTCGAAGGTGAAACGGAGCTAACTGTGGAAGATCTTCTCAAATTGGAGCAAGAGAAAAAGAAGAAGAGACGCGAAGAGAAGCGCCTGGCGCACGAACGATTGAGAAGGCTTTACAACAAACCTGACAAAGCTGAAGAGGCTGCGAAGCTTGCAGAAGAGCCTAAAGAGACTGCGCGATTGCACAGATCCACAAGTAAAGTATCTCTAATAGTCCGAGAATCTACCGAAATAGTGGACGATGCCGAAACTCGAACTACCGCATTTGAATCTGAGATAAAGGAAAAGCAGTCTATAGATGAGATCGATTCGGAGGAGCCATCATCATCGGACGAAGATGATTATAAGCGGCGTGCGATTTCGGTGTCATTTAAGGGTGAATTCTTGGAAAATTTCTTTTTCCCAAGCTTATCGGATATTACGACCGAATCAAGCGACCAATTAGCTTCGTTGCGTAGTACGCGAGTTTCGCGTTTTACGGATATATCTATTGTCGATGAAGGCCAATTTGTTGATCCTCTGACTGGCGAGCCGTTAAAGGAGCCCATTCAAGAAGAAGTAGAAGAAGAAATTGTAGAAACAGTAGAAGAAGATGAAGAATCGTCATCGTCAAGCATATCCTTTGATTGGCCCTTTCCCTTAGAAGACGAAGTAGTGGCCCCGGTCGAAGCAGATGCGACCGAATATGCTATGGAAATGTTATTGGAGATACATTCACCAACTCAGCCCACAACTGGCCAGTCGACAACAGCGGCAGAGGCTCAGCGGCAGGAACGCGAGAATCGACAAGTTTGTATAGATATGCTCTACAAAACTATCGATGAGGCTGTCGATGCTGCCGAGTATATTGATCCCGATGTAATCCTCGCAGACAAGCTGGATAAACAGAAATTATTCAATGAAGTGCGTCGAATCGTTACGGATTGCCTGGCTGCCAAGCAATTTAATAGTGCTCTAACCAGCAAAATGTACGATTATTTTCGCCGCGTTGGTCAATTGCGTTTATTTGAAACCTTGCCAAGCAAAGTGGCGAAGGAAGAATTTCACCGACATAGGGACGCATTGCATCGACTGGATCATATGAAGCACAAGGCTAATGAAACCAAGAATAATCATAATTTGCTTTTGGCCAGCGTGCTAATGGATCTGAATTACGTGCGCAACATATCGGCTTCGACGGTCGCATCACTGGAAAACTGCATTCGTAATACCCTGTCGCGCAAGGATCTACAAGTTTTGCCTCGCATTGTGGAGCACGAGCTACGACGCATGGAGATCGTGCGCAATGAAATTAGCGATAATCGCCTCTGGCTCATAACCAGGCAACACACGTTGGGCAAAGTGATCGAGGTGGGTCTTCAACATGCATTCAACTCCCACAAATTGATAATAAATGTAGGGTATAATGGAATTGTGCAAACAAACGGTCTCATCAACCCTGGCTGAATTAATATAGGCATATCTTCCTGTCTGTCCGTCCTTTCGTCCATTCCATCTACCAGCCTAATGTCTATGGAAACCTCGTTTTGTGAATAGATTTTCAAGTCCGATTTATCTCTGCATATCTCTGAATATCTAGCAACCTAGAAATATCCAACCGTCGTCATTACTGACCCATTCCAAAATAATCTGACACCTTTGATACATTTGGTTTCTTCTTAGCGCAAACGCAACTTTGATCAAATAACACCAACCCTGACGATGGATGAATTTTTGAATGCACAACGCGATGTAACAGCCCTGGGCACAAAGGTTGAAGGTAATTAAAAGAAAGCTACCAAATATATTAAACATACTCTAACCTAACCCAATATCGTTAATACAGAACGCAATCGTGATTTGAACCGAATGCGTGATCGTTGTATCAAGCACGTGCATCAGTTGGCCTTTATAAGGGAAAAGACAAGCATGATATCGGCAATGTTGATCAATCACAAAATCAATTTGAGCCGTAAGACCATGAGACAAGACGAATTGCGGGACCAGCTGCTCAGAGCGAAGCTGCGGCATACCCGCCTAACGGCCCAGACGAGGGAGATGCAAGAGAAATGCGGCCTGCTCTACAAGCCAGCACTGTTGTACGATTTTGACGCGACTGTGGCCATAACCGAAAAGAAACGGAAGCGCGTCAAAGAATTAAGGGGTGTAGTTAAGGATTTGGAGGAACGCATTGCCATGTTCGAGGATCTGGCACATTCCAGAGTTACATCCCATGGAACAATAATGAAAAACCGTCGAAAGTTTCGCCAAGGAACCAAACTTAGTAGTACAATTTTTAAACAATTATAGTTTTATACGAGCTCTAGTGTCTACATCTAAGACTATTATAAATACAACAAAAACTAATAAAAACTACAGCTTTGCGTTTCTTTTCTCCTCTGGGCGTTGGGTAAAACCCTCCCCAATTGCCACCCACTTGAAAGTTTCACTTCCATAGCAACCATTTTCATATTTATTTCTTCTTTTTTTCTTTCCAATATTGCACGACTTCATGACGCTAAATTAACTGCCAGACATTTCTATTAGCTCTTCATGAATGCCAAGCCAATCTACTCTTAATATATGCATGATGCTATCCGCTTGATAACACTTGAAGTATGCCAGGGGCGGTGCTGGGCAGGGGTCACGTTGCTGCGACAACGTCCCCTCTCTTATCAATGCGGGCACGTGGTAAGCTTTCTGTCTAAATGAATTTAATGAAATGGAAATGTGCAGTCATGAGTCTAGAGATGACTGTAACTGACGACTGTACCTGCTATGACAATTGAGGAGTAGAAATTTCAAATTTATTCTAATACTAAACGCTTCCGGAGCTACAGATAAAATACTCATGATAAGAACTTTTATATCAAAAGTCATATTCAAAAACAAGAACAACAGCTTAATTCGAAGACTAAGATACCCTTTGACGAAGACTAAATACCCTTGCACCCAAATGGCTGAGAAGAGATTTTACTAGAAAATGTTCTTATAGAGGCAATATATATAGCTATTAGTCCGATGCAGAAGTCGAGATATTTTTGGAAAATCTCGTAGCTTTCGTTCTGTTGTTTTCCTTGCAAACATAAATTTCAAATGTATTCAAAGATCTGTAGAAAATACAAATAGCAATGGACATGACAAAGGATTATTCTGACCAAGACCTGTAGACTGCAAATTTTGGGATTCTCAACACGAGATTCCCTTTGACATCTTATGGACTCGATTTTCACAGCTGATTCCATAGTCACGTAAGAAACTTTCTGTTGCATACAACAAGGCGCCGGCAAATGCAACGGCAGCAAGAATGTGTCCTGAACGCTCGAACCTCGCCTGCCCCCTGCCCCCTGCCGCCTGCTCCCCAAGTAACTTTTCACACATGAGCGCACACGGAATACCCCTAAGACAGCCCCATTCGGGGTGTTCCGCCTGTTGTTGTAAATCACAGAGTGAAACCGAAACCGTTAACGTGTTGCGGTTACGCTGCTGACTTTGCTGTGGCAAAAAGGAGAAAAAAATATAAAAAACGAGGCGAGTCATTCCATTTGGGCTTTATTAAATGCGCCAGCGGGCGGGGGCAGGCCCAAAGGAGGGTTAGCTGTGGCAGAGTGTGTGCGTGCGTGTGCGTCTGTGTGTGTGTGTGTTGTGTATAAGGCAGGGCAACGTCCTGTCTCACATCTTTTTATTGCGAATTTCAGTTTTTTTTCTCACCGTTTTGCCTTTTATACTCGTTCAAAAAGTAACAAAGAGTATATTCGTTCTGTTGTTTTTGTGGAGACATGAAACTTCGTCCTCTTGTGGCTGGGCAACAGACAAAAATCTTTAGTTACCACAATTCTAAAGCTATTGGAAGTCTTCTGCTGAGTTTGAGTTGATCTCAAAATACTCTGAAATATCATAATTCCTTCATATAGTTGGCAGATAGCCCAATCTAAGCTGTTGCTGGACTGTGAACAGGCATAACTCAGTCGGTTACAGCCGACTGCAATATGCTTGCTTGTTTTTTTGTGAAGTTTATCAAACTTCTTACATTTGTTTTGTTGTAAAATGGGTGCACAAGCACATAAACACACACACACACACATGCATACAGAACACACATAGGCAAACTTTGTGATTTAATGATTGCTTTTGAGTGCCGAATCTATGAAGCTGCGCCAGGCAAGTTGGTTTGCTGTTCCAGTTTCGCATTTCAACCCACGACATACGAAATTGTTTCAATTTCTTTTCAGTGTCAGTTTTTTGTATACCCTCATAAATGGGGATTCGAATTTTGTCATGAAATGTGTTACGCATAGTAAACAAACGATAGGGTCTATATTCTTGAAGTCTGTATGTCTGTTTCTTGATAAACTAGATACATGGAACTGGGATAAACTAGGACCTCAAACGTTGAACAAACTTTACAATTATAATCATAGCAAATTGAACAACCATATCAAATCGGACAAGTGTATTACCTGGCTCCTATGGCAACAAGCGAACGAGAATTCAACAAAGGTACAAACCACATCTATGCCATGTGATCAAAAGGATATTCAATCTTCGACATTACAATGGGCGCTTTTTTTCTGGTTCTTTTCTTTTGCTGCCTGGGCAAAGATTTGTCAATTCCTTGACACAATGATGCATAACGTTATCTGAGATTTCAGACAGAGAGGGAGTGAGAGAGAGTGAGAGTGAGAGAGAAACAACAAACAACAGCTTTTGCGAATTAATCTTCTTAATGTTTGTGCCTTTGGTTTAAGGTTTTCCAGCATCCATTTCCCAGGCACTAAGTAGAGCGCTTAGGTTTTTCAAATCACATAATGCGATTGTTGATTGTTGTTGAGTAGCCTTAAAGTGAGCCGGAGTATGAGCTGTAATGCACAGGCGAATATCTCTTTGGGACTAATTGCTGCACTTGCCGCATGTTGCATGCCCCACGGCCAGTGGCTGGCCCCGCTGGCCATGGCTGGTAGCCATGGGCACGCATAATCATATCAGCTTCCACACGATTTAACAGCGACGCAATTGAGTTGCGTTCGCATGGCAACTGCTGCTCCAGCTCCAGCTCCAGCTCCATTATGTATCCTTGCCCATTGCACTTGGCTCTGTCTGGCTGACTTTTCCACACAGTTTCCATCTTTTCTTATTTTCACTCAACACTTTTTTGGCTTCGCATCGATTGCATGACAAATTGCGCAATTGCTTGCTAAAAGCATTGAAAAAGCATTCGGCAAATATGGGTTTTGTATTGTACCTACAAATTGCTCTCTCTCTCTCTCTCTCTCTCTCACACTTAATATCTATCTCTTTCTCCATTCTGTTATCCTGCGGTGCTTCCTGCTGCCATGACACTTAAACTGCGATAAAAATTCCGTTCGATAAGCATTTTGTTTATACTGTGGCATGAGCTCTGCTCGGATTGATATAAGCTGTTGTTGCCCCGCAAACAAGTTGAATCTTATAATCGATGCTCGGGCTGTTAAGGATGTACGGATGGTATTGAAGTTTTCTATATCAAAAATGAATTGTTAAGAGATCATTAATGTTCACCGCCTACAACAGAGGATGGGTCCACCTTCTACCTCCTTGACAGAAATTATAAAGGAGTACAAATATATCGGATGTATTTTTGGACTGAGATCCTTGGTCCTTGTCTGAATGCCCTTTTCCAGCTCACGATGAAAATATTTCGAAAATAAAACTAAAATTGAAAATGAGCTATGGAAGACAATGGTATATCGTACATTTGGTTTGCAGATGCTGTACCATTTCATGCCTGCCTTCGGTTATGATTGTTGTTTTTGCGAATTTCAATGGCATTTTTGTTGCTGGCCGGCCAAGCCAAGCCGAGCTACGCGTTCAACCAGCCAGGCAGACAGGCGCAGTCATAATACTCATTATGAACGGCTTAAGCGATTTCCCCAGGGTGCGCACAAAGCCTCTTCACAGTGATTGAGACGCCCATACACCCACTCACACTCACACACACACACACACCCACACACACACACATATGGGCTTTATTTATGCATATGCATACGATAAACACACACACACACACTTGGTTCCTATTTATTTTCCTTTTTTTTGTAAAAGCAATCTGAATGAAATCCGATTTGCAGCGCATACTACAAACTCAGCAAATTGGCAGCTGGAAAAGAGGAGGAATTATTGTTGGCCACATCAATCAGCTGGGGAGTTCATGTCTGTCTCTGTGTGCGAGTGTGTGCTCCTTGTCATGTTTAACAAAACATGAAAATACGTAATAATTAACGATTCATAATTTTTACGAAATTTCTGTCATTTTTTTAAGCGGCACGTGCTGCCCAAATGGACATCGGCGTCGCTTTGCTAATGAAAATAATCTGTCATCAAAGCCAATGATAAAGCCACCCCCGATATGTGCGAACAGGTGTGCCAGAGAGTACCCCTGCCCTCCACGATTCCGGCACGTACAACATCAATTACTGTGCCGAGCTCCTCCCTTGTTGGATATGTTAACGTTGACTTCGAAACTATTAACTCAATATAAGAGTAAATTGTCAGGGCTAAAAAGGGTTGCGTTTGCAGGAAATTGCATTTGTGCGGCCAAATCAGATAACATTCAGCCACGAAATGCTGACGTCCTGGGCCAGGATATAGCATTAAAAGCGCATCAGGTTGGCCAAAGGCGCATCAACAGCGGAAACTGTTGCTGTAATTACATTGGACGAACAATCAAGAAGCAAAACGAGGAAGAAAGGCTATCTTCGGCACGCCGAAGATCTAATACCCTTGCAACCTTTTAATGCCGAGAAAATGGTTAATGCCAAGCTTGGTGAAGGTATCTTGATAAACAAAAAAGGCTTTTAATCAAAAACCTAGTTTTCGACCGATCGTTCCTATGGAAGCTATATGATATAGTGCTCCGATCTTAAAAGGATTTTGCATATATATGAGGAGCTTAGTAAAACTTATAAATGCCGAGTTTGGTCAAGATAACTTAAAAAACAAAATGTTTTTTCATACAAAATCTTAATTTTCGACCGATCGTTCCTATGGCAGCTATATGATATAGTGGTCCGATCTTAATAGGATCTAGCATATATGTGAGGAGCTTAGTAAAACTAATAAATGCCAAGTTTGGTCCAGATATCTTGTAAAACAAAATATTTTTTCATACAAAATCTTAATTTTCGACCGATCGTTCCTATGGCAGCTATATGATATAGTAGTCAGATCCAGCTGGTTTTGACATATGTGCTGCGTGCAACAGAAAAAGGGACTTCTGCAAAGTTTCATTACGATAGCTTTAAAACTGAGAGACTAGTTCGCATAGAAACAGACAGCCGGACAGACGGACAGACGGACAGACGGACATGGCTATATCGACTCGACTGTTGATGCTGATCAAGAATATATATACTTTATGGGGTCGGAGATGTCTCCTTCTATGCGTTACACATTTCACGACAAAATTATAATACCCTCTGCAAGGGTATAAAAATATCCATCAAATATAAGAAGCTGAAGTATGTCGAATTTTAAATGCTCTTACTCGCAGGGACAATGTTTGAGAATCAATAAATTATTAAGAAAAAGCATTTATATTCATCTGGTTTTGGCGAGCTTTCCATATTGAAAGAATTTTTTTCGTTTTGGATACTTGGAACATAGCTGATAGACCCTGGAATACACTCAACTAGAGAACTGGTCATTTGCGCCCTACTCACCCATCCCGCAGCGTTCATCTTGGCATTTGCTCCATGGCCTATCCTTGACTTCAGCTTTGTTTGCGTCATTAAATTAAATATCCTGCTTTTCCCTCCGCCCTGTCCTTGAGACCTTTGGCCGAGTCTATGTCTGTGGACACACAATGCGCGCAATTTCTGTCATTTCCTTAATAGAAATCTTATCTTTTGTGACGCCTATGCGTTTGAGTCTCCGTACTGATGGCTCCAGCGCTAAGCCGGATATCGCACCTTTGACATCTGCCCGCGGGGAGCCGGGGTGCGCTTAACTGGACATTATTGTTGCCCGATTCGTCTGTGTGTGTGTGTGTGTGTGTAGCTGAGTAGCTTAGTAGCCCAGCGCTTCAAATTTAGTGTGACATTCATATATTTCGGAACAAGCTCTTTCGTAAAACCCGAAGTAATAAAATTCAATTACTTTCATAACTAGAAATAGACTGAAAAGAAATAGAAATATCCTCTATCTCTAATGAGCTGCTGCCCAGTCAAGACATATAATAGCTGCGGCTGCGAACAAAACCAGCCACAGGTCGCCGCCTGCTTTAACAAGCAGCCAAACCGTTCGCCGCTCAGTGATGCACTGGGCCCATTTCCGGATGAGGTCATAATGACGGCGCTGGATCGCATCCTCTACTACTTAGGCGCAACCAAAATATGCCACCAGCTCGATATGGCTGACATGCGTAATGAAAGCACAGACACACATCATTTTGCTTGCTATATCAATTAAATTCCCATATCGCAGGGCAAAGCTTGACTTCTGCTCCGACAGATCCGATTTTGTGCCCCAAGGTCAGTGGCTCTTCCGTTTGCAGCGGAACATGTGGCAACATTGGGGTGCCTAAGTGCAACAGCAACACCAGTTTGAGTAAATATGCCAGTGCTAAGTCGATGGCCAAGTGTAAATCGCCAACCGTATCCTGCACTTCGCCGAAGACGTCCAGTCAGAGATCCAAGTGTACCATAGGCAAGCCCGTAAGCCATCCACGACTGCGCACGCCACGCGTGGACTTCGCCAATCCGGTGAGCGATACTCGTCAGGTCGCTGGCGGCCCAACCATACCGGAGCGCATGAAGCGCTCACTCTCGACCTGTTCCATAGCATATCGTCGGCTGAAAACCAAGCTGCACGATTGTGGACAGAAATGGCTGTGGACGCGCTTGATGCGCTCCGAGAATGGCTGCCACGTCTACGAGGTGTACAAGAACTCGGATGTTGAACATGCCCCTAGCAAAATGTCGGGTGCCAAGGAACCAGTCATCCTATTTCTGGTCATGCCCAACGGCCAAGTCACTCCATTCGAATCGCTGTCGACCTACTAGAGATTGGAGGCACCGATGATATTAACTATTCGAAATTTCTGTATGCCAATGTGCACATCAATTGACGTTATACAAAATAATTTTTATAATTGTTATTTTTTTAAATCTATATGATGCGGACGGCTAGTAAATTTTAAAAATAGCGAAATAAATTAAGCAAGTTGAAGGAGTAGATTCATATAAGATCAATTGAAATACTTTTTTTTATACAAAATATAACAATACTTTAATATATTATCTCAGTTTCTTTAAATTCTTTTTAGGAATGAATATTTAGTGAGAAAATTACTTTTAAAAAATTAAACTTTGTTCGATTACCTTTAACAAATACTTTCATAGCTGCCGTTAGGCAATCCGAATACCCTTGCGGAATAGCACATAGACCAAACCGGTGCTAGCTAACATGTAGAGCATTAAGATTGTCACACATTCTGAACTGCTACGTTTTGATGGCTCCAGCGTTAAATTGACAAGGCCCGTGAGAAGATTCGAGAGCATAAAATGGGTAAGTCCGTTCATATTAATTGACTCCACTAAGGCAGGCAAAGGAATTGATGGATCAGCTTTGTCATCAAGCGGCTCCGCCATTTGGCACCAAAAGGCAGAACTCAAAGACGAACGAGCAGAGAAACAGAATTGTCGTTCCTACGCTGAATATCCACAGAACATAGCCTGCGTTAAAGGTCACACGCGCTATGCCAAACAGAAAGACACTGACAAACACTAGCGTCCAGGTTGTTATGACCACGAGCAACATGTTGCGCAGCTTGGCCATGAACTGATTATAGTTAAGCTTATCCTTGGACTTATACCACTCGCCACCCCATATGCTGAGCAAGTAAAGCGCTATGGAGCCTGGCAGGGCGCTTAGGCCTTCACGATTTGCCCTCAGAAAGCCAACGCGATCCGCATCCGACATGACAAAGTCCGAGAGACCCAGCTGCAACAGAAGCTCGTGGAGCGCCAAAATAGCTGTTGAGAAAAGGTTTTACAAGAGCTGAAGCACTGGCAAACTGCATACTTACTAATGGACAGCGGTAGTAGTTGCTGATGGGAGCGAGCCAGCAGACTGGCAAGGCTGCCAAGGAGCTTTGTGAATCCCAATAAAAAGAAGGCATTCAAATGCTGGCCATACTCGTGCTCATCCTGATGGTAGTCTATCACTGTGATGACAACAGTGCGTAACAGGCCTAGTGTTAGCAATTGTAACACCACTCTGAGCTGCCTTTTCAGATCACCGAAATACCGGGAACGATGCGACACCACGCCCATTGACATGACAAACATGCCAATGCCCACATCCATTAATGATGCTCCATATCTACGACTTTTCCGCCACTCAACGGGAAAAGCTTTAAAATCAATTGCCAAAATGGCACAGCCCGTGCACACATACGCCGTAGACCGCACGAGCGTAATAGCCGAAGGCTTCTGCCCAACCTTGTAACAGTGGCTAGTCGCGGCTGCAGAAGCTCTGCCCCAAATGTCAGAGTGCCAAAGCAGGAAGGCAATAAGTAAAGCAGCTAACGCACAAACATATTCATTATAATCACTAGTCACTGTATTACTGAATATTGTGGGCGTGGCAATCAGCAGGAACTCTATTAGGAAGCGTCGCGTTGAACGCAATGGCAAATGTTGGCAAAGCAGCTGCGATAACGTGATGCCCATCAATGTTGGTAATATGGCAGTCATTACATGCAGACCAGCTCGCAGGGAATTCAACGAATCCTTATCTGGAATGTTTATCAGAGATGCGACATCCGTGTGGGGACTACAAGCCTTTTGCTGCATGTAATTTTGAAATATGTGTAGCGGAGCTGATGGGAAACATTTATCCGATGTAACGTACGCATCATAGTGGTAGATTTTATTATCGCCAGACGCTAGAGCACTTGCACCACCCATTGTTAAGTAGGTGGGCTTAAACCGCAGTTCACGTAAATTTCCAATTGTGCCGCAAACAAATAAAAAACATATGATATGGCAAGAGCTGCCACAGTCCAGCGAACACTCCCATCGCTAACAATATCGCTGTGTCGATACATTTGACTTTCAAGCGTTGCCACATCACATTTCAATAAATTAAATCGCCAGAGAATGTTATCGATACTCGATATTATTGAATCGATAATACCAGTTGAAGTTTAAATAAATAAATGCATTGGTTAAACAAATCACAAGGCGCTAAACTAAACTAAAGCTCATCATGCTGAGTTGTGGTTTTCGTCTGAGGGAAATCCTTGTGGGCGCGCACTTTTGTAGCCGCCTGAGCGACTAGACGTTCAAATTCATCCACATCAAAACGATAATTTGTAAACTTGGCATGCGCGCCACCCTCCGGATGATGACCCTCATCTTGGGGATATACGAGATCAGGTTGCTCCCAGGTGACATAGTGTACGCCACGCAGACGTGCCAGATCCTTGTAACAATTGGGATCCTCGCAGTTGTACAGCTCAAACAGGCATGCCCAATTGGGCAGAAAGAGCAGGTGCGTTAGCCCAGCCCCATGCATGCCAATCAAAATATCTGAATTTCGCGTGATTGCCAATTGCTCGGTAAAGGAGAGACTGTGTGGGTATAAGTTAACTACTGGCTTAAGGAATATTATATTAAAAAGTTACCGTTCGTATGAGACGCGCTGCACAACGTACTCCTCATTGTTCTCCAACTGGGCTAACAGATCGTTCTCGTTGAGCACCTGTCTGTACTTTGTGCGACGCGATAAATATGTTATGCGCAGCTTACGCTGTGGCAGTGGCGGCTCGAAGGGTATCTGCAGGCGATGCAAAATGAACTCGGAGAAGGCGCGAAACAAACCGCTGTTGGAGCAGCCCTGAATCTATAAATGCAATGGACATTTTGGGTTAGGTTTTGATAGGCATTAAGGTAAACATCAATTACTTACAATGGGCGTATTGTAAAACAGTCCGAAGATCATGCGTGGGAGCAACGGCAGCACGACATTCCGGAAGCATACACGCTTGCCCTGCACATCGCTCAGCGTCCAAATAGGTCGCTGTGTAAATGCCTTAAAGGTGTCCCGGAACGGTGAATCATATGGATAAGTCTCCCATATGATTATCTGCACATCTGTGTTAAACGCAGCCGGATGCGATTGATTCACAAACAGCGAGGCATACAAATTGAAAAAGTCACAGAAATGATGATACATATTGTACGTGGCATCGATTTTCATGATGAATGTGGGCACATTCAAAACCATGTCACAGGCGCCACTCTCCAGCAGCGGCTGCGGCAGCATATCAAAATTACGCAGCTCCGGTCCCCACGATTGAAGTGCAGACCCAATGTGTTCCATTTCGCTGTTGAGACGTGTGCGATTCAGCTCACAATGACCCAAAATCTGGCCGGGCTTCAGTACATCCATATGATAGCGAATGCGCTCCTTACGCTGCGGCAGATCGCGCAGATCGAAGAGCAGATTTCGACCACGACAGAAGCGTAGATATCGAGTGCATTCCAGCGATGAGTCAGTCAGGTATTTAGGCAAGCACTGGGGCATCAGTTCGGCGAGCTGCTGTTGTATAAAACCAAAGTCCGCCTGGTAGTAGAAGGTCTGCACCTGCGCCTCCTTGCTCTGCACCCAGCCGGTGTGGTCACCAGGACAGTGGGGCGTCTGAAAACGCGCCTCGGCGCTGCAATTACGCTCATGCCCCCAGCAGGCACGAGATTCCGTTCGGGTTGTTGCATTAACAGACAACAGTTGGCGCTTAAGCTTGGGAAAAGTGTTGAGGTAGCGTACGAGATGATCGGACGGCAAATTGGGCAACGTCAGCGTATGCTTCGTTGCGTCCGGGTTCGTCTGGGCAAGACTCTGGCACAGCTGCAGCGACAGCATAAGCAGCGCATTGAGTATTAACAGTTGGAGCATCTTTATAAGACTATTAAGTACATTCGTTGGCTCACACACTTTCTAGACGACGCTCACATTTTCAACGGCTGCATTTCACGGCCAACAATGGGCAGTGCTTGCGCGATGATCTCACTTGTCGGCTGATAGATGATGATTATGATTTAGTTAATTCCAACGGCAGACACAGCGACAGCAGCTGCCTGCGCCCGTCCATCAAAGGTGCGACATGCCAAGAAAAAAACACTAAAACCTGCTTAGAACCAGCAGCTGTTTCTTACAGCTGTTCCAAAGACAGGGTGACCATACTATGATAAATGCTAAGAAATCACAAGGTTACGCCAATAGCTCGCCGTTTACAGTGTGCGAAGAGTGTGAGAGAGAGAGTAGACAAACATTTGGGGCGCTTTGCATTTATTATTATTATTATTTGTCTTTTTATAAGCACTGTAACTGCAGCACAGAACAGCACAGCACAGAAACTGTTTTCTTTTGTTTTTTTTTTTTTAATTTTTAGCACCGCTGATACCGCATCAACTAAATTTCGATGCAGTATGTTCTTAAAAGTTCTGACGTCACTTACTCAACCACACAGCATATCTGAAAAGGCGGCCACCTTAATTTAACTGAACACATCTCTGTTCGACGAACTGGTCTCATTGCATTTCGCATTTGACTCTTGAAGGGTATAGTTTTCTTCTGCGTATACATTTTTTAATTAATGCTGGTAACTAAAGCCACATATCACGTGTAATTGAAGTTAACTACAATGCGTAATGTGCCGAAATCGTGCGTATTCAAATCAAATACAATTATTTCAATATTCCTACTAACATGTCAATCACATTCCTCTACAGACTCGGCCTATTAGTTACAACACCTGGCGGCAGCGCTGCCGGAGGAGCCACAGACAGTGGCATATCGACAAGTGGGCGACACAACAGCTTGGAGGACATCAATCTGGATCAATTTCTTAAGACCATCAACTACGAAGACACAGTCAAGCAGCTGGACATATACTATGGCATCGGTAAATAGCGTAATTAGTCAGAAGCACCAATCTTTATCGTACTGCCCTCACTTTATATAACCTTGGCGGCGACTGTGTAGGGCAGCCAATTAAGCATCAATTGTTGCCACGACGCTGCGTCTCATCGTGTCGCGTTTTTGATTCTATTTATAAGCATTTTGCAAAATATCGGCAGACATTTTGCTAGCGTCTTCGATATATTGCTCTCGGGGTTACTCTCCCTTCGCTCTGACTCTCTAGCTCTCTCCAATGCAAACATTTGGGGTTTGTTTATTTGCATTTGTCAACAAAGCCTCACAGCATGTGCCGTAAGCATGCGTGCTAAAGCCATTGACACTTGACTAATCAAGTCTTAGCACTCTGTATTTAGAAATGAGATTATTAGATTTATGAATTAGTTCAATAACCCAGAAGAAGATATTTGCTCAAAATATTAACTTTGTTGTTTCAAATAATTGTCCGCCAATTAAGCGAACCATAAACTAAAACCAAAACAAACAATATGGTTAAGGAAAAACCTTTCGAGGAAGACCTAGGTCCAAAGTATAAGAACCCTTGGACTCAACTTTAGACCTATTCCTGCAAACCAGGGAGTTGTTAAAGCTTTATATTAATCTTATTTCAATACATTTCGCCCCTCCTGTAGTTAAACGCCAGCTGCTGCGCTATCAGAGCCCCATCACAGGCCTGTTTCCGGTGATGAGCACCGATCAGGTGGTGGGTTCGGTGCGTGACAGTGTCTATTGTGCTGCTGCCGTTTGGAGCTTGTACCAGGCGTACAGACGCATCGATGATGATCGCGGCAAGTCATATGAGCTCGGCCAGAGCACCGTCAAATGCATGCGCGGCATTCTGGAGTGCTGGGTGAAGCAGGCATCGCGCGTGGAGCTCTTCAAGCAGCGCCAGTCCAATCAGCATGCGCTGCATAGCAAATTCCAATTGCACACGGGCGAAAAGATCTATCCGGATGAGTTCTACAATCATTTGCAAATTGATTGCGTGAGTAGGGACGAGCTTCTTATCCGGCATACCTAATCGAACTCACCATTTGCTTTTTCACAGGTCTCCTTGTATCTGCTTTTTCTAGTGCAGATGATCACCTCGGGCCTGCAGATTATTTATACACACGATGAGGTGGCCTTTGTGCAGAATCTGGTTTACTATGTGGAGCGTGCCTATCGCACGCCCGATTTTGGCATGTGGGAGCGTGGCTCCAAGTACAACAATGGCACACCCGAAATACACGCGTCTTCTATTGGTAAGTCCACTCTAAGCTAAGAGATTATCCCATGCTAATGTGATTTGTTTTAGGCATGGCCAAGTCCGCGCTGGAGGCCATCAATGGTTGCAACTTGTTCGGCGAGAAAGGCGCCTCCTGGAGTGTCGTCTACGTGGACATCGATGCGCACAATCGTAATCGCAGCATCTTTGAGACGATGTTGCCGCGTGAGTCTAGCTCGAAGGTATGCATATTTAACAATTACGACATATATGCGGTCTTGTAACTCCTTCTCGCTTTCAGGGCGTGGATGCATCGCTGCTGTTAACGCTTTCCTTCCCAGCCTTTGCCTCGCATGAAGATCGCTTGGTGGAGCAGACCAAACATAACGTGGTCAATCGGCTGCGCAGCAAAATGGGTTTCAAGCGTTTTACGCGCGATGGTTTTCTTAGCAAAGCGGAGGACAAAACGCGTCGGTACTATCAGGCCGGCGAGTTGAAGGAGTTCGAGGGCCTTGAGTGCGAGTGGCCATTGTTCTTCATATCGATGATCATCGATGGTGTCTTTAAGAATAACAATGAACAAATCGAGGAGTTTCAGAATGATTTGCGCCGCTGTCTGCACACCGATGCCAATGGTGATCCAGTGGTCACCATGTACTATGCGCCAGATGGCGAGGGCTCCTATATGCGTGCGCCATCCCAGTCGCTGTTTCTCTGGGGTCAGTCATTCTTCATCATTGCCCAGCTGTTGACCGCTGGACTGCTGCACATCAACGAACTGGATCCGATCAGACGCTATCTGCCCAGCTATAATCGACCACGACGCGCCGGTCGTTATTCGGCTTTTCAGGTGAGTTGTGGGCGGTGCGGGTAACTGGGTGTCAGGGGCAATACAAAACTATACATTAATATATACCACTGAACCGGGGGACAAGGGCTCAGCTAACTGCCGGCGCCGCTGCTGCGTTTCTGTGTCTGCTGTGTGTTCGCTGTCTAATTGGTATTCGATTTAATTTGTAATGTTTCTTTAGTTTCTATTATACCTTGGGTTAAGTAATTGAATTGGCTGTTTAATACTACTTATACATATATGAACATATATATATATATATATTTTGTCCATTCTCTACTACCACATATATACAACAATTACTACTACACTACTACTGCTCCAATACCCAAAACAAAACCAAAAACTATATACACCCACAACCCATACACAAAACCCAAACATTTGTAATTCTATTGGTTGGCATACAATATTATAAACAGGGCAAAGCTTTCGATGATAAACACAAAGTAAGTAGCCCAAATTCCTATACAACAAATTACCACGCACTCAATCTGATCGATATATCGATCTATTGTCAAAATTATAACTTTTATGTTACAAAAAAAAGAAGCGCTTCTTTATTATTTTTTTTTTTTTGTTAGATGTTTTGCACATTTTTTATCAAAATTTTATTATTTCGCGACACACACACAAAAAGCACTGATCGATAATATGCGTATGTATATGGTATAGTGTATATATACGACATTATTTCGATCCATCCCTGCAGGAAATTGTATATTGCGGTTCGAATGATTAAAACAGAGCAAACTATCTCAGATAAGCTGGTCTGTAATGATGCATTGTTTTTTTTATAGATATTTATTTTAAACTAATAGCCCACAGATTCTATAACCCTTTCAGAAGAAAGTAACCTTTTCTCTTTCGTCTAGATCTGAATATACTCAGTATAAATTTCTTCATGAAATCATCATCATCTGTAATTGAAGTTTTTCTTGTCGTATTCATGTTGTTGTCAGGTTTATAAACTTTAATGACTTAAACAGAATTGAGTTTTTCGAATATTTCAGATATATCAAAAGTAATCTCTACGTAGAGCCCAGCATTTCCTGCTGGGATACATACATACACACACATACAAAATACTTATGCCTTTTAGTTGCTTTTTAAAAACAAAAGAAAAGATAGAAAATGATTTACAATTATCATTTGATACGATGGCTGCGTTTATTGTATATAGTTAAATTAATTACCCTTGCTTACTTGTATCTAAAACAAAAGTATTTTCTTTACTCTTTTCGGTACTGTTTCTTATCCGTAAAAAAAAATATAAAAAAATCTACTGCATATTTTGTTTCCACACACGCTCTATACATAGGCTAAACCGGGCACTGTAAGTAATGGTTCACCAGATCTTGGGTTCTTCCACTTCTACGTAGCATTCAGTTTGGCTTCTTGTTCCTTAACCGTTTGTACTTAACCACCAAAGCAAGCAATTAATAGTTACTCAAAACTGATTAATACTTTTTTGATTTATATTTTCTGTTTTCACCTTTTCTTTTGCGGGAAGCAAATGCTTTAGATAAAACTAGCAGAAAAGTCCGCATATTTATTGCAAATATAAAATGAACTTGTTTCCACTAATTAAATGCCCATTGTTAAACGTACATATACATATTTATTTTTCTACTAAAAAAACAAAACCCAAACATTAAATAGAAACGACGCGTACCGCTAATATTGGATGCAATGCAGGTAATTAGTGGTTATTTTGTGCGGGTCCTGAGCTAAGAATCTCATCTCTCTCCCTCTCTCAACCAATTGGCACTTCGAACGGCAAAAACTTTCAAAATTTGGGATTAATATTACCTATTTCATTTGATATACTTAACAAATCAAGGCTGCAACCCACAAGAATTGATGTCGCTTGCAGTTTCTAAGCCTTGGTTCGAACAATTTATAGAAATTCTTTTCCACCTGAATCTTGAATAAACAAAATTGAAAGAAATCACTTGAAAATGTACTAAGGTTCGTTATTATACGGGTAGTTCTTATGGGCAACGGGTTTGAGTTCAAGCAAGGGTCCAAATACTTTACTTACTTTTAATGGGAATTGCAGTTTCGAACCGGATGGGCTTAAAACTGGCTTGCAGCCTTGAAATGCAGCTAAAGATTATTCTTTATAACTTTATAGTTTTCTAATCCACAATTGCCTGAACTAACGATTGTTAATTAAATACTTTATTCTAGCTGTAAGTAATATATTTCTGTACAGTTTTGTTACCAGTTATTTTTGCCCTCTCTCTTTAGTGTTTTGTGTCTATGGGCATGTTTAAAGTCCTCAACACCTCTTGTCCTGTATGCTCCACCTTTCTTCCCACCTTCCTTTCTCTGTCACTGTTTGACTCTCCGCTAGCATCCTTTGTGCCACCAATTGTTTTATTGATTGTTATGCTAATTGTTTATGCATTTTGGCATTTGGCTAGTACAATTTTTTACTTTCCCATGTGAAGAATTGGCTATATGCATTTTCTAACTACCTAACACCAGTAGATAGTGTCTTAAATATCATTACTTACCGTTGTTTCTGTGCCATCCTTACAGGGCACCGCCACAGATTTGGTGGTGCAAATTGTGCTTATCGCCGAGTCCATGCGTCTGCAGGCCATGATGGCCACCTATGGCATCCAGACCCAAACGCCGCATGAGGTAAGTGAGAAACATATTAAAATTCATATTACCGATCAATATATATATAAAAATATTACTTACAGGTGGAACCTGTGCAAATCTGGAGCTCGACCGAGCTGATCAAAGTCTATCAGCATCTGGGTGTCAATCACAAGGTGGGCCTCTCAGGTCGTCCTTCGCGCCCAGTTGGCTCGCTCGGCACCAGCAAAGTCTATCGCATCTGCGGCATGACCGTTCTCTGCTATCCGCTCATATTTGAGGTGTCAGATTTTTATTTGTATCGCGACATGGCGCTTTTGATCGACGATATCAAAACGGAGCTGCAGTTTGTGGGCAAGTACTGGCGACTGTCCGGCAGGCCCACAGTCTGCCTGCTAATACGCGAAGAGCACATGCGGGATCCGCAGTTTAAGGAAATGCTTGATCTGCTTGCCATGCTCAAGAAGGGCTACTGCGATGGCATGAAGGTGCGCATTGGCCGACTCCAGAATCTTATCAGCAGCTCCTGCATCGAGCATTTGGATTTCATGAACCAAAGCGATCTAACAGACAACGAGAATGCATTCTCACAAATCAATCATGAGTATATTGGTTATCAATCACTGACAGATGTGCCCAAGGCGCTTACCTATGTCGAGGAGAAGATCTCCGTGGCGGTAAGTCAAACCGTTGGATAATCTACCGCTTCCTAGACTAACCTTTGAGTTTTTACAGCACTTTGACAGCAAGCCCACGCCGGATATTATCAATGCGCTGCGCAACACTGAATCCATCTATTGCCTGTGCCAACTGTGGGGCATTCTACTCAATCGCGAGGGCTCCCACTTCGAGGTTAATGGCCTCAACGTGAGCACGGCGCTGACGCAGCTCTATCACCGTGCAGGCTCGTTGCGCTATTGGCGCGCCGTGCGCTACTGTTCCTCGTTGCTGCATCACATTGTGGACTCAATCAGTCCATTTATAACCACTGTGCTGGTTAATGGAAAGGAGCTAACCGTCGGTATCATTGGCCAAAAGGAGACAGTCTTCGATAAGCCGATGACTCCCGCCGAGATTCAGAATGTCATGTATACCAGCGTGCAGCCATATAATGTGATTCAGGCGGTGCTGCAGCAGGAGGTGGTTTTATATTGCGGCCGTCTTATAGCCACAAATCCGTCCATGTTTCGTGGCATATTGAAAATA
This sequence comes from Drosophila kanekoi, assembly GCA_037075305.1. NCBI lineage: Eukaryota > Metazoa > Arthropoda > Insecta > Diptera > Drosophilidae > Drosophila > Drosophila kanekoi. The sequence continues at coordinate 1,031,402 of JBAMCE010000478.1, forward strand.
CGCATTGGCTGGGTGCTTGAAGCCATGCGCATCTACTTGCAAATCTCTGGACAACAAAGCATTGACGTGGACAATTTATCGCCGTTCCAGGTGCGCATTCTCCTGCAGAAGGTGCTCACTGTCAGTGAATGGGCCGTGGAGGAAAAGTAAGCGTATTTTCGTGAATTATTTCAATCGTTAATGTTAACTATTTCCCGTCAGACTAACAACGCTGCAGCGCCGCCAGCTGGAGGGCTGTCTGTGCCGCGTGCCCAAGCACTTCTATAACAAGATCTGGGAGATTCTGCAACGCACGCCACAGGGTATATTGACGCAAGGTAAACTTTTGCCAGCCACACCCACGCTGACCAGCATGAGTCGCGGCGAATTGACCTTCAACTTGCTGGTAGAGGAGACGCTCATCTGCATTGATCGTCCGGAGCGACGTCAGATTACCGTCGAGCTACTCTGCATTGTGGCCACCATCCTAAATCGGTAAACCAAATCCCGTTTTGTATAGGGGCAATGCTCTAATGTTTCCTCTTAATTACAGCAATCCCGAGCTGCATTTCAAGCAGGCGCTCGATTTGGATGGTATCATTGCCGAAGCCTTTGCCATGTACTGTAAGGACAACAATATACAGCTTCAGCCGAAGTCGTCGGAGCAGCAAACCCTGCCAAATAAGCAGGGGGATCTAACCGCCTTTTATTCGCTGCCCTACTCGGAGACGACGGGCTATTTGGCGCGTGCTGCTGTTAACAAAGTGCTCCAGGGCGGCGTCTTTTCGACTGCCGAAGACGGTGTGCAGCTCGATGGGGATCACTTGCACGATGACAATTGCAAAGTGTCCTAAGACGATGTGTTCTATTTAGCTTTTGTACATAGCATAGTACAGCATATCCTTGTTGACCAAAAACTAAAACCGCTATCCAAAGTAGTTCGAATTTGTAGCCTATTCTATTTTATTTTAATGTGTGCCACCATCTTCTTGTCCTTTAAGTTTATAATTAAATGTTATCTAAATAAATAATGCTGTTTGTGGAGTAGCGACATAATTTCGCCGACGTCGATATCGTCGAATTAAAGCGAATTAATTCAACTGGCAAAATGTATAAAACGGAGATATGCCGGCAAAATTATGACGCTGTGCCCTATTTGTCTTAATAGGTGATCAATCCGCAACTCCCGTGAGCAAAAAGGTGAGTGCATCTTTATTTACAGGAAATATTTCACACATAATTGTTGGAAAACTACCAAATTTGAGGCAAAGGAAAGGCCGATCCTGGAAAGTTATGCCATATTGAAATCGTGGGGATCTATAGATCGATTTCCATCTAATATTTTTAATTTCCGAATTTAACCAATATTCATAAATTGTGACTAAATTTAGACTTTAAATTTTTGAATGACCATCAAAAGCCCTGCTACGTACGAGTCGAAAGAGGTACGATATTCAAAAATCGGCGTAAGTTTACCGGAGTTATTTCAAATCAAGTCTTTTAAACAACATTTTTAAATGTCGATATCTCAGGTAAATGTTTGCCAAATTGTTACCTCTCTGTCCAAGGCTTAGTGAATAGGTCAGTAGCAGGGGCGATTGGAAAGCCCTTGAAATGGTTGCGTTTGTAAAGCCCTGCATCAGGGCTTTATGCAATGCCCTACCAAGGCGTATCGATTATATGCCAATGCCCCCTGCTTACATCACCTTCAAGGTGGATGGTTATAAAAGCAACCGTGTCCGTGGTTCGCTCGGTTTACTATAATTCCAACGTTTGTCGGTTCAACATGCGGGCACCCGAGTGGATGAGCAATGAAATGGCACGTTTAACATCCAAACTGGAGCGCTATAAGCCAATAGGCAGTGGCTACAATCGCATACAGTCCATACGTCTGTCCAAGAGCGTTACACAGATGCTCAACAATCCTCTGCCCAAAGCCGCCAACAACAGCACAGTCAATGCAATACGCAAGGAGGAGAGCTCCTTTACGACTCCACGACGCCGCGGCGTGCTCAGTCGCAGCGAATCCCAGTGGGAGGAGGTGTATCCAGCGGTCAAATTTAGTCGGCAGCAGAGCAACGAGAGCGACAACAGCCTGGACAGCCGTGACATCAAATTCACGCACTATCGCAATTGCTCAACGCGCATCACCTGAATCCAGCCTACTATCCCATCCGAGGATTTCATGTTATTTACATATTTAAATATTTGTTAATGAAAATAAATTAAGGTATTGAATAAATTAAACTGTGCAAGTTAGACAATTTTTATAAATGACCAGAACTAATATAGAATGACCAGATTTATATAGAACATAATTTCCTTCATCTGGCAAGGATTGTAAAGGATTATAAAACGTTTCCTTCAGTCGAAAAATTCAATAACAATTTGGTACAATTAATTTTGATTCTCTATTTGCATTTCATATGATTTTTGATAGAAATTTTAAATATTACAACGCTAAAAATAGGTACATTTATTTGCTAAAGTTAGTTTTACTTTTACGCTTATATTGTTCGCTGCTTGGTATAAAAATTAGTTTAGTGTTTGCTCAGTTTATGACATTTGTTTATTTGCTCTAATATGTATGTATAAAATAGATGGATAGTTGTAGTTGGGTGTGTGTATTTCGATCTATAGCTAGTTGGAGATTGCCTATTCGAGATACATATACATATGTAGTTAGTATAAAGGCATAATAGATAACTTTGATATTGATTTGAAGCCAAACACATTTAAAGCGTTTTCTAATTGTTGCATTTTGATATGAAATTGCGGTCTAACAGTTAAGCAAAAGATATTTGCATGCGGTAGATATAAAAAACAATATGTGATATATATGATATGCCTAGAAATAAATTCAACGCTTTTATAGATGCAACATACACAGATATATATATATATATGATAATAGTTTAGTCCGTAACAAACTTTTCAACATATAGAATACATAATATCAATTAGTTTTTATTTTGTTTTCTAAGGCAACATAAATACATATTTACGTAGAAAATATTTGATGTTATTTGAAGTTTGCGCACACGACACGAATTACATTTACATATGATATATGAGACATTACATTAAATACAAATATTTATATATAAATATAAATATAAAACATTTATTAATTATGTTTTATGATTTAACTTACACAAATAAGTTGAATGCTTCATGCATATTTTAATTATATGTTTTACAATAAAGTTATTTGTAAAATGCTAAAAATCCCTGAATATGAGTTCTCATTATTATTATTATTTATATTATTAATCTTTTATATGACTTAGGTATTAACTTAGGCAAATTCTCTATCAATTCGTTTAGCTAATCAATTTTAGTTTTAAGTTAACAAACTGCAACACTTTTCGCTTACTTAAAATTAGTTAGACTGTTCGTTTTAGTTACAATTCCTATATAGTATGCATAAATGTATTGTATGCCCTATAGAACATGCACTAACTAGCTAATTAGTTGGTGTACAATTTTCATTAACGTTTACACGCTGTTTTTTAACACACGGCAGTACTTGACAAAGTTTAACTACACAAATATTGTAATTAATTGTAAGTGTGTTTTGGTGATGTGTGTGTGTGTGTGTGTATGTGTGTGTGTGTATGTGTGTGTGTGTATGTGTGTGTTTGTATTTTGTATATTGTTTCTCTAACTAATTGCTGTATAAATATAAAAAAGGGCTATGAAACCTACGTTAACGAAACATACGTACTAAACATACGTAAACAAGATTCTAATTAACTCAAACATTTAGATTAGACCTATGTTATTGTTGTTGTTGTTGCTGTTGATATTGATGTTGTTGTAGCTGCTCGGGCCGACGCACGCTCATGCGACTGGGTATGGAATCGGTATCGCCATCGTCATCCATATAATCCTCCTTGGGACGCGTCCATTTGATCAGCGTTTCGGGTGAGCGATACAGGAAGAGTAATTTGGCAAAAAGATCCTCCTCCAAAGCGAACTCCAGTGCCTCACGCACCTGAAAAACCATAGAATTAATTTGACTTCTCGTATAATTATATCTTTTATGTAACCAGGTATATGTCTAGGCATAGCTGCAGCACCCGATCCACGTAGGGCAAGTCCTCAAACATGATTTTACGATTTTGGCCACCAATAAACGATTTCATGAAGCGCGAGGCCAATAACACGAATGTAGTATAAAGACCAATGATGCTGGGAGGGGGAAAAAATGAAAGAAAAATACATTAGTTATCAGGCAGATATTTAATGGAGGAATTGCTACTCACCCGCCCGCTGTAAGAAAACTGAAAGTTGATGGGAATTTCTTGTCGTTAAACGTGTACATTACGATGCCCGAGCTGCAATCACTGTAGGGCAAGTCCTTAAGCGTGTTCGTGTAAAAGTTGTCAGAGCAAAAATCGCGTATCTCCCACCAGAGCCCATTGGTTGCGTTATCGCGATGCATTTTAATGACCAACGGTCGATACTCCTGCTCCTTGCCACTCAGCACAGTTACGACAAACGCATCACCCGAGTTGAGCACCTTGATGAACTTGGGTATCATGCTGGGCAACACCACGACCACTTCACTGGCGTTTTTGGCTGGGATGGTGGCATTGGCATTGATGGTGCCATTCGCATTGGTGGTGACATTCGCATTGGTGGTGTCGTTTGCACTGGTGGTGCCATTGGCATTGGTGGTGTCACTGGCACTGCTATCGACCTTGCCATCCAGTTGCTCATATGTCTCGTCGAGCATATTGATAAGTGCAGTGCGTCCCGCGAAGGTTTCATCCAGCTTGATGATGTGCTCATCGCCTACGTTTTCCTTGAGACCCTTGGCGGGCGCCTTGCGGGTCAGCGAATATGAAAAACGCGCAATGAGCGTGTGATCTATAAGATATATTGATAAATGATAATCTATTTTCGGCTTACAACAACCGTTAAAAACTTACTCATTCGCAAATCGTTGGCCAAACGCTGCCTATCCGGCGGAGCTATATTCCACAGTGAGGGCGAGTTGCCCGCCAGCTTGACAGCAGCGACATCGGTGGCATCGTAGCCAGTTATGAAGGTCAACGCCTGTTTGTTCTTAATGAACGCGTTCGTCATCTGGCCATACATCTTGGAGTCAATCTCAAATATGCTATCATAGTTATTGGTCGTATAAATGGGATCGTAGGGACCAATGCGTATGGACACCGACACCTGATAGGGCACATTCGAGGTGCCCACTGCATTGCCCAACGCAAACAAGCAGAGCGGTCCCCAAATACAGATGACAATCAATAAAACGACAGTGCCGCCCATTATTAGCTTAGAGAGGGAGGGCTTTTTCTGTGCGCGAATTGCAGGGAAATCCGTTTCCGATTGCCGTGTGCAACGTATCAGATATATATTCGAGAAGATGTCCTCCATTTTAAGCCAATCAAAGATCGTCATGGTGCTATCAATGCAGACCCAGTCGAGTATGGTGCGCAACTCATAAAGGAAGGGTATCTGCATGTACACCTTAAACGCAATCATATTAACCATCGAGAAGCCCTTGGTAAAAAAATTGCCCAGAATGCGTTTTGGATAGCCCGACTTGATCTGATAAGAGCTCAGCAGCATATAGAAGCACTTGATCACATAGAATATAATCGGCGGTGCTAGGGAATTGAATGTTCGCTCCGTCACAGCAGGCACCACAAAGAACATCCAGATGTGAATGCCAATAACCGAGAAGAAATGGAATATGATCTTGTTGACCAAAGCCTTGCGCAGATAAAGGGCTCGATCGATGACAATCAACAGGAACTGCACCAGCAACATGATTAGAAACGGAACCGGCACCTTATTCTCCGCCAAATAGGTTTGGACGCCGCCATCGCTTTCCGTTTGTTGAGTCTGTGTGAGGATTGGTGAGATTTAGGAGTGGTTTCTGATGAACAACACTTAAGCTACTCACGCCAAATGCGGTAAAGCCGAAGAGCAGCACAAAGAAGTTCACAAAATCGCAGAGGAACATCAGCGCATAGACATCGGTGGCCAGGCGGGATTTGTGCACCAGACTGAAGAAGAACTTGTGCAGCGAGGACGTATATTTAGTGCGTCTAGAAGAGAGACAATGATGGGGATTCAAAGGTATTATATAAATAATAGGGGAGAAATTTAAGATAATTTACAAAGATGAATTAGAAACAAGTCTACACTACGAAATTTGAAAATTCTCACAAAATTCGCCCATAACATGCTTGATCCTTGACGCTGAGGTTTAAGAGGAAACTTAGACCATCTTAAAAGGCTAGATCTTTGCACTTACTCCAATTGATTGATCGCCGATTTGCTGTACTCCGGCGAACCAGGCAGCGAGACCTGGCTAACCTGCAGGCTGAGCTTCTGTGCGGCATCCTCATTTAGCTGGCGGGAGTCCGGCTGGGACATATTATCGCTATCCTCGCGATCATCGCTGAAAGTAATGACAATCTAGGTAAGTAAGGGGCATAGTGGGTTTTAATTGACACACTCACATGCTGGCCGTGGGCTTGGTAAACTGCTGATCTACATCCTTGTAGCCGGACTTCCACAGGCCCTGCGACTTGAGCAGATAGCGATGCAGGAACAGCACCAGGAGCAATATCAAATCATAGACCGCATAGTGGGTTTTCATCTCGACGCCAAAGATTTTGGCCGGCGTTAGCGGCTGATTGGGCAAATTGTGATAATTGGCCCAAATCAATTTGAACTGGAAGATGCACTTGATCAGGACAATGGCCTGCGTGTAGGCGATCAATGTGACCCAAAAGGTTTTCGTGGGACGCGGTAGCGATAGTGTGCCCCAAAGGAAAACCATAATGGGCAACGGCAACGAGATGAGGCTGGCATTGACCACCTAAAAGGAGAAGAGTACCTTTGAAGGATTGGGCTGAAGGATATTAATAGGCTTAGACTCACCTGATTGATGAACACGACAATGTAACAAATAAGATCCGTATTGGCCAGAAGCGCATACCAGGACGAAATGAGCACCTCGACAATGATGTGATGATCCCGTTGCGCAAAGTTCTCCTCCTCCAGATTGAATTCACCAGCGCTGCAAGTGGCCAACAAGGATTAGACAATGCAAAAATTCCAAAATCGGGAATAAGTTACAAATCTTTACAGGACTAGCTCTATTTAGACATGCCTCCGGTGCTGGTTTTTTTGTTTTTTTTTTTTTTTTTTGGCAAAACCTGTGCGCTGCATGCGACGCACTCTAGTTGCGTGAGGGGTGTGCAGGGTAACTTAAGAGTACAACTGATAAGTTGGGGAGGATTAGGAAAGCCGCAAACAACAACAATACATACATACATACTAGCATAGAACGCACAGAGAGTGGCATGGACTTAAATTAAAGCAGATGCAATAAATTAGTTAAAGACAGCCACAGATATATGTAGATCATAAGTAAGGATTAGTTAAGAGTTATATGAAGATCGCAATCGGTAGAGAATTCCGAATAGTGTTAGCATGATCTATAAGCTGATTATAACTGAAGAAATCGGATCTTCTCTGCTCCTCTGCACAGATATAGACATCAGGTAACATCGATTTGAAATTCTCTGCCTAATGCGCGTATAGAGTTAAGAGTTATAGAGAGAGGGAGAGCTAAGAATTATAGATAGGTAGATAGATGAAGAGAGTTACGGTGAGAATGTTGCCCGTGTGAAGAGTATTCGATAAAGCTGAGAACAACGATTATAATTAGCACAGTTACAACAGCAACAACATCAACAGCAACAGATCTACGAGTAATTGCAACTGGTTCTTTGGTCGGGTGTGTGTCTGTGGGTGTGTGTGTGTTTGGATGGGCGTGGTCAATACCTGTCCACGTGCTCGTAGGACCAGTGCTTGCTGAGCGAACCCGAACCGATGCTCGCCTGCTGCTGATGATGCGCTTGATGATGATGATGGGGCGTGTGAGACGGCGGCGGAGGCGGCGGCGGTAACTGCTGCTGCTGCCCGCTGCGCTCAATAGATGCCGCTTTAATGCGTATCTCGGGCAGGCCGCAGTCCGATTTGCGGCTATATAGAACACCAAATGCAGGCAATTATGGTTTGCATGTGTGTTACATATATATATATATGTGTATGTGTGTGTGTGTGTGTGTTTATGTGTGTGTGTTTGTATCAAAATGCACAGTTATAATAGAGATGAGATTCATATAGAGTAGCACGAGTAAGTAGAAACAAAATCTTTGCTCAAGTATAGAGTATTAGAGGTGTTATAGGTAGAGCCTTAAGAGTTACACACAAGAATGCTGTGTGTGTGTGTGTGTTTATATTTGTGTATGTATGTATGTGTGTGTGAGTGTGTTATTCTTGTAGACAGTTATGTTTTAGTATCGTTATCCTTAATATCGGATGTAATATATGTTTTGGAATTTACTTACCCTTTCGTTGGCGGCGATGAACTGATTGATTGTTTTCTATAAACACAAAATTTCAGATGAGCAAAATGCGCGCACAACAAATGTAAAATGTAAGAAAAAAGAAAAGAAAATTAGTAAAGATTTTGGTTTTGTTTCGTTTTGTTGTTTTCTCGAATTACAACTGGTTAGTTCTCAAATTTGTAATAATTGCGTTTTTTTTTTAATATTTGCAGGTAATATTAAAATCGAAAAGTAAATAAATTTTTTGATCAAATTAAAGCGATTTATGTAAGCCAAAATACTTATGTTATTTTTGTGGGATGAATATTGGGGCAATTGATTTAATTATGGATTTGATCTAACTGATTAAGCATAATATATACTAAGAACAGATCACAGAGAGGCAAATGTGATATTTATTTGTTACTCAAGCGCGTGATAGAGGAAAAGCACAACTAGTTAATAGCCTTCAACCAGCTTAAAAGCGAATCCATTGACGATATACATTATTTTCAATATTGCTTTAAACGGCAAATTAGAACTCTTCTGTTTAATTGGGCTATTTGGATTATACAGTTCAGGTTTAATGAGGTCTCAGACCAATTTTAAGTCGATTTTATTGACTGCAAAGATCCATTTTGTAAAAGTTTTAGTTTCAAGAAACCCCCTGTACATTATTTTATGATAATTCGACAATTTAATTTATCATGTGGAAGCAAAATACTAAACAAAGCAATCTGAAATCACAAGCTAAGCTAAATAAAAGGCATCCAGAGCATTTCTGACTACCAATTGGATGCAAAAAGGAGCCAGGTTAAGCCTATGCTGCAGAGAACTATTTACTGACAGCTGCTTAACATAATACTGTAATGTTCATAACATCGAAAATGTATTTCACTAACAGTTAAGACTTATGTAACTGAGCGCTGTTTAATTACAGCTGCTTGTTAACATGATGTTAACACATGTTACCAGCAGTTGTTTATTCAGAGTTTCCGAGATTCTAGGCTTTATATATGCCCATCTTATACCTACCTATTAGTTAAAGTATTTGCTTGGCGTAGGATCGAAGTTACAGGGTATTTAGCTAGCTGTTCTTCATATGCATTTTGGGATGTTGGGGATGAATGGTGATGGTTGTTAGGCATTTGAGCTGTTGATAGTTGGTATTTTACCTAGAGCTTGCTGCATCAACGGTATCTACAGGCATTTCGATGATATCGTCGACTGGATGTGATTGCTGTGGCGTACTGGTTGCTGGTGGTTTATCGTGTGGATGTGGTGGTTGCTGTTGTTCTTGTTCTGGCGGTGTGAGCGGTGTGGTTGTTGTATTTGTGTTAAGTGGTGTGCTGAAGTGTTCATTGTCTGATATTGTTGTTGCTGTGGGCGGTGTTGTTGTTGTGGCCAGCTGTGAGCGACGCGGTGTAGATGAAACTGGCTGGCCACCGTTTTCATCACTAATCAAGATAATGCAAAAACGCAACGTGATGCAGGTGAGGTGAGTTTTGGTGTTTGATTGATTTGGTTTTGTTTTGTTTTTTGTTTTTTTGATATTGTGGAAGCAGGTACACAGTTTCAAACACACGTAACACAAAAGGTAACATATGCAAATAAACGGAAAAAAAGAGTAGAAAATAATAAAATGAAATCAATTTTGTTGCTTTCAATAAAATTCATATCACAAACTCGAACATAACGCAAAATTATATATGTTTTTCGAACCATTTGAACAAAATTTGAAATACGAGAGAAAACGTGCGCTACGCTAAAAACGCACTTTTCGATCATAAAGAAAATGAAATGAAAATTTAATAAAAACAAATAATATTTATAAATAGTTGGGATAGTTAAATGCAAGCGGCGCACACTCCCAGGATAGCTAACGCCCACTAAATACCTCTCGAGATTCGATTTGAGAAAATGGAACATGGCCGCGGCGCTGGAGAGGCCCAAACGATTCAGCGAGCTGGATTCCTGTCATCGACAAAAAGTTATACATTAGTTAAATAAAAGTACAATTAAGAGACCAAGCGATGACCTACTTTGAGGGTTTTCTTCTCGCCCGCCAAAATGCGATTGACAAAGCGATAATTGCGCGAGAAGCGATTCAGCCGTATGGTTAGGGTAACCAGAAAACCCTCCAGCAGGCGTATAATGGGATTCGTATCGAAATCCTCATCCGAATCCTTGGCCGTCACATCGCCGCTATCCGGTTCCATTTTCGATTTACTGTCCGAGGTCTCCTTGGAGGTGGCCTCACGTGGCGCTGTCGTCGCCAATGCTGCAGTTGTTGGCAAATCGGCCACATCCTTGGCCGCTGGCTTGGGGCTGCTCGTGGTGGCCGCCGCATCGCGTTCCTTGGAGATGCCCTTGCTCGTCGAGGGAAAGAAATCTGTGGGCGCATCCTTTGATTTCTGTGAAGCGGGGGAAGAAGCATATAAGAATATAAACAAAATCAATTATCGCAAGAATCAAGTAATATTTACGCATAATAAACAACATTGAGACGCAAGAAAACGAAATAAAGCTAATATATAAAAGATATTTATACACATAAAAGTTGTAATTGTTAATGTATTTGTACAGCTATATACGGACTATATAGTGTGTGCGCCAACTTGCAGCTGTTGTTGTTGTTTGCAGCGCTTTAAAACTCGTGATCGAATATATATATATAGAGATATAGCAAATGTTGCACGATAAAACACGTTGTTGAACGGGTGCGCCAATTAAAGAATTTCTGTTTAATTTTTAACAACTTAATTTTTTTGGTTTTTTTGCTTTTTTGCTGCACACTCACAACTGCCTGATCTGGAGGCGGCGTTTGGGTCTCGAGCAGCGTCTGACTGCGTCGACCAAAGTCAACCGGCTCGGAGAGCGTCGAGGTGCGCACGCCCACGTCACACTCGATGGTATCATCGTCATCATCAGCATCAGCATTTTTGTTGTCGGCCACGTCATCAACCACGTGATCCACACCAGCCACCAGCTCATCGCGCTCATCCAGACTATAGGCGGCCATATCCTTGAGCGCGATGCGTGAGCCCGGCTCGGAGGCATAGGAACGCTCGCGCATATACAAATGACGTCGATATTCCGCATCGTTTAGATCCTTCCATACCTTTTTTGTTTTGTTCATATGTGTGTGGCAACAATGTCAGTGTTGGAGGTTGGCGTAATTTATAAGGGAATTTTACAACAGATTATGGGTTTATGTATATCAAGGCTGCAAACTAGCTGCAAGCCCCCTCAGTCCGATATTCCATAATAACTAAACCTTCACCACATAGTAGTATGAGAAATGTACTGTTGCCTAACTTTGGTGCATATGGTCCGATCTTTATGCATAAGTATGGCATACGAAACTTTGTGTATACCAAAGTACTATCCATAAGTTGGGCGACTATTTTATAAGGTATGCAATGTTTTTTATCTCTGTGTCTTTATAGTAAAGTAGATAAATTTCTTCTATTATTATTTACATAATACCAATAATATGAAATTCGTGGGAGTACTCGATCAAAGATAATAAGCTTCTTCTGCATATCATACTCTCTTTTAGTATTTAGTTTCCTATAAAGACGCGTTCAAACAGTCGGACAGAAGGCGGTTATTGCTAGATCGACCTGATCAAGGTTCTATATACTTTATGGGAAAGATGCTAACTTTTACCTATTACATACATTTACCCATTTTCAAAGGGTTCAGGTTATACTTAAACGTTATCGGGAGATAACGATAACTATATGAAACATCAGATTTATATATATCAAACCTAAGGACGAGACATTGGTTTGCAGCCAAGTTATATAGTATATCACATGCATACAGCATGCAATTCAGTTAAGTTTATAGGAATAAAACTCGATATTTGAGTTGAGCTGGAATAAAGAACGTGTTTTTCGAGTGGTTCACTTACATCGTATAGCGTCTTGCGTCGCTGCATTTTCATTTCGCTTTCCGTTATGTTTTCCTCCTCGAGAAAATCAATCTCATCGTGTATTAAATCCAGCTCGAACTTGTCATCCATTTCCTCGAACATATAATAGTCGCCGGCGCGCGTAGCTTTTGAATTCGAAATAAGTAAAATGACATATTATTAGAAGCTATGCATATGGGAGACATTTAAGCTAATGACAACATTAAGATATGGCTAAAATATGATAGTAAATATGTTATTATTTTACAGGGTAGCACGCAAAACTGCAGCTTAGAGCAACATTCATGCAGCTTATATAAATATAGATATATATATATAGATATATTATAGTTGATATATATTACGGCTAGTAGATAATATACAAGGCAAGACAATATCGGCATGATGTTGCTGGCGATCTATAGCGATCTTTATGTATGTTAAATATTTGTGATTATGGACTTTATGATGATTCAAATCAAGCACAACAAACAAAATGAAAAATAAAACACAAACTTTACCATGTGGATGCAATTTAATTTCCTTCCTTCTGCGTACTGTTGGTGCAGGAAGTGGATAACCATGGTCTATAATAAAACGCACACACATACAGATGTCAAAATGAAAATAAATGATATAAACAAATAAGTATAGAAATTAAATTATAAATATAATAAATATATATTATTAATCGGCAAGCCGAAAGCCTCAAAGATTTTTAGCTGCATTTTTTTGGTCATTATTTAACATAATTTTTGTATTAAATAAATAACTTTGAGAATATTTTTAACCACTTTTTAAGCTTTCTGAGTCATCGCATGGTTCAAGCAATATAATGAGAATCACATAGAAGAGCGTAGCTAAATAAAATTTAAATTTGAATAGGAATTTGTTTGTAAATCCAAAAGAAACTATATTTAAAACTTAAAAATGAGCAAATCCTTTTGATGTTGTAGCAAAAATATAATTTAAAAAAGAAATTTTTAGCAATAAGGAATGATAAATACAGCGCGTAGTAAACAGTTTCAAGTAGCAGGAAAACACACAAGAAGAATATGAAGAATAATCTTGACCGCATTATTGAATATATATAAATAATATATTGATAGTTCGTATATTACACTTGTAGAAGCGCGCATAGCCCAGATAACGCTTTAAGCATTGATCAGTCGAATCAATGCAGATTTGTATAAATAAAGTAAAACCTCTAGAAAAGTGATATTTACATATGTTTTTGGGTAATTGTAATTGGTTTTGTTGTTGTTGCTTGAGGCCTGCTACACACGACCTCAATAGGTTTTATTGCACGCACATTGAACAAAATCTTTATACAAAGTTTCAGTTTCAAATAAATAAAATATGAGAAAAATGTTAAATAAGAAGATTCATCCAATACATGGTCCATGCAGCAGAGCGGGCTCATAGAAGGCGCACATCAGCGACTCCATATAACAGGCCGTACCGACGGGTCCCCAGCTATGCGGCCGTTGGGCAGCCCTTAATGCGGCCTCATCCCTGGCGCCGGACAAATTGCTGGTGCGACGCTGACGCGCCTGTGCCTCGTCCATGGAGTAGCTGGCATTGCCCATGCTCAGATGGCGGCGATGCAGCGATTTCTGACGCATTGTGACCAGCTCCTCATGCTCCGCAGACTGCGAGATAAGAGCGAGGGTAATCGGTGGCACAGTTATTGCCGATGCTGATCTGATCTTTACCAGGTTTTGTTTTATGGGCGAACACTTAATGGACACCGTTTCGTTCCAGGAGACGGCGGCATTTGTGGACGACTGTCGACGATGCTGACGCCGCAAATTGGGCGTCAGATTCACCGAGCTGGCCGCACTGGTGGCCAGGGCTGTGGCATATGAGGCCAGTGGCGGGACCAGGGTGTGCATGGTCGATTGCCCACTTTGCTCCGAGGGCGCCAGGCCCAATGAAATGCGTTTGGGCTCCAGGAAACCTTCGGTGAGTAGCGCGGAGAGCGCATCCGTGCTTGGCGTAGTGGGCTTCGAGGAATTCAATTGGCATATTGAAATTGAAAACGTATTTCCGGGCTGGGCACTTACAGCTGTTGTGGTTACCGTAGCCGGACCTTTGGCAGCCAAAGCAGTTGGTGTCGCGTCGGGCTCGTCGCTGAGTGATTGCACATCCGCATAGTTCAAATCCTCTTCATCGCATAGCATTATATTAATTTCCGGCTCAATGATTACAGCTGCATCGGCGCTGTCAACGCTCTCGGCACTGCTGCTGCTGCTCGACAGCATGGAGGCGCGCGCAGGCGAGGATGTGCCCGAGCTGCTCTTGGAGCTGGGGCCATCGGGCGTTTGATAGCCCGAGCCTTGGCAGGAAACAAAGCTGCTTTGATGCGCCAGCGGCGCTGCCTCGGCCAAGCTTTGCTCCAAGGGCGTGCGTTGCCCTGGATATTTTTATTATATACAATTTTTTAAGCCCCAAGTCACGGATTAGTTGGAAGGAGCACAAACACACACGCGCGCGCGTTAAAACATAAGCGAGACGAGAATTTCCACAATACAAAATACAAAATTGGGAAATTGCAACGCGGCGAAAATAAAAGCCGCCCATCAAAATGAAAATTCAACAAATCCGAAACCGACTTACCATCAAAATGCGTCTGTTTGTCCAGTGGACGCAGCATCTTCTGTTGTGTGGCACGTATGCGTTCCATTTTGCGCTTGATCTTGTGCAGCACCTGCTTTTCATGGTCATGACGATGGGCAATTTGCTTCTGCCGCAGACTCTCAATAATGTCCGCGCCTCTGCAAGAGAAAAGTGATAAGAAAATAAATCAATTATTCAGGCTGAGGGGCACTCGAAACCCCTACCTGGAGGCGAGTATATTGTTCGCCTTGGTGTCCGTGATGATGTGACAGAAATAATGCGACTTAAAGATCCGCAACTGAAATATGATAAACGCAAAGCAAATCGCATCCCAGAGCAGCACAATTTGATGCGTGATCTTGGGGCAGCCATCGGGTCCAATCAGCAGATCCGTCTCATCGCCCAGCACCAGTTCTGGCTCCTTAACCGCATTGCTGGTGCAGGTTATACCCAACATATGCACTAGCCAGCAGCAGTTGTTGGTCAGAGGCGTCATAAATAAACAGCCAGCCATTTGGAAGCTCGTCTTGATCAGTATATTGGCCACATTGAAAGCCAGCAGCCATTTCCAGCGGCTGATGATTGTTTTGATGGGGCGCAAATAAAAATCAGAGCCCTGCCAGAGAAACACAAAGGCGCCAATCAAATAGCCCAGCGCCAGCAGATCCGCTATATTAGTGCCGGCCAGAAAGACCACAGCCAAGGTGAACCAGTAAAAGCCACACAAAACGCCATTCTTCAATATATCCGAATAGTTGCGTATATAGGAGCAGAAATCATGCGTGGGATTGTCAAATGGCACACGTCCCAGCTGGGCAATGTCCGCAATTACAC
The DNA here is from genome assembly GCA_037075305.1 of Drosophila kanekoi. NCBI lineage: Eukaryota > Metazoa > Arthropoda > Insecta > Diptera > Drosophilidae > Drosophila > Drosophila kanekoi. Next base: position 1,047,128 of record JBAMCE010000478.1, read on the forward strand.
TGCGATTGCTGCCACCGGGATAATCATCATTGGTGGCATACCGCTGCTCAATGCAGAAGATGCTCTTCTGGCGATTCAGTATGATGAGCACAATGAAATCGAAGATCAGCTTGGGCACATGATTGAAGTGCAAGGCGCCCGGCAGCATGGTCCAGCGTTGAATGCTCTCGCCAAAGGATCCCTCATCCCACGGATACACTGTAAGCATGTGAAGCTTTAGCAAGGCTATGCTGATATAAGAGAAAGCAAAACCTACCCATACACCAGCTAGGCGGCAGACCCACCAGCACAATATACTGCAGCAGTATGGAGATGGCGAAGAACGTCTGGAATATGCCCCAAATTTTGGCACATTGCGAACGCTTCAGCAGCAGGATGACGACCAGCCACAGGGCATAGGCTACCGCCACAATATCCTGTCGGTACGTAATGGTCGAGACAAGGGCTATCAGCGATATCTCAATGCCGAATTTATAGAAGCCAAAGTTCAACAAATACTTGGCCAGGCCAACCAAATCCTTCTCAGCATCGGCACGCGTGATATTCTGGAAGAGCAACTTTGGCTGATTGGCGTTATTTTCGCCAATCTTGACGCGCATCTGAAGCTGGCGCAGTGATATGACCGCGTGCATGGTGACAATCACCATGTAAATGATGTAGGTGCGCAGCAGACCCATCAGACCGCCCTCCAGTTTGTCGGCCTTGTTGAGACCCACCCATTCGGCATTGTTCGCGGTGCGATTATCCGACTGCAAACGAAAATTGTCATATTATTTGAAGCACAACAGGGATTAGGTTATGTGGAGGACACTCACGCAGGTGACGCTATATTGCGAATGATCCAAATACTCGATTTGATATATCATCTTGGACAGCACAATGATGGTAACTATAAAGCTAATCAGGCGACTGATAACCACCTGTACAGCTTTGCGTGAGGTGGCGCCCAGCACACAGAAGCCCACAAAGATAATGTGGAGGACGCAAACTTCGCTGACGCTGCACACGAAGGCCGCTATATAAACGGCCTTCATGATGTGCAGCTCCAGGAAGCGCCAGAAGACGGTCTTGAAACGCTTGAATATGTATTCCGATTTGTTCTTGATCTTGCGGAACGAGATGCGCACCAAATCCCGTACCGATGTCTCAAAATCGGTGGTGGTAGCAACGCCCGTAACACCCTCAGCTGTGGGACCAACGGAACGGCGCAAGGAACTAGCGCTGCCGCGACGCTTCAGTGGCGGTGCCTCTAAGGCTCCTGTCTCTGTGCGCTTCTGTTGTGCGGCGGCGGCGGCGTTGCCTTGTGCCCCGCCAGACGTGGGCTGCTGCTGCAGGGAGGCAATGAAGCGTTTGTGGAAGTAGTGCACCTGTATGACAGTCAAGATGACAATAATCGTGGGCGATACCAGGTGCAGGAACAGATCCTTAGTCTTGTATAGCTTCAGGCCAATATCAGCTTGGCTGCAAAAAGATGACTTATTTAAAGCAAAGTTCAGCATTGGGTTTAGTTGAGTTCACGTACAGCGTTTCGGAAACATTAAGATATTCCTCCCAGTAGGTGTCAAACTTATCAAATTGATATGTATAGATCAATATCAATATGGACATGGCGTAAAAGATTAGGAACAGCCAAAAGCCGTACATGATCTTAACCCAGGCCTTGGACGATGATTGAAACACCAGCAAGAAGAATAGGAACAATGCCATATAGCAGATGCGAAAACCGGTCATATCCTCGCCGGTAATGGCGCACAAAAAGATGACCAACACCAGCAGCCAGATCCAGAGGCGCACCAGCAAATTCTTAATCACATCGCCAGCTTTCTTTAGGAACTTTGAGGTCTTCTTGCCATCGTTGATGAGGTAGGTGGAGCCCGCCGAGCCCACGGTTATCTGCAGCGGTGCTATAATGTCCGCCAAGGTGCTATCGCGGCGTCTGTCGCGCTTCTCCTTGAAGAACTGACGCGACGTCACCCAGAACATTAGCACAAACGCGGTCTTCACTATCAGCGGCACACACGGACGCATTTGATTCTCAATAGGTCGCTCGAAGCCAATCTGTTGCAGATTAATGCCCGCCGTCTGGGAATATATATGGTTGAAAGAGAACAAACAAACAAAATATTCAATATATATGCGTCATAATCGTTTGATAGGGGAGGGAACTTACTGAGACCTTGGTCGGCAGCTCGTCGTTGTTCAGATCCATGCCATAGATATATTGGGCCACCAGCAGCAGCTCCGCATACAGCACAATAAATGGACTGGAACGCATCATGGCCTTGCGCTGGTTGGGTATCATCCACAGCACATTCGCCCACAGCAGCAGCACAAAGGTCAGCCAGCTGTGGTAGACTATGGACCAGGCCTAAAAAAGGATACAATATAATTGTTTAATTATTTTTTTTCACTAGCTACATTCAAAGAAGTTCAAAGACTTACCATCATCAGAATATTGGTGAATATATAGCTATTCTGATAGATGAAACCGCCGACGCTGACGAAACCGTATGAGATTTGATCGAGTATGGAGGTGGTATTATTCTCATGCTCGGAACGTCTGTCCAGCGATTCCAGCTGTATATCATTGCCACGTGGGCCACTGGACGCCGCCGGAGCCGCACCGCCGGACTCCAGTGCCTGGGGCGAGCGCGCCTTGCGTGTGCTCTGACGCACCAGCTGAGAGGAATAGCAGAGATTAAAGAGATTTTAAGCCAACAAGACGATGCCAGAGCGATATGTATAACATATAGACAGAGAGAAGGAGAAGTCAGCTACGTAGTTTATGGCAGGCTGCAAGTGTTAATGTACTAACTAAAACTAGGTGAGTATATTAATTAGTTTGGCTATATACAGACGACCCGAAGCACACACGCACACACACGCTCACGTCTGATATGTTGGAGTTAAATGTTGTTAGCGTTACGCAACTATGAGTTAAGGTTATGATAAATACAACTGAAGGATTTGACAGTTAGTTTCAATGTTAGACAAATACAATTAACAACAATTACAATTGAACAAACATGGTTTTAGGCTAGTTAGTTACAGTTAGCTAGTTAAGATAGATAGCAGCTAGGTATTTATGTAGATAGAGATGGATACGTTTAAGAGTTAACTAGGCTAGGGTTAGTTTTAGTTTGGAGGTTTCTTAGTGGCGAATAGTGGAGTTAGTTTACGTACAGGCGTCGTCTCAGTCGGTTCATTTAACGTTGCACGCTGTTCACGGCGCAAAGAAACCTAAAGCAGAAGAGGTAATAAAAGTGAGAGCGTAAACAAAAATCAACGAAAAGAAAACAAACAACGTAATAGAAATGGCAAAACAAAACAATAAGAAAGAAAGTACAAATTAAAGAGAAGACCACAAAGCACATCGAAAATAGATAGAAGAAAACTCATCAAAATTAGCCAAAGGATATTCAAGAAAATTGGGCGGAAATCTTTGAGCCCAATTCGGAAATCTTAATTGTTAATACTAATGCACAGGACATGCTTTATAAATGCCTTCGATATTGAAAGTTAAGTTTTTAATACACATTTTTTTAATTAGTTTTAGTAATTAGTTAATAAGATGCGCCCGATTCCGAAAACTCTTTCATTTCTTGGGTTTCTTGTTCTCAAAATGAATGGAGTTTATGTTTTTATGCTAAACATTTGTTTTGTTTTAGTTTATTATTATTATTATGTTATATTATTTTTATTTGTTAACATTTGTTAAGCAGCCAATTAAAGGAATAAATAATTTGGAAATCATTTAAATTCAATAAATAATTTTATTTTATAAATAAAAAGACTCGAAAATCAATTCTTAATGGGCGCATTTGGAGCCGAGTTCTCAATAAAGTTTCCCAATATTATAATATTATTATATTAATATTTTCAAAACTTAATTTTGCTAAAAAAAAGTTGTCATAGGGAAAAGTTAGTCCAAAAATGATGACCTATAGAAATAAAAAATTGCTTATATCTAATGTCCATTATTAAGAATTTAAAAGAAAGTAAGATAAGATAAGAAAGTAAGATTAGGAATATATAAATAAACAGGAATTTGTTAATATTTATAATTTTATTATAAATTTTAAAGCAATTTGTAAAGTTCTGTTACTTTTCTCATAAGTCGAGACTTATTTTAAACTCTCCACTCAATGCGCCCTTTGAGAAGATTTCAAAAGAGAAGAAAATTGGCAATTAAGAGAACTAAAATCCTGAGTTTTAATCAAACCTATAAACTCTTTTTCAAACATTTAGTTTTAAAGTAAGTTACGAATGGCTAAAAGCAAACATGGCTTATTTATTGTTCGGAATCCTGGACAGTTCCTAAGTTAGTTCGATTTCCAAAAAGTTTCTAATTAGTTTCCGAAAGTTGCAATATATATGGGTTAAGTTATAACCGCACACACATACACACACACACACGCTGCATCTGAATTGAATGGGTTCTATTTAGAGCTTATCGATATATATATATGGATATACATATATATATATTTAAAGAGCAGCTCCCGTCAGCTGTGACTGCAACATTCGCATCCGCACACGCACCATCAATTCCTATTAACTCTTTTGCCTCACATACACACAGGCACACACCCAAACCCACGCCCACGCCCACACGCTTACACTCAAACGCTGGGGGCGACTTGTTGTGGCGCCTCCGCTGCCGGCGCTGGAGCTATCCTTGCGACTGCTGCCGGAGACGCCGCCGCGTGTTGCCTGCGACGTGAGCAACGAAAGCTGACGGTTGATTTTGTTGCTGGTGTTGTTGCTGCCGCTGCTGTTGCACTCGAGCTGCTGCCCAAAAGCGGTGGCAGGTTTCGGCTCCAGCTGATTGTGTGTTGTTGTTGTTGTTGTTGTCGGTGACAGGTGGCAGGTGGCAGTTGCAAGTTTGCAGGTAAAATGGCAGGCAAACGTGGCAAGCGGCAGCACGGCGCAATGGATTTTATTGGGTTAGTGACGAGTCATTATTATTGTTGTTGTTGTTGTTGTTGTTGTTGTTGTTGTTGTATTTGTGGCATGTTGTTGTGTTCGTGCATGCGTGTGCGTCAAAGTTTAAAGTTTAAATATTGTGTTAGGTTATTTAGTTGAGAAAAGCACCAAAAATTGTCCAATGCATTGAGAGCAGCAGTAGAAGAGCAGCAGGAAAATCAGATAGAGAGTTGTTCAATAACCAATGTTAGTTCGAAAAATATTTGTTTTATAATAATAATAAGAAAGTAAATTATCTTCGAGGTGCCACTGAAAATATACCCTTGCAGATAATTGGAAAATATATCGTATATTTCTAAAGCTTTGCCCATGTGTTCTATCTGTTTGTCTTGACATCAACGAAAATTCCACCCGTAAGCGTGAAAAATTGGCAGAAAACGGTTGACCTCAAGCTCATTTTCAAAGATCTCTGCATCAAATGTGGTTTGAGTGACAAATTAATGTTCGGCTTTTCGATCTAGACTTTTCAAGAATAAATGTATTTTTATCGACGTCCTTTTTGGTAAGGTAGGGTAAACAATTATAAAGGAAATCCACAAGTAAAGAAAACAGACAGACATACAGACAGACTTGGCTCTAACTTGATTTTCCTTTGCAAACTGGATAAGGAATTGATATACCTTAAAGAACTAAAGATGAAACCAGAGGGTACACCCCTCTGCAAGGGTATTGCAAAACATGCATCTTCCCAGAAAAACTAATCCCACAGACACTTACCCGCGGCTTGATGAGATGCTTTGTGGTCAGCGCCAGCGCAAAGTAGGCAAAGAACAAGGCGAACGGATTCAGATACGAGTCCAGAGAGAGTTTATTATTGTACAGCAGGATGCGAATATCCGGCACGCATTCGGACTCAATGAGCGGCTCCAGGCCAATCAAACTGTCGTGCGAAATAAAGGTGGTTTAAGTGGAGCATCTCAAAGGGTTGTTGTCGGACTTGAGGTCTTACCGTGCCGTCAGGCTGGTGTTATTGAGATGGCTCTGCATCCAGGGCGTCTGATAGGAAACAATGCACAGCGAATGCAGCACAAGGACGACCATTACGCAGCGCAGCAGCAAAGCAAAGCCACTAAAAAAAAACAATAAGCAAAGAAAAACAAAGGATTAAAGTATTAGAGTGAGGTGCAAAGAGGATGCAATTGATTTGATTGCATCTGGGCAGAGGGACACGCACCGTTGCAGCGTCTGGCAGGTTGCCCAGTAGGTGCCCGCCAGCAGGAAAATGAGAAAATAAAAGCCACCCGGCACAGATGGACGCAGTACGGCCGCAAAAAACAATGTGGCCAGGCAGAAAAGAGGTGCTGAAAAAAAGATAAAAAGAGTATATGAGTATGCATTAGCAACCACATGAGAAGCTGTCAAGGATTAGGTCCGCTGCAGTACATTTCTGGCTATCCTGTTTGTTAGTTAGTGAGTTTGGCACAGCTTACAGTAATATATTGCATTAGAACTGCTGCGACAGAGGTTTTCAAATAAATAACATTTGTTACTTAAATTCAAAATGGTCTAGAGATTAAATATAGTGAGTCAAGAACATAATGAACCACTCTTAACATTTACATCACAATTTTAACATATAAGACAAAACAGAATACCTCTGTCTTAAATAACATTTGTTAAAATAACATTTGCTATTAACAGCGTCGCTTTAACATTAATGTGACTAAATATCTCCCCTTTACAGATTATTTTAAGCCCAATGTTGTTTGACATCTGTAAATGTTACTACAATATACGTGTCATTATCACTTTGGTTTTCGTTCTATCTAAACTCTATTTGACATTAACAGCTTCACAATAACAGCATCCAGTCGCCAACAGCAGTCTTTAAGCCGTTAACAGCAGACGCTTTCAATTGTATTGCAAACAAAATTTACATATTCTGCACTAGCTGAACATCATTCAAACTCAAGATTAACTAATATTAGCATTATTACTTACAAAATAAACATATTTGCCTTAACAGACTGAATTTAACATCGCTATTAACATTAGCATTACTTACATATCTTGATCAATCCTTCAAAATGTATGTGCTGGCTGATCATGGAGACGCGTTTGCGCAGCTGCTGCTGCTGTTGTTGCAGCGGCGTGGTGGCAGTTGCCTGTTGCACATCGGCGCCGTTGGCATCGTTGGCAACAGTGCCCGCCTGCTGGTTAACAGCTTGCTCCGACTGTGATTCTGGCAGTTCGCCATTCTCCAGCTGCTCGGCGCTCAGCGTTTGTGTGGCCAAGCGCTTCACGCTGAGATACGAGGCCAGCGCCGTGGTAAAGACCAAAACCTCCGGTGCCAGCCACTCAACGATGGCCGTTGGCCTGCAGAAAGAAAAGACAGGTAAGAATGGCTGCATATCATGGCATATCCATATGGTTAGGCAACTCACTGCAAGTTCACGAAACTCATGAAGCCAATGTGACGCAGCAGTCGCTCGCTGAAGGAGCAATCGTAGATGGGCAACGAGACGCTCACAGCTGCCACCTGAAGCGCAATGTGACCCAGCAGCACAAAGGCACTCAATGCCACCAGGATGATGAAGAAGGCGGTGACGGAGCCCCTGAAGTTGCGGCGCGTTGCGAGTGGTATGAACGGCGACATGAAGAACATTAACATGTACACAAACGATATGCCCACCGGCCGCATCAGCGAAGCTGTAAAAAAGAAGCAAATCATCATAGCTCAGAATTGGAATTGAGAAATAACTTATATTCGGGTTGCCGAATACACATAGACAGACGGACATGGCTATATGGACACGACTGTAAATACTGATCTAAGATAGGTATATTAAATGGTTTCTCCCTCGAATAGCCCCCTGAAAGGCTACAAAAGTGATTAGTTTAAAGTATTTTATGCACTTACCCAACACGAGCACGGCCGGCACAACGACGCGCTGGAGCACAAGGCAGGCATAGCTGAAGGCCATTTTGATGGGAATGGGGATGCGGCAGTGTGGCAACCAATGGACGTTGTCGTTGCGCGACTCCTGTTCACGTTGCGGCTGATCCTGTGCCCCTTGGTCGACTCATTCATAAAACTTGCAGGCGCAACGGCAATTGCAATTTCTGTCGACCACCGCTGTGTGAGGAGGACGCAGTGCAGCGCAGCTGGAAACGCAAAAGTGAGGAGGTGGGAAAAATAAATTAGAAATTATATTAGATAAGCGACAGCGGGGGCAGCGCGGGGCTGCCAGGCTGTTGCACAACCAGTCGCACAACAGGGGCGGCAACTGTCAGAACATGTCCTGCCCTAATGGCAACTGGCAAGAGGAAGCGCTGAAAGTGCAGCCAAGCGAGTGACTGCTCCCTGTTGCGCCTGCTGCTTGCCTGGCAGCCACTGTCAGCCCGGCTGTCAACCAACCCATACCAGCCCCCCGCCCCTCTCTATCTCTTACTATCTTACAACCTTAAGTAGTTGCCAGCGCAACTGTTTAATCTTTGGGCTTAAAAACATTAACTTGGTTTTAATTACAACTAAAAAACAACAATAAACAAACTGTTTTGGCAGACGAGAGTTGGGCGCGTCCACTGCGATAAGCGCACACACACACACACACATGTACATTTGTGGGCGTGTCTGTGCCCACAAAGACAGTAGTTAGTGGCACGCCATTTCCACTTGGGTTGGGTTAGTTTCAATTTTCCTTTTCCGCTTGGCTTTTATGTGTCGCCGTCTTGCGGGGATTGGGGATTGGCCGCCTTTAAAGGGGGCGCCATTATTAGTCGCACAATTGTGCGCCATTTCACAGGACATGGAGCACACATACACTCACACACACGAACAAGATCTACACGCCTGCCCTAAGGCGCAACGTGTAATTGACATTCAATGTTCCACATTATGTGGCATTTATTTGCATGCGCTTACGATAATGTCAAGCAAAATTGTAGACTTCCAAGGAAATCGAACATATTAGAAGCTCATCAAGTGGGCCAGTTATATGGCAAGTATCCATATATATAGGGGTAATGATAGTAGGGGAAATATTTTCATGATGCCAATAGGAAAATACTATGATTACGGAATGATAAATGAGCTTATAAGTGAGACAACGTCAAAAAAGGTATCTATATCTATATCCAGTATCTATAATAGTATAACAGTACATAATATAATCATTTTATATATTTAAATTGCAAGCCTCTGACAAATAAAATTGTTTTAATGCAACAAATAATTAAACTTTACATCATCATTTAAAATGAAAACCTAAATGCAAAATCAATTTGGAGGAAAAATCATGATCATGACGTCACTTTGCTGGGAATTTAAAAATGGGAAGACCTCAATTAACTTCAGCAATAAAAAAAACTATGAGCAATGCGAACAATAAAGAATAATTTTACCTTTACCAGAACAACAATGGAAATTTAAAACAAAAAATATAACGTAATTAAGCATGTGCGAAACATTTTAATTTTTCATTAAATGAACAGAGTGAAAAGAACAAAAACAAAACAACAACAAAAAAGCTTCTCAAAAGCGTATATATGTGTGAGTGAATATATGAATGTGTGCGCGTATATGCCTTACATGCCTCCACCGCTGCCGACGTCAATGTCGACGCTTCCCATTGAAACACATCAACATAATATGGGCTAATAAGAGAGCAACAAATTTTGAGTGCACACAAATACACAGGCATACACACCCACAAGCAAAATCAAGCCGACACAGTGAGAGCGGGAGAGATAAAGAGAGACCGGCAAAGCTCAAGTGTTGCCGCTACCGCCACCTACGCGCCTTTTTTAGATAAACAGACAACGGCTAGACGAAAAAAGTAGGCTATAAAAATAGTAGTAGACACATGAAAAAGTAGTTTCGCAGTAGATGGCCGGCCAAGCAGATGCCTAATGGCACAATAATGTGAACGAGGGTGCGGCAGATAGGGCTACTTAATGCACACTGGCAGCCATAAGTAAGTGTATACAAATGGGTATTACCCAACGAGCGCGTAACTTGAAGCACTCAGACAAAATACTAGCCATAAAAGTGCCATTTAAGTAAACATGAGTAAACTTTAGAAATAACAGTATGTATGGTAAATATGGACAAGTAGGATACTCATATGATTGTGCACGGAAATCTAACAACTGTTGATTATAGATATCTTTTAAGAGAGCAGCGTAAGTCATTTTCAATCCAACAAATGATGCTTAAAATATATTTTGAATTGAAATATTAAATGATAAACATATTTTATTGCTATAGAGTGTGTTTATATATATTATTCTGAAATAGCGGCTGCGTCAGATATAGGCCCAAGCGGGCCTAACATTCTGCGAAAATACATAATAGGTATTATATTATGTATTTTCTAATACTATTATAATATGTATGTATTTTATAAGTATGTATACCTCAACCACAATTGGAGCTGGCAACGAATATACATACAATAGATTACTCGATTTTTTGAAGATCAGGGCTGAAATATCTTTATCGCACTCAAGGTTATGACAAAAATCTGTATATAGATTTTGCAGTTATTATATGAACTAGTCCCAATAATAATACTTTACTCTGCGAACAGAGCATTGAGCAGTCGGGCACGACGTTCTTGCTTGCTTTTCGCGAGGTTTTCTGAGCCTATAGACATACGTTTTTAGCACAGATGTATACAAGTTTTTTAAGTAATCAAAAAACTGTTTGATGATCTATGATTTATGAAATACTTAATCAAATAACTTTGCGATAAAAGATGGAACCGCAAATGTTTACATTCCTAGAATGTGCGCTTAAGAATCCAAAACAGTATTTCCATAACTGAATGCTTGATAGAGGAAAAATATGTGTATTATTTCTAGCGAAAGGCAAAATAATTTATAAATACATAAAAGTATACAAATGAAGTTGTCAATATACGTATTTGCCAGCAAAAATTTGTTAGATCTCACAAATACCATAACAAATTGTAAAATATTAGTTTTCTTCTGGTTAAGAATTTGTTAGCATCATTAGATCATAATTTTTAACCCAAATTAATAATAAATTAGCTGTATGAGTGTTAAACCGGTTTATTGCATCATCGCAGCTGAATAATACGCGGAACATCTGAGACTTCGGCATCCGCGGTTGTATGGAATGGGAGCCGCAGTTGGCGCCTCTTTATCGTATCGAATGGGTGTGGCTGTGGGCGAACTTCGGTTGGGGCTCGGGGGCACGTGTTGCGCATTGACACAGACATTGAATGCGGCGGGAGTCGTAATGTCGCTTGGCTTTGTAATCATAACAATGGCCCCAATTTCCCCCATACACCCACCGACCCCACTCAACCCTGCCAGGGAATTGAATATGAAATGCCAAGCTGATGCCAGACTTGATGCGTGCCATTTGCCAGCAATTCATTTGCTGTGCACGCATCATATTGGCATATCAAATATATATATATGCATATATATAAATAGATATAAATGTAGATTCTGTGTGGGATATTGTTTTGGCAGCTGGTAGATGCCAGCCTATCAGCTTTGAGGCTAGCAAAACGACTTTTGGCCTGTTGCTATTTCGATTTCGATTTCAATTACAATTATAATGTTTATTTATGTTGCGTTTTTGCTGAGAAATACAAGTAGCCATATGTATACCCTGTACGCACTTAGAAGCTGTCAAGCGGGTATGATCAATTCGATTAACTGCACTGCACACAAACCAATCAGAATCTTGACAGGCAACAACATTCTTGGAAATCAAATTCCAATATTTGGAAATATCAAACTTAATCGAGAGCTATTTTCTCGTGCAAGCTCCTTACTTAAGTTGCAGGGTATTTCCAAGTCGCACACTTTCGTGCAACGTACTGTTACTTGTTTGTATTCGTTTTCGTTGGCTTGTGTGTCTTTGTCTTACGTGCAAGTTTACTTGGCACACATTTTACATTGGACATTTCATTGGCAACATTGTGTTTGTTTGCCTCCCAACGAAATGTTAATGTTCATGTTGCATTTTGTGGCATGCAATAAATGGCAAGCATATTGTTATAGCACTTGAAATCAACATTTACATTTGTTTAGTCAAATGCCAAGCAGCTGCTGTTGGTCGCAGCGCGTCCCACATGTCGTATACTTGATGTGCATAGCCTCCAATGCAATACTTGGAAAAGTGTCTGTAAAATTTAACGGCTCGTTGGGGCAATTAGCATTTGATTTTCCAATGAAATGTGCAACAAATGCCGTGTATGAAAAGTGACTTATTTATTTATTTATACTATTTAGCGAAAGAGAATATAATTGAAAAAAAGAAACTCAAAACCGAGACGTTCTCATTTGCGAGCGAACACTGTATTGGGCTTTGGTGTCTTTTTTACATACTTCTATTCCATAAGTTCCAATTCTCTTCACTCCATTCCCCCTTTCACTTTTTTTTACGTTAGAAGTCAAAATCATTCATTTTAAAACTAGTTTTTGTTATAGATGTGTCTTAAAGCATTGGATATTTGTTTACATAAAACAATTATTTTAGGGAAATGTTAATTACTGACAGCTCATGTTAACATAACATAGTATGTTAAGCGGTTCATGTTAAGCAGTTTACAGCATGAGCACATCTTTAAACTACAATTCGTGTATTGAATATGAATAATAATAATTGAAAGTAAATTATATTTATTTATTGTACATTTGATCTCTAGTTGTCATGCCTCATTTTCATCTAGTATCATAAAAACCCGTATTGTCCGACTAATTAATGCTGGCTTGAAAACACATTATCTTAATGCTTAAAAAATTATATATAATAAGCTAATGTATATGCTACCATTATATTGTATACCCTCTCTTTCTCCAGTTCTTTCAACGTGGCTTTCCCTTTGTTTTGCCAGTTCTAACCTGTTGACATACCCATTAGTTATATTGAGTTACCTCCAACGGCTGGTTTCATGTTAATGTCAGGCCATAATCCATAGGCCAAACGCCTGGTTGACACTCATTTGACAGTTGGCTGTCATTGACACATACCTCAACTTTGGAGAACAGTGAGAAAAACTGTTGCGTGTCAGTGTCACAAGAAAATGTAAGGGCAGTAAAAATAACAGTTTGGCTGACCAGCCCAATGATATATGTAGGATAAATGCTTTCGGGAGATGGGTAAGTGCGTATTTACAGTTAAGAAAGAAATAGTCTAATGGAAATTAGCCTTAAAATTCCACATAAAACTGACAACACTTTATGACAGACCAAAAAGTTGATGACATCAAGAAAAAGGTATGCAATGAAATTACGTCAGGTGCGTACAGTCCCTGCCTCATACGGGTCGCCCATTTCCATGACATTTGTCAGTTGACCAACTATTAGGTCACATTAAATTACTGACATTTAACTGAGCATAGTAATTGCGAAATTGTGAAGAGTCGCCAGTTAGCATGCGTGTCCTGTACGTGTCCTTTTTATTAAATTAAAAAATATATACATATATATATAGGAGGCATACGTGGAAGCAAGAAGGAGCCAAAAACTGCGCTCAACACGTGCCAACCACCTGCAATAAACAAGCCATGAAAATGGACTCGAATCGCGTCGAGGGTTTGTCCATGTGCATCAGCCAAATTGTTTGTCAATGGCGTTACGTGGACCTCCTAATGGGTCAGCGCGACATCAACAGCCAAAGCGCAACACATGTCGTATGTGTAATATACGCTGACAGTCTCCCCCCATACAGCCCGCACCTCCTCCTCCTCCTCCTCCGTCAAGCTGTGCCACTAAACTGCAGGACAGCTGCGCACCTCACAACCAACACAGCACAGCACAACAGAGCACAGTGACAGGCACAACAAATTTATGTGCTGCTACTGAGAACATTTATGCACTTACAGCGGGCTGTGTGAGTTAAAAACTAGTCAAAAATTATATAGAATTTATTTAACGAAAAATATGTGAAAAAAGACTATTTGAACTTGACAAATACTATAGTATATCACTTAGAAAGGATATAAGAACTTTCCTCTTAAAGTAAGTACTCTTTAGACTGACAATAGAACATGCGAAATGCTCATCAAAAATGTAAAAATAAAAAGCTTGTATCTAAGAAAAACTGCAATAACTATAATACAATTCATCAATCCAAAAACTAAATAAAAATATTTTGCAACTTTTGCAGACTCAAAAACAAAAATTTTCTCTGACAATTATATGCTTGGCGGTTTTTACTCCACATGCTTGCAAACTGCTCCACTGTGCGGCCTGGTCGGGTGTTGGCCAAAAATATCAATGTAGGCCAAGAGCAGCTATAGCGATATGCATTTTATACGCCCGTCCAGCCGCCTGTCCCATTGTCTGTCAGTTTGACTGAAGCCAGCTTGCTGGACCATTAGTTGGCCCCACTAAGCGCCCCTCTTGTGGCGCTGGCAGGCGTAACCACTATGAAATTAATTTCCCTAGTGAAATTTACGTATACGTAACGTGAAGCGTTCAAAAATGCATTGTTGTTGGCTGGTTGGTGGAGCAGATGGACATAAGACCACAACAGCTGACCCAAATCTTGTCCAGCTCTACCCACATGCACTTGCATGACAATTAATGGCTCCTCCACGAGATTTATCGAGAACATTTTCACCCAGTTTTATGGGGATTCTCGCGTTGCTTTTATAATTGAATTAACCCAACCAACAAAAAATTAAATAAAATGAATGTGTCGATATCAAAGTGGAGCATTTCGTGACACTTTGAACTGCCGCTGACCTCTTGAAAGAACGACCAAGAGAAAAACAGGAAAATATTATTTCTTTTTATAGTTGGGTTCTTTTTTTTTTCGCTGCTTCTCAGTTTTATTTAATTGCCATGAAAATTGCTTGCTCAGTGAAGAATGTGGTTACAATATTGTTGCTGTTTTATTTTAAAAGGAATTTCTCGTTTGTTGTTTTCATTGCGTGCTGTCAAGTTGTTTGGACAAAACTTTTTAAGTCCACAGTCTGGTAGACAAGTGCAAGCTCTCCCCTCTGGCGACAAGGGGTTAACCATGGCTGTGTATTGACATTGACAATCATTGCACAGAGCCATTGGCATGGCCAACATGACGTCACCAGGCCAAAGTAGATTAAAAAGCAAAACGCGTGACATGTCAGTTCCAAACCCCCCTGTTGACGGGCGCCCTGCATCAACATAGTCGCAGTTAACAGGGACCACACAATTGCAAAATGAAAAAAACGTACTATAAATAGTCCAAACGCGCTCTCAAACTGTACCATCAGCTGAACAATAATCCGTAGATTACGACGGCTTTTCACTCGTAAAATCACAAAAAAAGATGTTGAATAAATGGTAGAATACAAAATACCCTGTTGTAACTGGTGCTCTATAAGTTCTGGAATGTAAGCTAAGAACTTTTCAATAAGAGTTATCATATTGAGCCCAAAATGTCGCTTCTAGTCTCTTAGAAATTGTAATTTATGTAAGTTTTAATCTTGCAATCGAATTAACATAAAACTGTTATGTGTAGCATTACATCTGACACAGCAACAGCTGTTAAACTAAACATAATCATAGCATAAGAATGTTAAATTATATACGTTAGCATTAGTTAAATCAATTAAATAACATGAATCGCAAACTGAAATATATTTAACAGGCCAATAAAACATTTAACTCTAGACTAAGCTATGTTAAATCATAACATGTACCGCTTAACATAATATTGCAACAGTAGCTAATTTACACAATACATTAATGTTATTGTTTGAATCATTTCAAAGACTGTTACCTTACACCTGCCTAACATACCCACAACATGCTTGGTACAGGGCATAAGAAAAACCAAAGCGCGCCAGTCTATGAC
The DNA here is from genome assembly GCA_037075305.1 of Drosophila kanekoi. Taxonomy (NCBI): domain Eukaryota; kingdom Metazoa; phylum Arthropoda; class Insecta; order Diptera; family Drosophilidae; genus Drosophila; species Drosophila kanekoi. The sequence goes on from JBAMCE010000478.1 coordinate 1,062,879, forward strand.
GTTGGTAATTAATGTGAAATTAATGGCGAGTAGACACGCGGATCGGTCCGATTGGTACTTTGGTGATGGTAACTGCTACTAGATGGCGCCACCTATAAAATACGGGTGGGTGTGTGTACATTTTTTTTATAGGGCACTTTAAAGGGCGCACTGCAAGCACTTTGTCAAGTGCATTAAATTCCAATTGCAAATATTATTACAAGTTGCCAACGCCCAGGCAAAGTTCAAGTGGCCGCCAGACATGGAAATGAAGATGCTAATGAGTGGAGAAGCCCGGGAGATAGCAGAGTAAACAGGCGGAAGAAAATGTCTTGCTGTAAAAGCGCTGATAGCGATTTTGTGTGGACGGAGCACCAAACGGATCCGACTCGAGGCAACTCGCAATTGAGTTGAGTGTTGGATAATAAATTCAAATTGGTTTCAGTTAAACACGCCTCGAGCTGTTATTTGTGCAATGTGCAAGTGTAAGCTGGGCATTTTAACAACGAAGGATATTTATTTCTAAAATATAATAATCAAGGACAATCAGTAGAAGCTGCCTTTAAACTTGGCCAAATTTGCATAAAAGTTGCCAAGTCACAATTAAGCTGATTATAAGAGAAACTAATTGTAATAAGTGAAATGCTTCAACGTGGGTTTGAACCTTACTGGTACGAACTCTAAATATACATTATTTTTAAACCTAAAAGACAACAAAGTCACACTTTTTCCACATTATTGTCAATAATATCTACTAACATCTATATGTATTAATAATCAACTTAATTCTTGAACATTTAACTCTAAAGAGCAAATGTTCAAAAGGAAAAACTTTCATTCATGGATGTAGAAAAGTCAGCTACACAAATAAAACTTAGGAGAAAGAAAGTGATTCGAGCCATGAAACGAATCAGGACAAGTATTTTATGGATATAAGCCTAATGTAAGGGGTTTTATACAGTTTTACTTCTTATTGCTCAACAGAATAGTAATCAAATTTCTTCATGATCTACCTCAACAATTACTTGACTTCTTAATCATTTCAACTAAGACGATTGCATTTCTGGCTGCGTTCCCAACTGAATGTTTAAATGTTTAATGTTTAATGTTTAAATAAATGAATCTGAAATAAAACCAAACCGAATGCTATACAAAAATTATGCACATACGCTTATCTTGAATACTTGATATATAAATAAATACAAATTCCCCTATATTTAGGTGAATTTCTTATTAGTTTGCAAACTGTTGCGCGGCATCAAAGCGTGACAAAGGCAGTCAAAGCGTCATCGAGGCCACTTGGGCCCACTTCTCAGACATATCGGGAACCTATACACTGATTATAGGGCAAACAATATGCACAATATGTAAATATAATCAAGTACAAGACCAAATATTTGCAGTGAGCAAACGCATTGGGGCGTCACCAGATATGATGCCCGGGCATGCCCGAATACCAGATACCCTGCAACAAAAGATACTTGATCTGTTCATACTTTTCTAGAAAGTTTGGTGTTTCTAGGTCTTAAAACCTATGAGATTTGTTGAAAAAACAGGATTTCGATATCGATTTTGATCGATTGCATTGGAAACGAGGCAAGTTATCGATTATCGGGAACTAGGAACTAGGAGGAATATATCTATATGGAGTCAGAGCTACTTCCTTCTCGCCGTTACATACATTTGCACAAAAATATTATACCCCATCTACCCATATATAATGGGCTTAGGGTATAGAAACACTCAGAGTTTAGAATACTCTCACGTTCTCCCAAGATAATATACGTCCCAGATATATGTAAAGGTATATGAAAATTCATATAGCTATAGAGCTTTAGACTAGCGCACATTTAGACATTCAGACTGTGACGATAAGACGTCGACCAGTTCTTAAAATAGTCGCAAAAAAATTAATTTCAATATAAATTTAAATAAAAAAAAGTGAGCCATGCGATAAATTTGCCACTTAATTAAAACAATTAAGCAACGTGGCGGCCATAAAACTAAAACTAAATAAAACAAACAAATATATACACTAGAATATATGTATATATATATATGTATATGTGTCTGTACAATGAATATATAGATAAAAGTTGACTATGTAATAGAACATTTTTGGGAACGAGTTTTGTGAGAGGCCGGCGAAAAAACGAGCAAAAAAAACCGACTAAGTAGCAAAAACAAAAAACAAAGAACCTTTAGAAAACCAGACTTGAACATTTTCGGCATAGCTCACATAAAAGTACACGCATATATATACATATACATACATACATACATACATATACATATCTACATATTTTATGTACAATACTTATAAATATTTGCGCCAGCGATGACGCAACTGAAGCAAACGCTGAGAATGTTGAGGAATTCGTTTAGTTTTTAAGCCCAGACGCATCTGTTGAATTTTATTCTTTCAAATAGTTTCTATCTTTATTTCCAGCTCTATGCAAGCCGAAAACCCACAAGAACACAGGTAGCTAAATAGGGCCAACAAGCAGCTGCGGCTTCATGGGATGCACTTGGCCATCTACCTGGGCCAAGAATGATGCGAGGACACGCCCAAAACGACAACGGGGCCAGGTGAGGTCGCAGGTGCAGCTGTCGATAAGCCAGCAAATGGATTCACCCAATACTTTTTAGGCGCGTCTCTTGTTCAGCCCAAACGGAACTAGTTCAGGGCCAGTCGCAGGCGGAACTAGTTTAATGCAATTTGTAATTAAACATTTGCGACATAATTTCAAACAGATATCATTTAAATAAAATAAAAAATAAGTTGTATAGCTTAAATGAATTTGTTTAATTTGATTTTCACGGAAAAAATGGTTTAAACTGAAATTCAATTATCCTATGTATATTCTTTTAAAATAGTGATTGTTTCTCGGAACTAGTTCAAGTTTAAGCTTTTTTTTATCAATCTTTAACTTTCATCTTTTCAACTTTCTGATTGATTTTCCTAAATAATTCAGATTGTTTTCAGAACTAGTTCAAGTTTAAGTTTTATTTAATTATTTAATATTCTCGCTAATTTGTTAGAACTAGTTCAAGTCCAAGTTTTTATATACGTTTCAATGAATGATTCCAAATTGAGATTTAATTTTCTGATCAAATTTCTTAAATATATGCGCTTGTTTTTAGATCTAGTTCAAGTTCCAGCACTTATTTGTATTATAAGAACAAATGATTCGAAATTTCAGTTCAATTTTCTGACTCATATCTTACTAACTTCAATAACTAGTTCAACTGATTCCAATTCAGTTAAATGCAGAGCTAGTTATTAGAGCCAAAAGTAATTTTGATCAATAGATGTCAAAACATATAAGGGCCTATTTAGGCAAAGCCTCTCTATGATTATAATACCCTTTTTCTTTATAACTATATATATATAAAGAAAGCTAGAAACTCGACGTAAGACAATCAACCAAAATCTAGTTCACTTTAACAAGTTCAACCCTTGCAGCGAACTGAAATTGAAAACATTTGTCAAGCTGTGCACTGCAAATGCGAATTGATTTTCAAATATTTCTCATGCGGTCCGAAACCAGCGCAGCTCTATGTAAAAATTGAAAATCAAATATGTTGCATTCGATTGAAAATGCTGCACTGATACACCCAGAAGGACCTGGGCGAACAGCTACGCTTGGAAAGCCGAAGATGAAATACCCTAGTGCAGAAATGCTTTTAAACACAGTTTAAGAGCATTTACAGAAATGTTTACTGTCTACAGTTTTGAAGCTCTATTATATATACCGTTGCGGGCGTTATGCTATAGAGATCCACATATAACCCATTAATCTCCACCTAACTTTTATGCCAAGATTTTAAACTAAGCGTAAAAGATACCAAGTATTATATAAGACAAGTGATATTGATCGAAAGAATATGCAATAGATAAAGCTGATTAGTTCGCAAATGTCTGTCTTTATACCACAAACTATAATACCCTTTGTGTAGGGTATCATAAAAGCAGCGGCATCAATGGCAACAAACAAACTGAAAAATAAATGCAGCTGTTGCAGTTTTATAAATGCGGTTACCCTCCAAGCCTTGCCCAAAACTATCTATCTAGCTATTATACGTATGTATATCGTATATAGTATATCGTATATCGTATATCAATAGCATGCACAATGTGTGAGTATGTGTGTGTGTGTGAGTTTGTGTGTTTGTGGGTGAACCACGTAATGTTGAGGGCGCTTTTTTTAGGCGCACGCCTCAATGGGCTGGGCAGACTGTTTCTGGTTCTGGCCAATAAAAGCTACACTTCTTGGATTGCCAACTTTTTGGCCAGCTGATGGGACGTTCTCGAGGTAAGGGGATGGAAGGAGGGTGTGTGGGTGGTACATGGAGCGTGGTAAATGACTTTTAACGCTGACAGCGAATACAGTTTTGTGCCGAAACAGGGCAGTTGGGCCAAACAAATTGCAACTACATTCTGTTCCTTTGGCTGCAGGCGAGTAACAAAATACAATAAAAACGAGAGTACTCGACGAGGAGATACCCTGCATCCAGCGCTTGGATAACTTTACAAACATTCTAGCTAGGTAAATGACAAAGGACAAGGACAGGTATATATCAAATTTCAGTTCTCTAACTTTTCCCAAAGGCATAAAGGCATTTGTGCACACCCAGATCGACTTCACTCCATGTCCCGATCACGAACATAAACAACACATGAGTTCGTATTTGCTTCCTTCTGCCTGTTACATACATTTGCACAAAACCATCCGACCCTTTTATCCAGTTTTTAATGGGTGTCAGCACATAAAAAGTGTGATAAATGATACGAAATGTGAGAAGTCACCCGATATGATAACGCTTTTTGGTCTCATCTGGCATTATGAAATATAGATACGAATGGGTATTTCATATCAAATAAATACATAACGATTGCCACAAATCAATTGCAATAATATAAATTGATTGAATAGCCGTGAAATTCGAAATCCTGAACAAACACAATACTAATCGAATAAAAAGCTCATAAGGCTAAAGCAAATTTCCGCTAATTAAAACACATTTTTGTTTAGAGTAGACCAAAAACTTATTTTATGGATGCTGTCAACGGCCTATTAATTTGGGCAACTGGAAGCTTCGATACGCTAAACAATCGACTTGTACACCAAACAATGTTTATTTAAGTAAAATGAGTCCAATAAGAGCCATAAAAATGTGCACAACAACATTACCATATAAACTAACGTGTGGACCGTGTTCAGGTCTGACTTGCCGCAGCAGACATCTTTTATTATTGCACACAAATATATACATATAAATATGTCAAATAACTCGTTTAGTTTAAAGTAGAAGATACATTACACATGTGCCAAAAACACTAATCAAATCAAAAGTAAGTAAGGCTTGCTTAAATTCTTGAGAATCGCATAGTAAGGCGATGTTAAAAAAACACGATTAGAATGCAGTAGCAGACATCTCTGATATTTGCATATATGCATATGTATGTTTCTGTTAGTAAAAGGAAGAGAAAACACTAATCAAAGCACAAGTCAATTGAATTCATGAGAATCGCATAGTAAGGCATTGTTTTAAAAATACCATTTGAATGCCTGAAAGCAAACAAACTAAGGTATATCAATTATCCGTAGCACCCGTTGTTCCAAGCACTACCAGTACTTTCCAGCATCATAAACTTCCTCGGCAGAATCATAACCATCCTGATCGGTATCACAGTCCTGATTGTTGGCTTCCCCTGTGAGCTTGCCCGCCATTTTGGGTACACCCGCCGCATTCAGGCGCACCTTGTTGGGGCCACCGATCGAACGGGCCAAGTTGCCCGCATTGAGGATAGCCAGGGAGCCGGCATCATTGAAGCGTGGACGTTTCTTTTGCAGCTTTCTGGCCCAACACTCGGTGGCACGACGGCGAGCATTGCCACAAATATTTTCGTTGGTTTCCGAGTTCCTTGGCGGTGGCGATGGCTGCTCCCGCCGCATGCCGGACTTGACATTGGTCATGGGGATGCCGGCCACGTTGGTCGGACGTTTGACCTGGCCGGGCTTCAAGGTAACATTCTCTTTCTTGAACTTTGTATAGCCGGCAATCTGGTCGCTGTTGGCCATTGACTCTGATTCGGGCGACTTGACAATCGGCCTGGTGCGGAACTCATGGACCAATGGATACAGCCGCTGTATGGCCGATTCGACGGCATTTACGCTGGCCGCGGTCACCGTAATGCTGCCCGTGGAGAAGATTTTCATGGTGGCCTTGGGATCGCGCATTTTATAGGTAACACCTGGATGCAGTTCCGGCTCATAGCTGGCATTATCACGATGTCGTTCCGAGAACTTGACGATCCTTATCGACCACGGCATGCTGCAGGTGCCCAGCACATTGACAATGCGAAAGTTCTGAAAATGCACCGGAAAACCGAGTTTGCCCAGGCTGCGGGCATAGCGTCGTGCCGCAACCTTCGCCTGCGGCTCTGAAATGGCGCCCGTGCACGTTATCCGGCCAGAGGACCATATCGATGCCGTTGTATATGGACGACGCAGACGCATTGTGACCATACCATTCTCTCGTCGATATTCCACATTCGAGCCATGGAGCGCAATCTCGCGCAGCTTGAGATGGCAGCGCACACTGAACGAGCAGACCACATTGTTGATCACGATGTCCAGTTCCGACGAAGGTTCCGGATTGCCATCTGCTTCGATTGCCTCAGCTGCTTGGATTGCTGTTGTTGTTGTTGTTGTTGTTTCGAATATTTCGTTCAATGCGGCTGTTGTTGTTTCAGCCATGTTTGTGGCCATGATTGGCAGTTCGCTCTCATTAAAAACCATTTTATTCATTGTATATGCAATTATTAACTAAGAAGTCGGTTCTTTGACAATTTCGTTTTCCTGCCAAAAGAGAGCTGACTGACTTCTGGAAAATTCTTCGTTTATTTGATTTTTCCACCAGCCTACTGAGTTCATAAAATGTACAAGACATCGAATAGGCCTCAATAAATTTCTAGAAAGTACTTATGGCATTTAAATTTATCGAAAATACTTTATAAATGAGTACTAAAAATAAATATGATTCAACAGTTTAATGAGAATGATCCTCCATATGAATGCAGTTATTAACTGCACAACTATAGAGTAATTGAATTAAATGTTTATGCATTTGTATTATCTTGTGAGTATTAAAATTTAATACACAATACACAAATATTTATAGCTCATTTCTAGATTAAATGTGTCTATGCCCTTGCATCATACTTGATATAGTTCTTGGCTTATCAGCTATTTAGCTATTGAGACAAATAGAGGAATAAGCTTTAAGTGCAAATCTCTTGAACATTGAATATATATTCTCTCAATACGCAGTACAGGGTATCGCAGCTCTCTAGCCATAGTACAGAGTATCTCCAAAAATATGCAATCCGAACTTGATAAGCGTCCGGGCAATGTTTATAGAGGGGCGGCAGGCGGAGTCAACCGAATGCGTCATTTATTAGGTTCTAATGAAAAACGCAACATGCAAAAACCTCGAAAAACTGAATCATCGAACGGCAGAGAATAAAGTAGAAAATAAAACGAAAACAATTTGGATATATCAAATAGATTTTTACCGAGAACAGAACCTTATGAAATGCTCCAAAAATACATATTAATGCACAGTCCCCATATCTGACTAATATTCCTACAAAGGCCCATTTCCTAAGGCCAAGAACATCAGCTGCAGTTGCCACTCGACACAAGAAAAGTCAACAGCAACCACAGAGAGAGACTAGAAGAGAGACTAAAAAATACCCTGTATCAAGCAACCTGAACATTTCAAATTTTATAGAATTCTAAAAAACCCATGCTGACCAAGAAAGTACACACTTTACAAACTCAAAGGTGCCTTTCCTGGCCTGGTTACAAGATTCGTCTCAACTTCAATATACCCTGTGTTTACACATCGAAAATGGGCACGGGGTATAGCAACAACAACACCTGACCGTGGGCTCGTTGACAGCTGCAGCTCAAAGGAAAGCACAGCTGCTACCAAGTGCAGCTCAAGTGGCAGAAGCCGTCGCAGCTGATAAGCGTCCTCTTCCCCCTTCAGCCCACTTAAGTGGAAAGCACTTTGCAACGGCCGTGACTAATGAGGGGGAAAAGCGACACTGACTGGGTCAACATTAATCGGCGCAAATAGAAGTTGAAGTGATTGATTGAGGGGGGAGAGACTCGCGCTTATCACAGCCAGTGACAATGATCGGGCCAAGGGGTTGGGGTAGGTGCAATAAAGAAAAAATTAAAGTTAGCCGGCTAAACATGATCATTTAAGTATTATCAAGACGCGTTCTAGATTAAATGAACTGAATGCTGTTGGTAAATGCCGCTGTAGAAATGTGTTAATGAAATTATAAATAGACCAACAGCTGCATATACAAACCAGCTGAAAAGGAAAGTGAGAAAACAGAGACAGCGCGATTATGAACGGGAGAGGACGAATGAACGAAGAATGAATATCGACTAAAAGCCGCATCTGCTAGCTCTATTATTATCAATTTTGCTTAGCGTCGCATCCTTAAACGTTTTAATGACAGTTTAGTTTTCTTAAGAAATGTTAGCTAATTCTCTTTAACATAATTCCTTATCATAACATCTGTATCTCTCCCGCTCTCCCCCTCTCTCTTTCCTATCACTTTTTCTCTCTCACTTACACTCACATTGTCTCATGATCTTTCAGCAATTAAACTCAGAAATTTGTATAAAAAGCTGTACACAGATTTTTAAAATAAAACCTGATGTCAGAATGTAATCGAAAATAGCAGATATCCAATAGATGCCACAACTAAAGGCACATTTTAAAGTCTATACTACGTTTAAATAATAAAAATTACGTTTCTAATCTTAATAAAAATCTAAAAAAAAAATTAGCCTTTTGTTTAAACAAAATATAATGAATGGCTCGCTTTATACTGTGTGCACTTCAGTTTTCGATAAAAATCTAGCCAAAAAATGAAACCGAAACAACAACAACGAGAAAACAATAACAAAAGCGGCAAACGAAAACGAGGCCCAGTCGCACAGACAGGAAGGAAGAAGTGCTGAATGGGAAGGGGAAACGGCATGGAATGCCGCATATGAATAGAAAATCAAAAGTCGGCTTTGTTGACTGTTGTTGCTGTTTGCCGTTGCTGCTGTTGTTTGTTTGCCTTTCGCACTTCAATTGTTGTTGCTGGTAGCTAAAATTTTGTTTAGCTACGAAAAACGCACAAAGCAACAACAAAAAACATACACGCACACACACACACACATGCCAAGGGCAGTGTGCGTTGCAGCTAGCGTTACGGTGCTAGGCTTCAAATTGATCGCATCATAGAAAAGCGGGCTTCGGCGCCGGCGGCAGCGCTGCAAAGGAATCGTTGCACGCAAGAACAACAACAAAAATATATTTAAAAAATACCAAATTCTAACAAGAAAAAAATAACAGTTACGTGTTGCTGGCCAATTAGCATAGCCCAAAGGCCTAAAAATCAAATACATAAACACACGCACAAACACATTTATACATATATGACTGTAAATGTATAGGTTAATACATAAATCTATGGCTATGATTCGGATACTAGTTGCTAGGTAAATTTATAATCATACCACATTTGCATAAGCAGCGCCTGGCGCGCCGATACAGCAGCAACAACACAAACACTGAACAGAGCACAACACACAAATTTCTAGCAATAACAAATCGCTTTTCTTTTCTTTTCTTGTTGGCACTTTTTCTTTGATATTGCGCCCGCAACGATTTATTGCAATGAACACTATTGTGCGGCGCCGCACTGCACTTGCATTTAATTTACACACACGATTTTTTATGTTTAGGCTATTATTAAATTCTTTAAGTTGCGTTTTGATTTCGATTTTTTATGAAAAGACGCCCACGCGCAAGTACGTCCGTTCGCTATGCAAGTTCGACGCGTAATAACAGCTGTAAACAGAACTGCTGCTGTAAACGTTGAGAGAGCGACTGTTAACAGGCAGTGCTGCACACTTGGCCGGCTCAGTAACATAGCTAGCTTTTTTCAAAGCTGCCAAATGAAAGACGTTCAGTTGTGTGCTCAAATAGTAAAATTAATTTTTTAAAGTAGAATTACACTTAGCTGACACTATTTATATAATATATTAACTAAATATTTAGCACAATTTTATTCTATGGGTAACAGCTGGCAGCCCTGTGGCTGTTAAATAACAGAGGCACTTTCTCGTGTCAACTATCGGCTGCTCTTAGAGATGAACAGTAACATAGAAAATTAGCTAGTTAATCATGTCTGAACTACAGGTAAATGTGCGAAAATTAATATAAAATATACATTAAACAATAGAAAAAAACATTCTGCATGTTGCCAGGAGTTCAACCAAGCCGCCGAGGATGTCAAGAACTTAAACAGCACACCAGCCGACAGCGATCTGCTGGAACTGTATGGCTTATTCAAGCAGGCCAATGTGGGAGATTGTAATACAGGTGAGACCTAAAGTTATTCATTTAACCTTTCAAATTTAATTTTCGCCAATTTGCACAGATAAGCCCGGTTTTCTGGACTTCAAGGGCAAGTCCAAATGGGAGGCCTGGAACAAGCTCAAGGGCACGAGCAGCGCCGACGCCCGAACCGCCTACATAGCCAAAGTAAAATCTCTAATTGCGGCTGTGGGTCTAAAGTCCTAAACTGACGCTGGCATTTAGATTGAAATCTCCAGAAGGAAATGCATTTCTCACATGTAGTACGCACAAGTTCGTCTGCACAATATACACACACAAGCCAAATAACATTTGCACATTTATTTAGTCAAAAGCGGGAATGGATGTAAAAATAGTTTATAACACATATGCATATATATTGCAACTATAATTATAGTTCACATCTATATTCATATAGATTTGCATGTTTAGCTGTCCAACTGGGGTGTTGTGGCGCTGTTGCTCGACTGCCTCTGTCGCTCGTACACCTCGCGCTGTAGCTCGCGCAGATTTAGCTCCAGCGTCTCGACCACATCGAAGTTCAGATCCTGACGCGCCTGCTTAATATACCCCTTAATTATGTTGATTTGTTCAATCAGCGGATCGTCCACGCTCGACATGGTCGCGGATGCTTGCGGCGCCGACCAGTTGTTTAACGATTGCAAATCAGACTGCAAAGAATTTTAATTAAATGGAGTGAGAACGATTGTCCGCGCGCTGCGAAAATAAACAAATTTGCTCTAGTCGGTAGTGCCCGACTGGGAGATACCCTAAGCCCAAATTCAGAAAACTCAGTTTTGAAACTGAGGAGCTAGTTTGCATAGAAACACGTAGACGGACATGACCTGTGGACTTATGACCCATTCAACGTGTTACACGTCGCTTAAAATATCTTGAATACTCCGCCACAAGTGTTTGCTGATTCCTTAGCAACAGCTGTGGGTTTGTGATTAACTTACACCCTGGGCAAAGCTGCGGTTTTCCAGACTAACGCCGGACTGGGCCACCGAGCCGTTGCGCTCGTAGGCCTCCATGGCCATACGCTGTTCGGTGAGAATGCGCTGTTCGGTTTCCATGCGCTTGCGCTCCTGGATCCGGCGTATATACGCCTCGTCCGGCAGAGGCGGCAGTGAGAGCATGCGTTCCTTTATGGCCTGCACGCAGCTCAGTCGTATGGCTTTCTTCAGCGCCTCATCACGGCTGCCCGGTTCCGAGTGTATGGTCAAAATGCGTTTGCTGCGCAAATCAATTTTCTCAGCGACCTGACCAATCTTGCCGCGCAATGCGCCGGCGTCCGCAATCGTAAATATGGATTCACCATCGTGCAGACTATTGACAATCTTTAGATACATGTCCAGATCGGGTGTCACTTGTTTCTGTAGCTGCCTGATCTCCTCATAGACCTGAGTCATTAAGGGGCGGCAAGTGCGGCTCTCGTGCATGTCCTGACGCGTGTCCAGCAGCCGCAAGCAATGCTGGCAGAGGCGAATGGCCCGATACTCCTGATGCTGCATCTGTTGCAATGGCTCGCCGCGTGTCGTGGACAAGCTGGCCAATTGCACTAAACAAAATAATATACAGTATAAACAGTAGGAATGAGAAGCAGGGCAATGCCAGGACTTACTTGCATTCTCCAGCTGCAGGAAGCGGGAACAATCGTGGCACATAATGCCGCCACAGAGCCGACAATGATGCTGTCGCCGTGCTATGTGAAAACTCTTGGCACAGTTGGGGCACAGCTTGACGGAGCTGCCATCTAACCAAGGCACTGTCTGTTGTTCGTGCTGCTTGCGCTGCACAGCATCCGTGGGCAAATCCTTTAGCAGGCGATGCAGCCTTATAATCAGCTTATTCGTCTCGCTGGCATATCGCTCCAGCCGAGGATTACGCACCGATTGAAAGTACTCAAAGTGAGAGCGCTCTGCGCCCGCACTCTGCTTAGACATATTGTTGTAGACATTGAGCTGCGTTCGCGCATTGCTCGCTTTGACTCCATTGGGACCAGCAGCATTGGTTGCGCTGGCAGAGGGCGTGGCTGCTGGCGGCGCAGCACGACTCCGTTCATCCTCGAAATTGTTTAGAATCTTTTTCTTGGCTTTGGTAAATATATCCTTGAATACGGATTTTAGTGCATCCTCCTCCTCGGCATGTTGGCGCGCAAAGTGCTGGGTTAAAAAATCGATGGACTTCAAATCGGCACGGCATATAGGACACAGAAAGCCCTCCAGAATCTCGTCACTGCCAGCGCTGGGCTCCTCATCGGCGCTATCAAATGGATTACCGGACATGCTGTTATGGATTTCGGGCAATGCGTAAGCGAAAGACGGAGTTTTTTTTTGTGGGTGTATTTGCCGCTGAACTATATCCACTGTGACATCTGTCGGTATTTGGCCATTTATTTGTGGCTTGTCCTGTTGCCAATTTAATTCTTAGTGTTTTCGGACACCACAAAATATATATTTATAGTTTTAATTGAATTTTGAATAAAACTCCCCCTGAACCACCCACACGGACAATATAGGAAGTGTTTGCCATTCACGTGTAAACGTGGTGAACAACTTAACAGCGATGTTCAGGCAGGGTACGCTGTTAAAATAAACGGGCAAGCAAAATTATTTTATAGTAAATTTAAATTTAAAAACTTTTTAATCAAATTAACATTCTCAATCAATTCGCAATCATTAATTTAATTACAATATAATAGACAATCTAGAAGCTAGAAATCTAAGCTTCTTCTTCATCACTAAACTCATCTTCATCTTTGGGTTTCCGGGACTTGCGCTCTAACTCGCGGGCAAATAGTTCCTTGAATGCCTCATATTCTGACAGCGTGACGTTGCAGATTTTGGTGGCGAAGGATTTCTCAGATGTATCCGTTATCTGATATAGTCGATTGTTTGTCGTCGGCTCATTGGGATCCGCCTTGAGTGCACGTGGCTTGAAGAGGCCCAAGCGCAAAAGAAATGTATGGCGACAGCGTAGCTCCTCGAAAGACAGCGACAGTGCCGCGGATTTAACTATTTCTGGCACCTCGATGCGCATTATATCGAACATATAATTTAACTTTTGCTCTATGGTTTGTTCCGGCTGCGCCAGCAAATCCGGACTATTCATTAGCAGCTTCCACACATTCTTATTGCTTGTCAGTCGACTCTTCAGGTAGGCGCTCAGTGAGAGCAGCTGATGGGCATCGCTAACGTCCAGCAGCTCGGGGTACTTGGTCAGCAGGAGGTGCAACAGGTGCTCGCCAAACTGACAGGCGCGCCAAATCTCTAGGCTATTAATTAGGCGCGCCGGTGTGCGTTTCAGTACGTTTGGATTGCCCGTAACGATGCGCAGAAAGCTAACGGTCTCGAGACCATGATTTTGAAATGTTTCGTGTGCACGCTGCCAAATCTCGGGCGTGTAAATGGCCAAAGCGGGCTCCAGCTTGATGGCTTCCTCGATGTGCAGCTGCTCCAGTTGCATCAGCTTTGGTGCGGCCGCCTTTGCAGCCAATTGGCGAACAGTTTGACTCTTGAACTGCAAAATCTAGGCTGTTTAGAATTTACTTAAGGTATAATTTAACTTTACGCATACTTGTTGTTGCTGTTTGAGCACATTTTGTGCATTAAACAATATTTTTCTCCACATGCCCAACAATTTTGCGCAATTCTTTTTCTTATAACCAAAACAATCAACAGCTGTTTGCCTATGTTATTGTTAATGTTAAGTTAGAAGAGAGAAACTCTGTTAAATATGTTAAGCCTGTATGATACGACATTACGAGATTTCATTGATTTTAAATTAGTGAGTGTAATGTTGCGACTATAATTAACAAAAAAATTGTTTGCCATTCATTCAAATAATAACAAGTTTTACTAATAAATACAATTATATGGATATTCAGTCAATTGGCTGTTAATAATTTTTAGTATTTTGGACAATATTAATATCGTAAATTACATATATTTTATACGTTCATATAATGTGGTATCACACAGGCAGCTTATATGAATAATGTAAACAATAACACACGTTTCTCTGCTGCAGCCCTGGCAGCTCCATCTGCTGCACATCCGCAAACGCCGCCACTGTAAATTGTACATTATTTTATTCAAAAAGTATGGCCAAGAGTAAGAAACAATTGCGCGAACAACACGCTGCAAGGGAAGCCGCCCAGGTCACCAACGCGCGACTGGAGACGTGCAACGATGCCTACACGAGCGGTGCATTCAGTTACCTGCGCTTTTTGGTTCACCTGCTGGCGGCGGCACAATTCTGCTACGGCATTTACTATTATCTATTCAAACTGCACTGGCCGAAGGGTCTGCATGAGGAGGAGGAGCTGAAAACGCGCTGGGGTGGCAAATTCAAGTATTTGACATTTCTCGATGTCATCGTGCAGGCCATTTATCACAGCGTGGCGCTGCTGAATGATATCTTCGGCAACAACACCGTGGCCGTGGCTCCAAAGTCCTGTCTGCGTCAGATGCGCGATTATATATTCGCCACGTTCGCATTTCCCATTGCGCATAATGTGTGCATCTCCTTCTGGGTCATTTATCTATGGGATCGTGAGCTCATCTTTCCCGCGGCCCTGGACGCTATTTTTCCCAGGCAAGTGTTGCATTTTTCATTTTGTGTTTAACCGAATCCGCTTTTAAGTCTTGCCTTATTGCAGCTGGCTGAATCATGTGGTTCATACGAATGTTGCCCTATTGGCCATCATGGATTTGTTTACTTGCTTCCGTCGCTATCCCAGTCGCTTGGCCGGCGTCACCGGCAACGTGGCGTTCATGCTCCTCTACATCATCTGGGTGAATATTGTGCGTTATTTTAGCGGTCAGTGGGTTTATCCCTTGCTCGAGGTTTTGCCGGTGCCGCTGCGTTGTTTAATGTTCGGCGGCTTACTGGGTTTGAGCTTGGCCTGCTACTTGTTGGGCGAGTTCGTTAATAATATTGTGTGGGCGCCAGAGTTCAAGTTGCTGAAGCAGAATCAAATCAAACAGGGTTAAGATACACAACTAACAAACTTATTTACTCATTTGAAAACCAAGAGATTTGTTAATTGTATTCGTTTGTCCGCAAAGGCTGCTTTAAAATACACTCCATTGTATATATCTTAAGTTATAAATTTAAGTGAAACGTTTTTAAAAGTGCCGCGCCTTAGAACAAATAATAAATACTTTACATACCAAACGGCATTTTATATATTTTGTCTTTTTTTAAATACCGCGCCCTCCATGCCAAGATTATCGATTAACAGCTATCGATTGCTGAACTGTTGCTGCAGTGCACTTTTGAGCAACAAATTTATTCTAGCTCAGTGATTTTTTATAGATGAAAATTAAATTAAAAACGCGGCATACTCTCAATCAACTCTTGCAACAAATTTTCAAATGCAGATATGCAACAATCGGATCTGTACGCAAATGCGGATTTCTATTAAATTGATAAGCGAAACACTTTGACAACTCTGGCGACGGCAAGGCGAATGAAAATTGGCTAAACAGCAAGCCGAGTGAACACAATGGAATTGTGTTAACGTTAACGCACATGTAAGTCAAAACTGGAACGTAAGAAGTAATTATTTGAATGCAGTGCAAAAAGTTCATAATTTATTGTGTGTATTGTTTTTAAAACGGGCTTTGTTTTTTTTTTGTGGTTGGGTGAGTGTGTGTGCGTGTTGTATGTGTGTTTAGCGCACAAGTGCGAACAGGATGGCATATGTTGCATTTGTGTTGGTAACGCCAGGGCTGCCAACCCGATGCCTGCGTTTGCATTTTAGCCAGACTGACAGCAGCGCTCAGCTGTTTTACCAGGCAACATGTGTCGCAACATTGTGCAGCCACGCAGTTTGACAAGCACTGAACAATTACAAATGCACTGTGCGATCAACAATTTGTGTGGCAGCTGGGAATTTGAATGCTAATGTGTTTTTTTTTATTTTTGATTTTACAGACAATGCCACTCGCGTCGCCAAGCTAACTTTGTTTACCCTCATCAACATTGGCCGCCAGCAGCTACCACCTTGCATTGCCATTGCCAACATGCCCATGAGTGATGTGGCCGCAGCACTAATCTATACGGAGCACGGCAACGGCACAACGAAGCACGCTAAGGCGCTGCCGCCGCCGCCATCCACGACACCACCTACAACAGCAACAACAACTGGAACTGGTGCTGCCAGCAACATGACCAACTCATCCAAGGCAGACGTCATTGCTGGCGGTGCGACCGTCGCCACCGCTGCTGCTCAGTTGGGCAGCATGCTGGCGCCAGCAACTAGTCTGGCGCTGGCCAATATGCAGGGCCAAAAATGGCAAACTGCCTTGGACCTGGACAAGATGATCAAACAATTGCGCGCCGCCGAAAAGATGCATTTGCGTGGCGTTGGCAGAGCTGGTGGCAACAGCAACAGCGGCGGTGGCGCTGGTGGAGCTGGCAATGAAGCCAAACAAGCGCCGCATGTGGTGCAGGTGCAGCGCCTAAATGCCGCGGACATGGCTTACTACGATATGGTGCCCAAGCAGGCGACACGCGACATTGTTGTGTGCAATGCATGCAGTGGCAGCTACACCAAAGCTGGTTTCAATAATCATATTGCGCTACAGCATCCCAACATCTGGGATGCCATACCCAACAAGGTGAACGGAACGGAGGCGCGCTCGAATGCAACAGCTGCTGTGGCGGACAACAGTCAGGATGGGGTGCGTGAGCCGGCGGAATTGTTGGGCTCACCCACCGATACGCTGTCGGCGACCATGTCCAGTTGCTCGAATGGCTCCAGTAGTTCGCTAGCTACTGCTGTCAATAACAACAGCAACACGCACGCCTCCAGCAGCTCGGTCTCGTCATCATCGTCGTCGCGTCATAAAAGCAGCAGCAGCAAGAGTAGCAGTTCCTCAAAGACCAGCAGCAGCGGCAGCAGCAGCACAGGTCGCTCGCGTTCCAAGTCGTCCAAGAATCGCCATCATTCGGATGTGCATCACAAGGTGGGCTCCAAGAAGAGCAGTGCCAGTGCCATAGCAGCAGCCGCCCCAGCGTCAATTCCGGCAGCTGCAGTTGCTCCCGTCGCTGTTAAGGATGAGGCGCCGCCGCCGCCAACTGTACAGCCAGCCATAACGGTCTTCTCATCCTCATCCAATTCGTCGTGCTCGCTGCCGCCGACGCCAACGCTGGCGGCTGTCGCTAGCAATGGCAACGAGCATGTCGTCAACTATTCCCCCGCGCCCGCCCAACTAGCCAACATGCTGGACGAGACGCAGCCAAGTAAAAAGAAGGTAGGTATACGTCTACTATACTCCTTAAAAAGCATACCCTTGCAGTAGGTATTATAACTATGTCATGTACCTTGTAACGCATTCAAGAAGACAACTTATCTATTTTTTGATTATCTTATGATATAGCTGAAATAGGAACAATCGGTATTCGGATCTTATCTGCGTCAGATTGGTATATATATATATATATATATATAATATATAGCTCTCAAAGCAACAATCAGCTGAGGATTCTTTAAAAGCCTTTTATATTTCTTAAGATATCCTTATCAAAGTCATTATTCCAAGTATTTTTATGTTTCTTAAAATCGTATTTACATCGGACTGTTGTATCAGGACCGATCGATTGAACATTGATTTTTATTTTAAAAAAGTGTTGATAGATGTTCAACAAAATTAATTGCCTGAAAAAATCCATAGAAGTTACAAGAGTTTTGGATGCAACCGCTGTAAGGGTATTTAAGTTTCGGCAAGCCGAGGAAAACTCTTGTTTTTGCATCATTTAACACGATTAGAAATGTTTAGAATTTTCTAAAAGCAAATACATATATATCTACTTTTTGCGCCTCGAATTTCGGGGCACCTATAGATTCATAATATATATTTTAGCCAGGCTTCGACTCGACATATCCGTTTGAACAGCCTAAGAAGTGCATCTTTAACAATATATATAAATTTATATTTAATAATGTATATGTGCAATAAAAGTAATTAAATACAATTGAAATATCAAACAACTATTTTGGTAAGCATACGAATTCTAATCGTCTGATTGCTTTTTGCAGCTGAAAGGATCGGCAGCAGCTGAGACGGCGTCGCATCATCGCAGCAAACCCGCCAAGGAGAAGCAATTGGCTCCACTTTATGGGCAACAGCTAAGTGAGCTGGACCAGGCCGTCTCCTCCATAACTGGCCAGGTGAATGTGGACTCACAGCAGCAACTGCAACGCCAGCATCAGGTCGATTTGTCGGCCGTCACCGAGGAGCCACTGCCCATGCATAATACATCCGATGATAATTCCATATCACTGACACTGGACGACATGCTCGACAGCAAGTTTATCAATGAGATTCTAAGCACCGTCGAGTCGGACATACCCTTCGATGAGAGCGCACTTGACACAACACAGTCACAACAGCAGCCGCAGCTGCAGCAGCAGCAACAACAGCTTCCGACGGAGCAGCATGAGCCAATCACGAAGCGATTGCGTTATGATGATGGCACCATCAATGCCGATGCCGCTGACTATGCCGCGGCGCTCTACCAACAGCAACAGCACCAGCAGGTGCAACAGGTGTACAGCGAGGAGCCACAGCAGGATGGAGAGCAAACGCAGCTAACTGCCATGGATGCCATGCAGCTGCAGCAGCTGATCTATCAGCAGCAGCAAATGCTGGAGCAGGCGGATCAGCAGCAACAGCAGCAACAACAGCAGCAGCAGCAACAATTGAAGCAGGAGCAGCTTAATGCGGCGGCAACGGCACAGTTTAGCGTCTACAATGTGCCCTCGCTGACAGATGATGCTGAGTCGCCCGAGGTGGCAGCAGCGGGCGCCGATGAGCACATGATGCTGCCAAGTATTATCTATGAGATTAGCGATAATAATCAAGTGTCTGTGCTGGATCAGCAGAGTCAGCAGCAGGTCATAGCTGAATTCCTAAACCAAGCGGGTTACGACAATGTTGATGTCAATGTGAATGTGAATGTGTTGCAGGCGGCAACGGAGGGCGTCGGCGTGGGCGTGGCCAATCATTTCAACGATGAACTAAGCGATTTCGATTTTACTAAACTGGAGACTGTTAGCGCGGAAGCCAACCACATAAAGACTGTCAAGCTGGAAAACCAGCCACAACAACAACAACAACAACAAGCCACCAACAACAACAACAGCAGCACATACAATAGCTATGAGAGCGTGTTGCAAGCACAGCCACATCGCCAACTGGCCAATGCCAAATATCTTGAGGACTCAACATACTTTAATATGACACTTTATGCGGGCCCGCCACGACCGTTGGCCATGAACACCTTCGGTCTGGTCAAGCTGCCCAACGGCATGGGCGCCACGCTGCGCAAGAATCTGCTAATGACGCGCAAGGCGAACAATAGCCTGCTCTCGCTGAATGGCAGCAGCGGTGTTGTCGGCACCCTCGCTCGTCCGCCACCGCCGCCGCCAACGTTGAACTGCAATGGCAATGGGACACAGCAGCTGCTGCTGCCGCGCAATGGCAACAGCCAGGGCAAGACAATATATGCGCAAAGGTGCAGCATTATAGCACAGGAGCGGCTCAGATGCAACAAACGTGCGCTGCTCAGTCGCCTGGGCAGCAGCAACAGCAACAGCATGACAGTAAAGCGCCTGAACGAACTGCTGTCGGGCAAGGTGAAGTCGCCAGCGGATAGGGAGAAGGATAAGGAGAAGGCTGAACACAATGAAGCCAGCGAACAACAGCAGCAACAACAACAACAACAACAGTTGCAGCACCAGCAGCAGCAGGAGGAGAACAAGCGCATGCATAGTTTCTATGAGAAGCGTCGCAAGTTGCTGGCGGCGCGTCATCAGCGACAGTCGCTAATCAGCAGAAACAACGGCAACGGCAACAGCAGTCGATCATTTATGCGACAGCGTCCAATGCATTTACCGCTGCAGCTGCACGGCGGCAGCAACAATGCCATTGGTAGTCCAAGTCCGCAGCAACAGTTGCTGAAGAAGCAGCTGATGCGCACTTTGTCCGACAGCAGCAATATACAAGCTGCAACTGTTGGCGGCGGCGGCGGCGGCGGCAGTGGGGCCGGCAATGTCAGCGGCAATCCATGGAAGAGCAACAGCTCCACGCCGGGCAGCAACTCGGCGGGCAGCGATCTAATGCGTGTATTTGTCTGAATATACATATACATATACACACATAAATTATACAAAATATGCTATATGCAAAACAAATGATTATGATTATCAATTATGATTATGATACGATACGATTATGTATACCCTAGCGCTATGTTCATTATTTTACACTTTTTTTAAATCAATTTTTTTCATTTTTTTAAAAGTGATAATTAGTTTTGGCTACTCAAGTGTATGTAGTTTTCTGTTAGTCTATGCACTAAGTTTAATTTAATTTTGATGTTAAGCTAAACAGCATTATGTTGATAACCCCTCTAATTTATACAGTGTACACTTTTAAATATAACTATATATGTATACAAATGCATGCATACGTTTAAAAAATGCGCCTTTTCAAAAACAAAATGTGGGCAGTTGGCTGGTGGCTTGGAACCAGTGGTTCATTTCGCATCATATTGTAGCTGAACAAAGTTGACTGGAACTGTATTGGTTCATTTTGCATTTTGTGGACGCGGCTGCGCAGTGAGAACGGCGCATTACACATATGTAATCGATTGTATGTTATCGCTATCGAGCAGGCTTACAATTCTGCCGGCGTTTTGGCTGTGTTTGGTAAATATTTTGCCCCTGTGCAAATAAATGTATTTAATTGAGACAGCTGCCAGATGTTCCTAAACGGTGCTAGTAAAATGCGCTCAACCAAAGCGCACATCATTTACTGCATCCTGCTGAGCTGTCATTACGCGCTGTGCACCCTGTCGCCCAACACTAAAGCCAAAAACAAGCACAGAGAATCAAAGTTTTTACGTGGACCGCAGGACAACGATGTGTTTGAGCTGGACCTGGTATCAGCAGAGCCTCTGGCAAAGGATATACTAATACATCACGAGGCGTACTACAAGGACACAGCGAAACGACGCTTCAACGGCACAATACTGGGCTACGTAACACCAGTGCGTATAAGCAAATGAATCTATACATGAATTCCTCCCCCAATTGTCAAGTGTCACCTTATTTGCAGTGGAACTCCCATGGCTACGACGTGGCCAAAATGTTTGCCAAGAAGTTTGACATCATATCACCCGTATGGCTGCAAATAGTCAAGCAGGACGATGACTACGCCGTGGCGGGCACCCACGACATTGACGCCGGCTGGCTAAATGATGTGCGACGCAAGGGCAAGGTGCAGCAGCAGCAAATCAGTTGCGCACGGTCAAAGGTGCTTGAAAACCAATCCTTGTTGCCCGTAATGGCTACTCTCATGTTGCATTTTGTACACATTGCAGTATTTCCACGTATTATATTTGATCACTTTACCGATCGGGATATCAAGCTGCTGCTGAGCGATGCCAAGGAGCGCACAAACCTAAACGAAATGCTGATCCAGACGTGCAAGCAGCATGGATTTGATGGCCTGATCTTGGAGGTATGGTCACAACTGGCCGGCAGGATTGATGATAAGATCCTCTTCACCTTGGTGCTACAAATGGGTACGTGCCTTTGAATAATCGACTAACGAATTTACCGGATATACTAATCTTTTTTCTTGCAGCCAAGGAGCTGCAAAAGCAACAAATACGCCTGATACTGGTCGTACCGCCAAAGCGCAAGGACATGCCAAACTTGTTTGGTGAAAAGCACATGGATAAATTATACAAGCATATCTATGCCTTCTCCTTAATGACCTACGACTACTCGAGCGTACAGCGTCCGGGCGCCAATGCTCCGCTCTATTGGGTACGCAATGCCGTGGAGCATATTGCGCCAGTTGGCTGCCACGACATGGAGGCAAAGCGTGCTAAAATTCTGATGGGTCTTAATATGTATGGAAATGATTATACGCCAGATGGCGGTGGACCCATTACATACGGCCAGTACCTGGAGCTAGTCAGGCACGTAAAGAAGCAGCTGACCCATGATGAGCGCGATGTGGAAAACTTCTTTGAGATCAAGTGAGTAGCCTTTAATGCTAGCTGTTATTTAAAAAGCTTACCAGGAGCATTCTTTAGAACTGAAACTGGTCGTCATATCGTGTTCTATCCCACGCTCTACTCCATCAATGAGCGCATCCAGCTGGCTCAGCAGCTGGGCGTTGGTATCTCCATTTGGGAGCTGGGCCAAGGCTTGGATTACTTTTACGATCTCTTTTAAAGCAATGCATTCCAATCAAGTAAATATCTGTGTTCGAATTTCATGTTTGATATTAGCAACATATGGCAATAGCACCAAATAAAATCAGCGATTTTTCTATAGATTTACTATATAATTTTGTTAACTGAGGCAAAAACGAATCTATTGCGGTTGCCATTGGGCGCGAAGGTAATCAATTATCGATTTATCGATAGACATTGTAACGATGGTAGTTTGAACTTAATAATTTGCAATCTTCAAAAACCAAAAGGCACAGTTCAGTATTTAGCTCATACCGAAAATATTAAATAAATTTATAATTATTTAAAATTAAAAATAAATGAAGCGCACCAATGTCGAGAGGAATAAATGGCATCTTATGTACAATTTATGCTCGCGCAATAAATGTAGCGCGCAAATGTTCGGCAGCCCTGGCTCACGTAACGCGATTTTATGGCAGCCCTACGGCGTGGACTTGCGTTTTTTGCATTTGTTTATTCCGCCGGCTGTTAATTAATTTATATTTTATAAAAATATGCGTTGGATTTACGCTTGCTTTGTGATTGTACTGTGCGCGCTTATCTTTTGCGAATACGTTGCCGATTTTGTGGTACTACAAAAATGCAAATGGCCAGAGATCCGGCGCAAGAAATATGTGGATGACCCGTTGCGAGCCATGGTCATAGCTGATCCGCATTTGCTGGGCCCACATCGCGGGCACTGGCTGGACAAGCTCTACCGCGAGTGGCACATGACACGCTCCTTTCAGGCAGCCTCCAGGCTGCTGCAGCCGGACGTCGTCTTCGTCCTTGGTGATCTGTTCGACGAGGGCGACATGGTTAGCGATAAGCAATTCCAGGAGTACGTTTGGCGTTATCTACAGATGTTTAATCTACCTGCGGGCATACCGCTTATCAGTGTGGTCGGCAACCATGACGTCGGCTTCCACTACAAGTGAGTAGCGACCAAGTGGTTAATCCAAATCAGATTCAAGATTTTCCGCTCTGCAGAATGCATCCGTTCTTTATGACGCGCTTCGAAAACTATCTCAACTACTCCAAGGTGCATTTGTACACCATCAAACAAATACACTTTGTGGTTATCAACTCGATGGCCATGGAGGCAGACGGCTGCATGTTCTGCACAGAGGCGGAGTCGGCGCTAAGGAATATATCGAGCACGCTGCACTGCATGCAGCAGCCGCATGTGGCGGAATGCGCGCGCACTCGTCGCCATCCATATAGTCAGCCCATAATTATGCAACACTTTCCCACATATCGCATATCGGACAAGGTGTGCCGGGAGCACGATGCGCCACACATAGAAGCGTTTCGCGAGCGCTATCATGTTCTGTCCAAGGACGCCACGGACATGCTGGGCGAGCTGCTGAAGCCGCGTTTGGCCTTTGCCGGGCACTCTCATTACTTCTGTCACAACATCAATCGTTTGGGCATTGATGAGTACACGGTGGCCTCGTTCAGCTGGCGCAACAATGTCAATCCCAGCTTTATGCTGGTAAGCGGTGCGATTTTCAGTTATTATTCTTAACTGTTTGATTTGATTAATGCTTTAGGCCACAATTACGCCGGATGACTATGCGGTGTTCAGGTGCAAAATGTTGCCGCAGCAGTTTGTCTATAACAGCTATGTGAGCGCGGGCGTTGCGTGCCTTGTGCTAATAGCCTTCCAGCTGAGAAAGTATTTGAGCAGCAGGGGACAGGCGATGCAGGAGATGTCGCAGCAGAAGAAACAACCTTAACTGGAGTACGTAGTACGAAGTATTCATCATTTTGTGATTCATGGCCAAATTAGGGGCTTAATTTAACTAATTTAGGTAGCATAATATGCTAGGATATGCGCTTTTGCTCACTAAATAATTGCAACAAACATTTTTCATATCAATGGCAATGGCAATGGCAACTTCTTATATAGTATATAAATATATACATATATGTATATTTATTAAATTTTTATCACAGACATAATGCTTGCTAAGTCACACGGAATACACTCATTTTGAGAGGCAGTATGCTGACTAATTGAACAAGAACAAACAAAAATGCCAAAGTAATACGTTTTAACTGGAATTCAACACAACAAACATAAAACAGTTTCAATAAAGCTACATAAGTATATATATAAATAATAATACAACAAACTTGTGTATGCAGATTCATAAATTCCTGTACCATGTGTGCGTCTTTTCACAAAACCGAACTGCAATTTGTACTACTTACTAAGCTAAGATTATGTTAGGCTTAACTAACTTATAGAATGTAGGAGCTGCGCCTCCGATTAGAGCTTGTCCACAACGTATTGTTTGGGAATTCTTTTTTTTCTTCTGCTAACAATTCCTTTCTAAGGTATAAATACATTTGTATTTATGTGCGGTTCAGTAGGGTCGTTTGCTGGCGTCCGGCAAAGCATTCCTTTGGCAAAAATCTGTGCAAGACTGGCGATATCAGCTCCGCATCGAGGCTTTTCACATCCGTCGGCTTGGTCAGCAGTGAGACAATGGAGCCCACCACAATAACCGTTGCCACGCCAATGGGATTGATCCAGTGATAGGATAAACGATACAATGGAAACACCAGTTCCTCGTCCACCCAAACGGTGTCGGGCAATGTCACATTTGTCGTACATTGCTCGACGGAAACGTTCAGCTTCTGGGAGTTAAGTTCACCCGCCGCTATGCTAAACTGTGTTCCGAAGGATATCCAACCAGCTAGCAAAGCGCTGGCAATGCCACCAACGGCTGTGCCTATGTTATTAGCCCACGGCACGAGCATGCCCAGCGTGAAGAGGCCAAAAGTGGTGCCCGCCGCAATGGCCGTCATGGAGGTGCAGATGCTCAGATATCCCGCTTAGATGCTCCAGCACAAAGACCAGCGACAGCGCCAGTACACCCAGCACGATAATGGTGCTCTTGACCAGCACAGTGGAGGCGCGTTCACTAGGCTGCATCTTGAAACAGCCGCGCACAATGTCCTCCAGTATGACCAGCGATGTGGAATTAAGCACCACCGAAAGTGAACTCAAGGCGGCACCAAAGATGCCCGCTATAAACAGGCCCGCCATGCCGGGTATATGCCCCACGCTCTGGACCACATACAGCGGCAGCAACTGATCGTCGTGGGTAATCAGGCCCGCACTCAGCGGATCGCAATCCTGGTACTTCTCAAAGATCAGCAGGCCCACATAGCAGCAAACGGAAACAAAGGCGGCCACACCAATCGTAAATATGGCCATCGATGCACGCGCCTGCTTCAGCGATGGCAGCGACATGTAACGCTGCACCATGGTCTGATTGACGGCATTGAAGGAGGTCCAGTAGGAGAAGCCACCAATGAGCACGCTCCACACGGTGTGCCGCACATAGGGCGATGGATTTGTATTGGTAAATATCAGGCGACCGCCCTTGGCGGCATCATCAAACAGCTTGTCTACCCCGCTGGCATAATAGGTGCCCAAGGCGGCGACGGCCAGCACCGAGAGGAACATGACCAGCGTCTGCCAGGCGTCCGTGTGCACCACAGCCTTAATGCCGCCCACAAAGGTATAGAAAACGCACACGATAACTATAACCGATGATATCACATGCAAATTGATGCCAGAGACTGTAGAAACAAAAGCGGAGAAGTTAAAGGTATGTGCTGGAAATGGAGATAACGAAAGTTTGTTACCTTGATTCAAGGCTATGGCTGGCACATATACAACAAATGGCAAGAATAGTATCTGAAAATGAAAAGGACTTGGATTAGAGAGTCTAAGACTCGACAGCTAAACTCACCTCATCCAAAATAAACATAAACGATGCTATGCTGCGAATGACCGAATGGAAGCGCATTTCCAGATACTGAAAATGTAAATCAAATTTGTGATATTAATCTTTGAGTTATCCAAGTTCTCAGTTACCTGCGGTTAATCAAATTACAGATTGTGATTATACCTACAGGTATTTATTTTCTCACTAGAAAGAAGGATTTAATACTTGGCTATTATATTATTTATCCTATTTTTTTCTTCTACGTAGGCACACAACAAAAGCTTGCGAGATTCCTATGGAATATAGTTAAACCATGTTCAAAAAAGTTCTTGCTAATACTATGGAAGTATAAGGAAGCTCGATTTGGTAAGTTTGATCTTTAATAGTCAGAAGATTCTTCAAGAAAGACTTCATTACCTAATGGCAGATATAAGATAAATTTAATTGGGTTCATAGGTAAGGATCATATCTTATCGAAAGATCAAACATAAATCCATTTTAGTCAGATTGTTCCAATGTGATCTGGTGCGATTTGTTACAAGTAGACCTTTGTATGGCAAGTTACAACGAGCTAGCTTTAAAACTAAGAGACTATTTTTGTTCGTTTCGTCATATATATAAGTCAAAGCGAGATCGGAAACTAATTACAACCATTTAGCTCTAATAAAAAGCACAATAGATATTATAATTTAAGTCTTCATTCATCATTCTGTGTAAGATGAAAATCAATATGTTTTTGGCTTTTGAGCAACTGGGAAACTGGGAAAGTAATTACTACTCTACAAGCGGGCCACAACAACTGTCAAGTGGCATAAAACTGCGAATCTAATTTGAAATTAATCATATGGGCAACAAGTGGGGCGGGCAAAGTCCAATATTGAACGGCACTTTGTGATGTCTTTGCTTTAATTAAAATGTTTGCTACAATTTCTACTTGGGTTTCAAATTGGCCAACATAAGGTTTCAGGCCAATGACAAATCGGAAAAAGTCCAATGGAAAAATTTGACGTGAAAACTTCGACAAGACGTAAAACTCAATGGATCTCATGATTTTCTTTGACATATGATTAAAAGAACTAAATATTGAGTTATTTATTTGGAAAAAGTAAATTTTATATTCAAACAATATATCTGTTAAAAGTTGTTCAGATTTTCAACAAAATACGTGCTCAAGAACTGCATAACTCAAATGCTAAACAAGATATTACGATAACAAAATTATGCAATGAATTCAAAAACTTTCCAGCTTGTTTAAAAATAAACTACATTCTGAAACCCGACACATTTCTGTGGGGGCAACGACATCATTTCGCGGACATAAATCCGGCGTTCTACAAATAACTTATCGATTTTAAGAGGGCGGAGTTCAGCAGGAGATGCATATGGTGGAATACTTTTATAGGACAACGTATATATAGAAATTCGTTTAACTTTTCTGCAATTCTTAATCCCGACATTTGCACTTGCAAATTGTTAATCAAGTATTTTAAACTTTAACCTGTTTACATATGTATATTGCAAGACATTAACCCAGTCAAATAGCCTTCAATAAGTGCTATAATTAAATGAATATCGTGCAAGAGTCGGGTTGAACCTCTTATCATTTGTGCTGTGATTCGGTTTTATACACTAGCAACTGCTTCGGAGTCATTAAGTTTATGATTTGGCTAAAGATATATATATATGTGCATACATACCTCGTAGGAGGAGCCGACTTGTAGGGCCGTAAATACTGGTATATAGATATAGGAGACAGCAATGCCTTGCAGTATGATGGCAATGGCTATAAACCAGTATTGTGTGCCATAATTATATATCTCGGATGTGGTGCCTAGTATGGTGACGCCTGATACATAACTGTAGATAAACGAGAAGAGAGATAAGTTTACATATTGTCAGTGCTATTTCTAGTTCTGTCACCTGGCTATCAGACTCATGGCAACGGGAAAGACTTTCAATTTGCGCGATCCCAGCAGATATTCGCTCATCTTTTCCGAACCAAAGTCATGTCTACGTGTCTCCGCAGCTGCGCTGGTGGGCAAAGTGGGCTCCACTTCCTCAATGGACTTTTTGGTTTTTCTGAAAAGCATTGGCCAATCAGCGAAATAGCCCCATGGGTGGAAACGTGTTACACTCACTTAAAGCAGCCAAAATATATGCCAGTGCCCGTGGATAGAACAATCATGCCCAGAAATACGATATAGTCCGTATTGCCGAATCTATAGTTATCCGTCTGTAATAAAATATTTATTGTATGATATTTGTTTTTATGGCCTGGTGAGGTTTTTTTTTTATCTCTGTCTGTGACAATTGGCGAAAATAAATTACATTTTTCTAGGCAGCGACTCAACTATGGAACATATATTTTAGCAAATTGAGAAACTTTCAAATATATCATCTATATGTTTATTATGTTTTCATCACAAGAAAGAAAGGCGAAAGAAAATGTCCAAAAACTGAGTAAATAAAATTATCGATTATGAATGAATCGCAAAAAAGTTCTAGAACATTCTTTTTTGTAAAATTTTATACTATTTTTTACAAGTTTAAAAACGTTTACAAATATTTTAAACTGTTTTCAAAGGAACACAACCTTCTTTCAAATGAAGAACACTCTCCGAACTGTTCCCACCTGTCATGTCAAATGGGAAGAGAGTTACGACTGTCTATCATTTCGCATAGGAAAATCACTGGAAAAGTGTTTTGTTATTTTTGTATAATCGAAATCAATTGCAGTTTTTATTGTATTTATTTATTCTACTTAGAAACAGCACGCAAAAATCTGTTTTGTGATGCGCAACAACAAATATTATAGTCGCTAATCCGGTGGCATACATATGAGACTTATCATTTTAATTCCCTTCTTTTTTTTCGTTTTGATAAACACGAGAACAGTTTAACGCCTTTCGTTGGGCCCATGGCTAGGGGCTTCAGGGGGACTTTAACCTTTTGCGCAAAGACCGCCCAAAAACTTTATCGCTTTTGAACTTTGAAACTGACGCTCTTCAAACTGATAGACGCAAACGTTTTGCATAAGTGGGGGTAGACCTTTAAGCTGTATGCTTGACAGGTCTAATAAGTCACGCTTACCGCTTCCATGTTGATGTTCTCCTTCTTTGCCGATTACCGCAGAATGGAAAATCAAAAGCAAAACAAAAAAAAAAACAGACACGCACACAAACACACACGCGCAAAATGCCGCTACAACAAATGTGCGTCACTTACGAAAAACAAAACACAGCAAGAAAACACAAAAGTTCAACGCAGTGCAATGAAATAGATTTCGCTTTCATGTGTGAACCCACGAAAATATTTGGTAATTTGGCACTTTAAAAAAATTTAAATAAAAGCGAAAGCAGTTATTAATATTATTCATTGAAAACGAACAACAAAATAGAAAGTTGTTTCACGTTGCCGGGCCGCAAGTTCTGTGCAGCTGCTGGGCGATTCTTTCAAAAGCTAAATGTTAAAAAAAAAATCGAGACACGCGTCACTCGCACCGATGCCGATACCGATTTCACGAGCCGCGAAAAAAACAAAACAACCGTTAACAACGTACGCACGTCGCCCAATCCCAAATTGCACTGAGGCCGACTCGCAGCGCTTGCGTTGGGTTTGGGGGCGCCCAGCGCGCAAAAGCTCACTCTCCCCGCCATTTGAGTATAAATGGTGCGTGTGTGTGTGTGTGTGTGTGAGAGAACCATGGGTGAGCGCAACAACAGTTGGAACTTGCGTAAAAGCTTCGACGGTGTTACAGAACGTCAGCGAGAGAGCAATAGAGTAAGAGTGGGTGGTAGGTTGATCGACACTCAAGAAATGATGCACTGTTTGATAACGCACTCTCACGAAGATTGTAAAGTGGACTTTAAGATGAATTAAAAAACATGACGTTAATGAAATATGCATATACTACTTGAGCATTACTATCAATAATAGAAATATTGTCAATGATAAGAATGCCCAGTAAAGGAAATTATACACTTTAAATTTAACGTTTTTAACAAAATGGGTAGTAGGGAAATTTCTTTGCTTATAATTTTAAATAAGTTTAAATGTCTTTTAGTCCATTGTTTGTTGGCCTTTTAAGCATTTCCACTTATCACCCACTCTGACAGGCTATCAAAATGAATAATTGCATTTGTCGCTAGTATTCGATCGGTTTTGAATATTACCCATTTAGATGCGAATGTTTTTATAATCCGACCTGACATATCCATTCTGCAGCGAATCGAGTGCAAAACACAACTGGCAATCAGTCAGACGGTGACAGTTGTAACCAATTCGCATTCGCATTTGTTTTGTGTTTGAGTAATTAGATTAAGCATACGACCCGTTGGCCAGCTCCAACTGCCAGCCAGCAGTTGAAAACGGAACGCGCAGCTGTCAAGTGAATCCACTCATGAGCAAAATACATATTGTAAAATACATCCATTGATTGCATAAGCACTGTCCAGCTCCCAGTTTCCCTATGAGCAGAAGCCAGTGCAACTCGCCAACGCGACAGACGAAACTCACGTTCAAGCGCAGCTCGAAGAGCAATCTCATCGAGTATGAGCGCATGCAGCTGACAGCTGGCAATTTGGCGGCAACTCCACTGCCAACAGCAGCTGGAGCAGCTACCACATTTGCTCAAACCGATAAAATGCAGCTCAAGTTGAGCGCCAGCAAAATCAAGCTACAAAGCGCAGCCACAGAGCAGCAGCAGCACCAGCAGTTAGAGCCGCAGCAGCAGTTGGATGCACTGCGTCGCAAATCGGCGCCGCAGCTGATCAGCTTTAGCATTGCCCCTCCGCTTTTAGCTGGGCTGGGCGATGGCCAAACAGTGCCACGGTTACCCGCCATAGAGCTGACCAGGTGTATCCGACGTTCACGCACGTTGGGCGTGCACGCGGAGGCGCTCGTCACGGACAGCAACAGTGAGCCCAGCAGCAGCAGCATTACGGGTGGCAGCTCCACCTCACCGGAATCGCTTCTGGATCACATATTGAGCGGCGCATCGGCCGTGTCCGTGCAGAACAGCAGCAGCGCCAGCGACATTACGGTCGCACCCCCACCCCCACCCCCACCTCCAGCAGCTGCGGTTGTGTTAAGCCCACACCCGTACCGAGCCCCAGAGCCACTCAAGCCAAAACGCGTGCTAAGTCTGAAAGCTTCGCCGGAGCTGCGAGTGTCGCCGCCCACGCCGGATAGCGGCCTTCCTCTGGAGGTTAACGCATTGCTGCTTCCGCCAGCAGCCAGCGAGTACTATGACAGAGGCTTGTTGATTTCTAGGAGCCGCACGCCATC
This sequence comes from Drosophila kanekoi, assembly GCA_037075305.1. Lineage (NCBI taxonomy): Eukaryota > Metazoa > Arthropoda > Insecta > Diptera > Drosophilidae > Drosophila > Drosophila kanekoi. The sequence goes on from JBAMCE010000478.1 coordinate 1,094,612, forward strand.
GCCGGCGGGCACGCCGCTGGTGTCACCCTCGCCCAGCTTGACGCTTCCGCCCGCCACGAGCTGTGTGAGCATCGTTTATCCCGAGGAGCTCAAGTGCGGCATATGCATGGATGTCTACACCGATCCACGCACGCTGCACTGCCTGCACTCATTTTGCCTGCAGTGCCTAGTCAATGAGAATCTCAGGGAGGAGGCGCTGTGGGAGGAGCGCTCTAGCTATAGCTTGCTCTCCTCCACGCCGGACACAGCCAGCGAACTGGCCACGGTCTCGCCGGCCAGGCAGCGCGGCGCAAGTCTCAGTTTGCGCAGCAAAAAGTCCTTGGATCGCCTGGCACTTCGGGTAAATTGTAGTTCAGCTGCTGCTCACTGTTAACTTACAAAATAATGGGCGTGTTACAGGGTAAAGGTGAAGCCAAACGCTCGACCTCGGCGTGCTCCTCCAGCACACGCTTGAACGCCAGTTTTGCCAGCGAGCCGGAGTCAACGCGCTCCATACGCTGCCACATATGCCAGTTCATCACGGAGCTGCCGACCTTGGGTGGCGTGCGACAGTTGCCACAGAACTTTCTGCTGGTGCGACGCATTGAGGCACTACGTCTGCAAGCCGGCGATGATATCATCTCGCGTGTCTGGTGCTCACTGTGCACCGAGGAGATAAGCGTAAGATTTGAAGTGGGAAGCCACCTTGGTCGAAGATTACCAGTGCGCCTTTTGTTATCCTTTCAGGCCATCTATCATTGCATCAGCTGCACCCTGAATCTGTGCACGCTGTGCAAGGAGGCCCATGAGCGGCAGCGGAGCACGGCCAATCATCGCATGCGCAACATCCTGGAGCTGCGACGTGCTCGCAAACAGAAGCAACAACAACTGGGCTTGGGGGACAGTAGCCATGTGCTGCTCAAGTGCGGTCTGCACGGCTTCGAGCTGAAGTCCTTCTGTGTGGCCTGCCGACAGGTTAGGCACAGGATTCCACTTTAATTCCATTGTTAACTCTGTTAACCCCCTCTGCAGCTCGCTTGCCCGGACTGCCTGGTGCTGCAGCATCGTGGCCATCGCCACGAAACCGTCGCCAAGGCAATCACCCAGCTACAGGTAACCAAGCATCTAAACGAGGCCACGGAGCAAACGCGTCCGCTATGTCAGTATGCGGAGCACTCGATCGAGCGGCTGCACGATATTACACGCAGCATAAATGCCAGATGTGATGATATACAGGCCCAGGTAGAGAGCTATATGAATCGCTACATGGAAGCGCTTCAGGCGCATCGCAACACGCTGCTGCAGCAGATCAATCGGGCCAGGGAATCCAAGGTGGAGCTTATACTGAACCAACAACTCGAACTGGGTAAGGTTTGAGAGTTAAGTAGAACGAAAGAATCCAAGAATGCTAGAAGTCCTTTGGCTATATCAATTTGGTTGTTAATACTGAGAGATCCAACCATTATTTAGCCGAAAAATGGGAAGCTTTTTATACCAAATATTGAACTCCTCTAAACCTTCATCTTCTAGAGAAACGCACGCAACAGGCTATGGACGCGATACGCTTTAGTCAGGAGCTCTGCGACATAGGCGCCGATGTTGAGATATTAAGTTTCGCTCGGATTCTCCTAAAACGCTTCGAGTATTGCCAACAGTTCAAACCGCCCGTCGATCCCAAGGTGCGTATGGGTCAAACGGTCTAGTCTCAACACTGGAACTGTTGGGAATACTTAAGAGGATCCTTTCTACTAAGGTTGACATTTTAGCCGAATTCTCCAAAAATGTTTATTCGCAATACAATTTGGCACCTTTTGACCACATGCCGTACTGCAGTAACTGTACATGTGACAGTTTTCGGACATAACCTTACATACCATAACAGTACAGTTCCTAGCAAATGACTTCATTCATTCAATTTCTTACAGATATCCGATTCACTGCATTTTCTATCGAAAATACGAGCGCCTAGCACCAAGAATCAGCATGATATACCACTGTACGGCATTATAACCATGCAAACCGTTGAGCCATCTCTGTGCACCCTACAATGGGAGGGATTCTCGCAACTGCGACTACACAAAAAGGTTGATCTGCTGCTGCTGACACGCGACGCGGATGGGGTGGCACTATGCCATGGCGGGCTAGAAATCAATTGCATTATAAAGTACAAGGATGCCAGCGTCAAGTTTCTGCCGATTGAGGTGTCCGATCATCGCGACGGCACCTACAGCATTTCCTTTACGCCTGACACACAGGGCACACTCATATTAACGGTCTCCATTAATGAGCGGCAAATCAAGGGCAGCCCTTATACCTTTCACTCCCGCCAGGTGCGTCCGCACAGTGGCATATACCACTGCTGCGCCTTCTGCTCCGGTAAGGGCAGCAAGACCGTCAAGTGCTCGTGCGAAGGCCGAATGCCTGGCTACAGCGGTTGTGGGCACGGACATGCGGGTCATCCGGGTCGTCGGCATTGGTCCTGCTGCGGCAATGTGCTGGAAAATTCCGAATGCAATGTGGCGAACAAGCTGCTGAATCCCTAGAACTACATCTGGTTAACACATGGCGTCCACATTTAGAGACACCGCTTACACAATTTTGAACATAAGCCAGTTCATGTTTATTAATTGGAATTTTATGATAAAAGTACATAATGTTTAATATGCTGAGAAAAAAAGTTAGTTTTGAACAACAAATTTGGGACCTGCAACACTTAATCTTCATTGTCCGAATACCAGGAGAGGCGCTCCTCATAGAAGCGTATTACCATTTGAGGTATCTTAACGTTGGCCACAGTCGATGGCACCATCTCCGCCTGATCTACGCCCTTAAACTGAATAAGGAATGTCAGGCGGCCATTATTATCGGAGGCGCCAAGTATCTTTTCGGCTTCTAAGCCACGATCGAATCCAGTGCCGCCCGCCGGTATTATATCGCCAGGATCCTCAGACTCGACTCTCTTTGATTTGCTACCTGCTGGACCAGCTGAAGTACATTGCTTATTACTTGGCATGCTTACATACATAGAAATCTTGCCACACATATACATATATCAAACAAATATATATCTGGACAATTTAGTTGGCGCCTACCTGGCTCTTCGGATTTGCGTTTGCTGCCGCTGCTGTTACTGGCTGTGGTACTGGTACGGCCGGTCTCCTTGACCTTGGTGCTGCTGCCGGGACGCTCTTTCTTCGAGGAGGACGAAGAAGAAGAGGCCGCCGCATTGGCCTGCGAAGAAATAATCCATATTAAAGTAAACAATTTACAACACAACTGTACCATATTCCCGGCTTACCTCATCCTTGCGACTCAGCTCATATTGCTGTATAAGATCCTGGCAATCAAGATTTCCTTCCGGCTCCCAAGTGTTTTCGGTTTCTGCATAACCCTTCCATTTGAGATAATATTCCACCTTTAAAATATGAATGATCATTAGCAACATGTCCCAGCCTCCCACTCGAGCCGCCTTTCTCCGCACATACCTTTCCTTTGCGCACTCGACGATCTAAAATCTTTTCAACGGCATACTCCTCCTCTTCTTCCTCAGCACCAGAGGATGCATTATTTGTTTCAGGATTATCGGTCTTTTTGCCCATTTTATATGTGTATTTTATTTTAAACTCTTAAGGAAAAATGAGAAACGCGCATGTATGTACATTTGTATGTATATATGTATGAAAGAGTACAAATAAAATGTGTGCAGATTTTAGCGCAAATTGTAATAAAATAAAATAAACACACGCTTACCACAAACTAATAATTTTCAGTTACTGTTTATTAGACAGTTTTTCACTTTTCTCTTAATATTCTGCCAGCGGCAATCGAATGTACGCAAAACAAGAAGAAAAAGTGCGCGTTTACAACTGATGCCGCCGCTTACTTAGAAAAAGAATGCGGCACAATCGGCGTCTATGTCGCATTTACGTTAACATGAGAATGTCAATGCCAAATCGAGCAAGTGAATGGCAACGCAGTCGACGCAAATTATTTGCGCCAAATATTTTATCAGCAAGAAGCAATTCAGTCTCGAATTAAAAATGCCAAAAATCAGGAAGCAAAAAAGTTCCTCGTCTGACAGTGACAGCGGTCCTGATGATGTAAGAAACATAGAATTTCAACTGGCGTTAATTGAATCATCAATATTAAACAAAACAATAATTTGCAGCGTAATCCACCGCCAAGCAAAAAGGCCAAGGAGACGGTTACCGGGGAAAAGTCAAAAAAGGATGATGGAGATGGTGGTGTCACCACATGGACACTTGAGGGGATGCGTCAGGTGCGCATCAATGAGTTTCGCGGCAAAAAAATGGTTGACATACGCGAGCACTACGAAAAGGATGGCAAAGTCATGCCGGGCAAAAAGGGTATCTCGCTGTCTGCTACCCAATGGAAGAAATTACTCGCAGTAGCAGACGATGTCAGCCGCGCTCTTGAAGAATGAGGCCAAAACCAAAACCACAACAAAAACATGAGTCATAAGTAATACTTAGTATTCTTTTTCTAATAAACAAACTACATACTTATCTACACACACACAAACATTGATCTTGTTTAGGCATATTTTTGATTTACTGAATTAATTGGTAGGCCCTAAAAGTACACAGCGAGCAAAACAACAACAGTTAGCAGTATTAGAAACGGCAACCAGGTCTTGATGAAGCCACAGACACCCACATAGCGGCCGCAAACAAACAACCAGAAGCACAGAATGATCATGTTCCAGCTGGTGCTGTCCTTGTATTGCATATTGCAGAGAGCCGTCGCGACATGCGAGTGACAGTTATCACAAAATATGTTGTGCATGCGCGTGCCATAAAGGACGGAAGCTTTGGAGACACCCTCATCCCAGGCATAGGATCCACCTTCGACGTTTTTCGGATGCAAGCGCAAATAGCGTGTGGGACGTCCAAATGCCATTCTGTCCTCCGTCACCAGATATGGTCCAGCAAAATCTCTGATTACGCCATTACTCATGCAAATGCCCATGTGACCGATGAATGGCAATATCCAGGTGAGCACTGGTATTGGTGTCCAAACAATGCAATATGGAAAACGATCCAGATCATAGTCAATGGGCGGCAAACGCTGTGAAACATGATCTTCGGCTCCACCCATAGCGCGCTCGATGTCCTCCGGTTGCTGCGGACTGCTGGACGCTGACGACGACGACATATTAAAAATGAGTGTAGGACAAATCACAACAAGCACGACTCACTAAATGATTGCCTTGATATCAATATGCCACTGCCACTCAAAAAATTTTCCGATTATCATAAAAAGCTGATAACGTCGGAAAACCCACACACTCACATGTACACTTACATACCTTTTTGTTTACAAAGCAAAACGCTTATCGATATAAAACATATCGATAACACTTAAAATGGCTCTGAAACAGCTGACTCTTGCTACAGTTGCAGCCGCCTATAACGGATGCAAAGTTCTTGAAACAATTGAGGTCAGATGGCGCGATGTCATAAGAACGAATGCCTAATAGGAACTTATTGAACGGCAAATAGTGAAAATGATTTCGGTGGACATTAAAGCTGATGCTAGCGTTTGAACGAAAATACACCATAAGGGGTACTAATCGTAGTAAAAGTAGAACGCAAAAGCTTTGTTCCTATTCAACGCTGAAATTAGAACGTTTAGAAAATATAGAGCCATGACGCAGGTGTTCATAAATGGCGCTAGAGATGATGCCAATGTCCGGGCGCACGACAGTTTGGGTACGACAAGACTTGTTAATTATACGATAAATATGGATTTTAGCGCTCTATTTGTTTTTCAGATGCTTCCATACAGGAGCTGATCAGGGCCGCAGCGGAAGCGCGAAATCATGCTTATTGTCCATATAGTAACTTTGCTGTGGGCGCTGCGATACGCACAAGCGATGGGTCCATCTACACTGGGTGCAACATTGAGAATGGCGCCTATGCTGCCAGCATATGCGCAGAAAGAACTGCTGCGGTGAAGGCCTTAAGGTGAGCAGTCCTTGACTCGCCCTAGATACAGTTTTTTTTTTGTTAATTAGTTGCGATTTTTATTTTAGCGAAGGAAAACGCGAGTTTGTGGCCTGCGCTGTGGTGGCAGAGCAGGATAACGGTTTCACAACGCCCTGCGGTGTGTGTCGACAGTTTTTGTCCGAGTTTGCCGTCAATGGCAAGGATATACCACTGTATGCAGCCAAGCCAACCAATTTGCCGCTCCGTGTGCTGTGTACCAGCGTGCTGGAACTGCTGCCCAATAGCTTCCGGTTTCTCAATGGCAAATAAGGCGCACCTGTCATCTTATACCATGTGCAATACAACGTGTGAATACCCCTTATTTAACCAAGTGCAACTGTAAAACTACCCCTCTTTGTTAACACATACATACATATGTACATAACAGTTATATTCCCAACGCTCCCAAGTTTTGTAGTTTTCTCTGTATTCGTTTGAGCAATTTTTCTGAGCAGCAGCCGTTATCAGCCACAGCTGCTACTAGCGAGCGGCTCGCTCCTCAATAACACACGGCGTCTACACTAAATACCTTCCATTTGTCATCGGACGTTCTTAGGGGACACACGGACTGGCGCACAAAATAGTTTGTTACCTCAGCGAGCGCGTATATATTATAGTTTATAAATAGCAACATTTATTAATATGTCACATCTGTTAAAAGGCTTGGCCCAGCCAGAAATTACAGAGTCCGTGGTCCTATACGGCCAGTTGGGTAAGCAAAAGAATTACCGTTCCCGATAACAATGGTTGTTATCTGTCACCTTGTTTACGCAGATGCACCGGTTCAGGAACTGCTATGTTCTGCATATGTTGTGCGCCAGCGCGCCTATGCGCCGTACAGCAATTTCAAAGTAGGCTCTGCTTTTCGTGCGAAGATCAGCAATCAAATCTTCACTGGCTGTAATGTGGAGAATGCCGCCTTTACGCCAACAGCGTGCGCGGAGCGCACGGCCCTTACCAAGGCCATCAGTGAAGGCTATCAGCAGTTCTCGACCGGCGCTGTGGTCGCCTATAAGCCCGAAGTGTTCATCTCACCATGCGGCGTGTGTCGACAGTTTATCAGGGAGTTTGCTGGCAACACGGATATACCCATCTATATAGCACAGGCATTAGACGAGCGAACGCCCGAGGAGCCGTTTAACAGCGACGATCCCGTACTTTGCACATCCATTTTCAATCTGTTGCCAAAGAGTTTCCACACCTACTGAAAGATCTAGATACATTTCAAGGCTAGCATAATCCAAAGATTTTAGAATTTGCTAAATAAATCAAATATTTACACTAGTAAACAAAATTACTATTATATTTGTATGTACATATGTCCACTAGGGTCTATAAATCTTAAATGATATTTAATTTTTAAAAAGTAATCTATATTTAATGTTGTCTACGAGTTGGGATTCCCCAACTTTTTTCTATTCCCCATAAATTTCTATAAAAACCATATCCGTTTGGTTTACATGCAGTTACCAACTGCATATTGCGATAAATTTAAACGTTTGTTATTTCGAATTGTTGTTTACCGGTGTTATTGGCGTTATCAATGAACGCTGCGATGACCATAATCTGATGCTGATAATCTAATCAGACTAGTTGTTGTTGACCAGAGGTGTCCGAGCAGAAGATACTCTGTTCCCAGCTACCAGCTGTCGAACGTATTTTATACAAGCTAATATGAGCTGAAATAGTAAACAAATATATAGCCTTAAACTCGTTAGTTTATAAAATTCTCGAGATGTTAATTAAGAATATAAATACCCTATTGGAAAGCCTTCATATATTTACACGAAAACCATTATACTCTGTGCTACCCATAATGAGTACAGGGTATAATAATGCCTCAAAATGAAATTGATGACATATCTTATTGAATTGTTCGTCATCGACACGAGTAAAAAAAATAATAATAAAGGCACAGCACATAGGTAGTCCAGATTGGATGAGTTGCCTAAGTGACGCAGACAGTCAGGAAACTGAAAATGTCGAATCCGGCTTCCAATGCCATGCTTGTGTCTGAATCTAGTGAAGCCCTAGGAGAAGACCCTATTGGCCATTTGTAAGATGTGTATATATGTGTATATATATATATCCTGGCAATCTTCTTACCTAATGTTGAGGATGATGCCTAAATCCTCGACTTTACAAATAACATATACCTTTTATTGATTCTCAGTAGGCCCCAGGCTTGAATTCAATTGAATTACTATCAAGTCGGGATCATTATAATATTAGTCGTTTCGGTGGATAGAGTCTGTAAAATTACATAAAAATTAAAAAAGGAATAAAAATAAAATGTTACAAAAACGGAAGGAATTAAAGAAGTGCATGAAACGGCTTGATGCTCTTCAGAATGAGCTCGCTAGGCGCAAGAGGTTCAAAAGGCTAAAATTTTATATGGAACAATTGAAGGAGCTGCAGCATGAAGTGGATAGACGTCAGCCGCGCAGAATCGGATATCCTGTCTCCGAGTCGCTTAAGCTGCCACATCCCGTCAAACTGTACGAGTATACTATTGCCTTTTGTCAATTGGGTAAGTGGCAGCACCTAATCTTGTATTGCAGTCTAGCTGCCAACTCCTTTCCTACATATATTGTCAGATAACTGTGGCCGTGAATTGCTAGAGGATGCGCTCAATGCTCGCTGCTATGCCTATGCACCTTACAGTAAGTTTAAGGTAGGCGCTGCTTTTCGCTCCAAAGGCGGAAAGGTGTTCACTGGTTGCAATGTTGAGAATGTGGCCTTCACTCCGGGCTGTTGTGCCGAACGTACGGCTCTGGTGAAAGGCATCAGCGAAGGTTGCAAGACATTCAACGCAGGCGCCGTTGTTGCCTATCATCCAGCTGGCTATACCACGCCCTGCGGCGTCTGCCGGCAATTCATACACGAGTTCGCCAAATTGGATATACCCATCTATATAGCGCAGGCGCCACAGTCGAGCTCTAAAGTGCCTGCCTTTGAGGACGATGACGAAGTGCTGGTCACGTCCATCTACCATTTGTTGCCACATTGTTTTTCGATATATTAGTATGTGTAAAGTTAAAATCAACCAGAATATATTTCGCTGTTTCAAATAAAATTCCAACTGCTTGTCTAAACATATTTGAGCACCGGATTACCGGAACCATAGACGCCATACTCGCTTAGCTTGGCAAACGGTGTAACCGCCTCCGAGACAAGAACTGGCTTCACGTCGGTTATATTATATTCGATATATTCTGTGTTCTGCTTGGGATCCAAATAGTTGTCGCGCACCTCGGTCCGGAGACCGGTGTGCGGTACACGTTTTAGCTGATTCTGGTACTCCAAGCGACGCTTGGGGCAGTCGTGTGCGTTATTCTCATCGCACATGGTCTCGTCCGCAACACGAGAGACGGGTGCGGTGTCGGACGTATTCTGTGCCCAGTTCCAAAATGTGATATTATCGTGGGCCGCAATGCTTGCCTGCAGATCATGTGGAGTATAATGCACATAGGATAGATTGTATGTCGTGGCTGCTGGATCCAAATACTTGGTATAGCCAATTTTCGACCGATCTATGATTATTTTGGAGGCCTCCACTGGTGTGGGCATATGCATTGGCACCGGATCAGTTTCCAATGGCAGCCCAATGTATGTATACGTGTCCTGGGTCACGCTCGTCATGGGCTTAATCTTGCGTTTCACAAACCGCAGATGGCCCTCCTCAAAGCGCTTCATGAACTGTGTCTTCATGTTGAGCGACGGATTGCGCAAGATATTGGGATCGCCATACTGCAAAGAGAAGCAATTATAGAAATTGGAATTGTTTTCTCGGTATAGCTCACCTTCCACGTGAAATTGGCGCTTATTTCGCTGTGCTGCTTATCGTGCAGCAACGGATCACGCACATATATACCCTTATTGGAACACTCAGTTGGCGCGCTCAACTTGGTGCCCAGTCGTGTATCCGTAATGTGACGATGTCCGCGATAGGTTGAAGTACGCCAATCCGGCACCTTGTCGCTAGCAGGCTGCTTGGGATCAAAGCAACCAAACTCATCCATGATTTTAACAATGTAACTCCAAAAAATTCAAAAGAAATAACTAAAATAAATAATGGATACAATTTTCTAAGTGTTTACACGGGGTAGTTATGTGGAAAATTTAGAGTTTCTTTATGGTTGTCCTGGCTACGACTTCCAAACAATATATGGCACATAACAATTGAATTCCGTCCGAATGGATGACAGTTTTCAAAAAGATTATTGTATATAATTTTTTTATATTTAGAATTCAATGTTCATATAATAGTAAAGTTCATAGAGGAATGCTCGTTACACAATATACATACATATATAAAAGCGATCTGTTTCACAAACAAATTCATATTCGGAAATGCATATACATTCAAAGCATTAGCTAGATCTTACATATGCCATATATGTAAACGTATATGCATATGCATTTAATAATAATAATATGTAGATAAGAGATAATAAAACTGTTTGCTTAGCAAAAACCAATTGATTTACTCCTTGGAGGGCCTTGGCTAATAATGGTGTGTAAACAATGTGCAGATGATTATGCCTAGCCTGTCGGGTTTTAGGCGATTTCCTTAAGGGCCAACAGCGATTGACGTAGATAATCATATTGGCTTTTGGCATGCTTGATCTCCAGATCGGATAACTCAACGAGACTGCAAGAATATTCAGGCATTATATCGTTCTTTAAAGAAAATATTGCAAGTGTTGAAGTACCTCTTTTTGAAGGCAGCCACACGTCGATTACGAAAGCCAATCAGCTCCTCCTTGCCGCAGGCTGACATAGACTCAAACTTTTCACAGGCCTCCACTTGAGCAGTTTCAGCCTGCATAAAACAGATCAAAGATTAGCAAATGGTTTAAACAAATGATAAAAAACATAGCAAAAGGCATGCAAAAGTTGTGTGGATGAAATGCTAAAGAGCATGCGGCAACTGCTTAACGATAGTTATACTTTATGTGAGTGTGTCTACTTTAAATTTTGAATTAGAGTTACAAGACACTAGACTAGGAATGACCAATTTGTTTTAACATTAAATGCCAAATACCTCTTGCACCTCCAAAGGCTGCAGCGGAAGACATAACAACCACACGCACAGAGTGAGACACAAAGAAAAAGAAATGCGAGAGTTCGTTGTAATTGAACAATAAGAAACGCAAATGTTTAAAAAATTAAATTGCCAAAAATATATAATAATACTTTTGCAGCCGACACAATTGTTGAATTTAGAAAAATATAAGAAATAATTATGCTTGGCGCACCAAAGCTGTGAGATCCTAGCAGACAATTATGTTTTGAATTGACGGTAAAAATAAAATAACAAAATAAATGTATGAATATAAAGTCGGAATCAAGGGACATGTTTAAACTAATCGAACATGACACTTGTAATGTACGGACAAACTTTCTGTTTAATTAAATTTACAGGCTAATTTTAATATGAGAATGTAAAAGTTGACATATTGTCTGCTAGGCCAATATAATAGAAAGAATATTATAGAAAATTTTGCTGCCAAGCACCGTGAGCACAAAGAAACCAAGATTTGAAAAGTTAAGAATCGCTACGCTATAATAATCATTACCGCATGAACATCCTTGTTCTTGGATCGCGCCTTCTCCAAATTCCGATTGGCCGTCTCGTAGGCAGCCAAACAGCGTAGGCGTCGTATCAACAGGGCCTTGGCGGCATTACTGTCCCGCTGATAATAGCGCAAAGTGTCGCCCAGCTTTAAATCCTGATCGCTGGCCACGCGAGTCTCCAGATTCTAGTTGGAAAATTCGCAAAATATTTTAAAGAACATAAACATAACTAGAGTAGCTTACCTTGATGCGTTCAAACACCTCCGCAGCCTTCGCCACAAAAGTCTCCACGTTGCCTTTCTCTGTGGTCGAGAGCTGTGTCAGGGCGTTCGATATCTTTTGATGCGAATAGCCGACATCTTTGTGGCGCTGTGTCATTTTCTCAGTGCGCGTTGCTGCCTCACGCAAGTGACCATGGTATTCGGTAAGAAACTGGAGTTCATTCTCAAAGAAGTCATTCACATCGCGCACAGTTGCACTCAGTAGTATCTCATCAGTGGTCTTGCCCAGCGATTTGACAAACCCGCCAAAGATGGCCATCTTTTTGCGCGGCTTAGCACACAGATCCTGATCGTACTCCAGGAACACCTTCAAATGCTGATCGATGCGAAATACGGTATGGCTGGCCAGGCGACGTAAAAATACTTCATGCATTGCAACGGTCTTTTTGAACGTGGCCAGGTACTCGCTAAAAGAAAAATAAGCAGATAAGAAATTGATATATGGCACAGTCAAAACCTTCTACTTACGCTTCCAATTCGGATTTCATTTTCTTGAACTCCTCTTTGGTCATGTTGCCCTCGCCTTCACCTAGACGCTGCAGCTTCTCACGTGATGCATCAAAGTCTGGTCGTGGCGGGCAGGGCGGAATCTATAACAAAAATGTAATTTATATTTTTTGGCAATTATATTTATTTCCTAAGGGTGCACTTACAATATAGCCCGCATAGTCTTCATTCTCCTCGATGCGATCGTGCAGCCAAACAAATTCTTCGTGCTGGCGCACCACATTGTTATCCTTCTTGGCGAAGCCAGGCAACGTGGTGCGTGTGTGAACGGTAAACTTGACCTTTTCCTTCTCGCTTAACGCATCAGAGATTTCCACATGCAGCGAATTTTCGCCCAGAGCAGCTGGCGTCACTGGCGCCGACGAAGAGCTATCCGGTGAAGTGGCACTTCCGCTGCCGTTTGTATTTGCTGTCGGTGCCAATGGATTTGGCGATGAGATTTCCATAGTACCACCGTTGTTCTTCGTGGGACTATTCAATAGGTTTGACTCATCCGTGCCGTCCTAATTTGCGAGCAATGCAATAAAAATATCATATACACACTCTCAATTACGCCCATTAAACTGATAAGCAGTTCTTTGTGTGCGCGTCTCCAATGCAATTTTGCAGCGCGGACTTTAACTGTTTTGCACGACAGCTAAGTCTTAAAAGCCACTGTATTATCCTTTTTTACTTACCATCATTTTGTTTGTTTTTTTTTTTTTAATAACAATAACTTCAATTTAACAACAGGCCTGCGCTTGTGTACGAATGTGCCGTCGAGTTTGTTAGTGCTGCCAGATCAACGAAATGACCCACCACAGTAATCATTTCTAAGGTGGTGTGACTGAGCGAGCTCACACAATCATTTAATGAATGCTTGTGACGTCAGAGTGGTACGCTTTTAAAAATGAGCATTTCTTTGCGCAACCTCTAAAAGAATATTATAATTTTGATGCGGGTGGCAACATTTCCCGCAGCAGATAAAGAAAAATTGTTTATACCCTGCAACAAAGCGACGGTTAGCAGAAATAGAGTCTCGGCAAAGCTCAAGCAGCTAACATGTCCACAAGCGATGGCGCCACGGGAAGCAAACAAGCGCGCCTGGTTAACAATCACAATAGCAAGGATTTGAATGGCACAACAAGCGGAGGTGATGCAGTCAACGCTCGTGACAAAGTGGCGCTGATAACCGGCATAACGGGACAGGTGCGTATATTGTGTGTGCCAAGGAGAGAAGATTATTTGTTAGATATGTGGTAACATGAGCTAAACCTGAGTCATCGATTGATTGGTTTATGTCTTAATATTTGTTAATTACAGGCGTGCTCAGCTAATCAGTTGTTCGATACGCTTGCAGTGGGTGTTCTGATTTTGTTACTAAATGTGTACACATACAATAAGACCCCATACAAAATGTATATAGAGTTGCTTAGTTAATGTAGCCAGTGTTACCGATTCAGAAAAGTAGATTAATTCGTTATTAAAAATTGCAGAAGTTTAAATTTTAGTCTCCATCCCAATTGACAACACTGGCTAGTTTTCTGGTCTTATAGCTATGGTGTCTGAGTTTCTAAGTTGATTTTCGGGAACTTAACAGAAAAATATAACACGATATGTAAGCAAGTAAGGGTATTTGTTCTTCGATACTACGAAAATAACTGTTCTTGTTTGCTGCAGCTGTAAATGCTTACGTGTTACTTACTATTGCTTACGTTGCTTGCAGGATGGCTCATATCTGGCCGAGTTTTTGTTGAAGAAGAACTATGAGGTGCATGGGATCATTAGGCGGGCCAGCACCTTTAACACAACTCGGATTGAGCATTTGTATGCGGATCCGAAGGCGCACAAGGGCGGACGCATGAAATTGCATTATGGCGATATGACGGATAGCAGCAGCTTGGTGAAGATCATTAACATGGTTAAGCCAACGGAGATTTATAATCTGGCTGCACAATCGCACGTGAAGGTGTCATTTGATTTGAGCGAATACACGGCAGAGGTTGATGCCGTTGGCACACTGCGCATTCTGGACGCCATACGCACCTGTGGCATGGAGAAATCGGTTAAATTCTACCAGGCCTCGACATCCGAGCTGTATGGCAAGGTTGTGGAGACGCCACAGAATGAACAGACGCCTTTCTATCCACGTTCGCCCTATGGTGAGAGCTCAATATCAAATCAAATGCGGTTTGTTAATTTCCCAAATTACAGCGTGTGCCAAGATGTACGGCTTTTGGATAGTAATCAACTATAGGGAGGCCTACGACATGTTTGCCTGCAATGGTATACTCTTCAATCATGAGAGTCCACGGCGTGGCGAGAATTTTGTGACACGTAAAATAACGCGATCTGTGGCAAAGATATTGCTCAATCAAATGGAATACTTTGAGCTGGGTAATCTGGACTCGAAACGCGACTGGGGTCATGCCAGCGACTATGTGGAGGCCATGTGGATGATGCTGCAGCGTGATGCGCCAGCCGATTTTGTAATTGCCACTGGAGAGACGCACAGTGTGCGTGAATTTGTTGAGGCTGCATTTAAGCACATCGGACGCGAGATCACGTGGCGTGGAAAGGGCGTAGAGGAGGTGGGCGTAGAACGCAACACCGACATTGTGCGCGTGCGCATCAATCCTAAGTATTTTCGGCCCACTGAGGTGGATCTGCTGCAAGGCGATGCGTCAAAGGCTAAACGCGAACTAAATTGGACGCCAAAAGTTAGTTTCCTGGAGCTCGTGAGTGACATGATGAACGCCGACATTGAGCTAATGAAAAAGAATCCCATTGCATAATGGGATGTACCACGACCTGGCATAAATTGGCACAAAGTTTGATTTATACGTATATAGGATATAGACTTAAGTTTGTAAAGTGTTTTGTCTATGTGTGTTTCTCGACGGGATTTGCAATCATTCCTTCGTCTACTATGCCGTGGATGTCTCTGTAAGCTCTTTCCTTAAATCTTTTTTTGTAATTTTTAACTAAATCTAACAAATAAATATGTTTAAAATATGATGACACTGAAATGGGGGATCGATTTGGACAAACTGGAGAGTTCCAGACGGTTTTTAATTTTTAATGTTCAACATATAACCAGTTGCTGCTGACTGAATGTAATGTCCTTTACGTTTCCTTCTTGCCAAACGGATTTATCTTGGACAGCCAGCTTGAAGATGAGGTCGATGATTCACTGCAAGCCCCAAGAGAAAAGATTACCATTTCAGTTGAACTAAGAGCAAAGCCGATACTTACAGCTTGGTCAATGCCTCAATGTCAGCATCCTTGTGCTCACTATTAGTAATCACATCTTTTGGTTCCTTTTTTCCAGCTTCGGTTATGCCCGCCTCCCGCAGTCGATCGATCAATTTAGTACGAAACTCAACCTTATGCGGCTGCACCTGTTCCGCTGCACGCAGCTGATGCTGCAGCTTGCGTATGGCTTCGGTATAGGTGTGGCCATACCAATCGATCTCCTCGGATGTGTATGATGCCAGATATGGACTGTACTCCTTGAGCACATCTTTCTGATGCTTGGGTTCCGCTGCCAAAGCTGGACATCCCAGCTGCAGAGCCTTCAGAATCTCACGTTTCAGTTTCAAAGCCAGTGCCGATCGCAAATCACATGCCAAGTTTTTGAGCAGGTAATGATCGAAGCCATGACATTCGTGAATCTGCTCCAGCGTGCGCTCCGTCACCACCACCGACATATATTCATTTAGCACTAGGCTGTGCACCACGGAGCGACGTAGGGTCGGCACCCAAAAATGAGGCACGCGACGCTTCGTCTGCTGACGCTTTTGGAACCCCTTGATGACACCCTCGCCTCCCCATATGCCCTGATGTGATTCGGGTGTATCAATAAGGGGGAGCGGTATGCTTTGAATCGGTTTGATGGCATGCGTAACTTCGTCACGCTCCCACTCGCTTTCCTTGGGTATGTAATGCACCGCCGCTGGCTTTGTTAATTTCCATTCGCGCCAGAATTTCTTATAGGCATCTGGCAGCTGGGCTCCGAGACCCTTCTCGAAGCGACCGGGACGCTTAAAGCCATTCAGTAGCTTAACGCCCTATAAACGATAACAATATTAGAGAGAATGCGTTGCGATTGCGTCACAGAGAAACTCGAAAACTATTGAACTTTCACACTACACACCTGCGGTGTTGCGTGGGCCATTCTTTACGGTGGTTATTGTATGTTGACGGGTTTAAATTACAAGCAAATTTAGTCTGTTGTACTAAAACTATTTTTTTTGCTACCACTTTTGTTTTCGGGTGGACTAACAATGGTGCGCTATCGTCTTCCTCTCGTTTGACAAACAGCTGACGGGTGTTTACGTGCCAATGTGAATGGCTGTGATTGGCAATATTTTTTTCAACAGGCTGGCAACTTCTAGGCTCCGTCTAATTCATAAAATTTATTGAAATAAATACAAAGACATGTCCAGACCAGATCCAGGTAGGAATTAACTTTACATAATCGTTTAAAAGTTAACTAATATCATTGTTTAGAAAAAACAGCCGAGCCGCCAAAATCTGGCAATGCACCACCTCATTACAGCTTTAATTTCGACAGCGCAGCTTCCATGGTTCGTATTAACTTTCCACTTGCAGCAATTGTTTATCATTTTAATTTAATGCGCAGAGAGCTCCGCCTCCCTCGTACGAGCAGAGCCAACAGCAAAGAGTGAACTACATGCCGTCACCAGCTGGACCTGCGATGCAGATACACGTACCAAGCAACCAGTATTATGGCATGACGCATCATCAGCAATTACCTGTTATGCATAATGGTTCAGATTATGGCTTAGTCGGACCCAGCACCTCTGCAGGTGCAGCTGCTTCGCATGTTTTAAACGTAGATTCACGTGCCGAGCTGCGTACCACAACTTCGGGAGCTGTTGTCATACCTCCACCGCCGCCCGGCTGCTTGCCCACGCCTGCACAATTGGCTGCCATGCAGGGACATCCGGTGGTGGTGCAACAAAAGAAGCGTTCCTTCTTCTAAGCCGTCAGGAATTGAATCGGAAGAAGCAATTACTCGAATGCCTCCTACTTATTATATGCTTTTAATGTTTACTTAATAAATGATATTTCGTCTTGTTCTCGCGTATATTTGAAAATTTTCTATGCACATGTACATGGCGCATTCACGAAAGATGTGGAACTAATAACTACTACTGATGGGGACTACTCGAAAATGTTCTCAAAGTATGTACTATCAAAGGACTGGACACGCACGAAACCATCTTCACCACCGGAGGCGTAACTCTTGCCATCCGGATGGAAGGCCAGACTGTTGATTGGACCGAAATGGCCCTTTAGACGCGCAAACTCCTCTTCGTAGATCAGATGGAAGAAGCGTGAATCAAATTTGCCAGCCTTCGTTGATGTTGTGGTCACCTCCATGGCATCCTGACCACCGCCAAGCACTACATGATCCAGTATGGGACTAATCGCAGCAGAATTCACTGGTCTTTCCGTTTTGTACGTCTTCAGGCACATCAGAGACTCGGAATCGAACAGCTTGGCTGTGGTATCTCTGGAAGCGGTCACAAACATTGTGCCATCCTTGCTGAGCTGCATGTCATTGATTCCAGCAGTGTGATCGGTGCCAGAGTCAACCACCTTTTGTCCCTTGCGTATATCCCAAATGGCAATGTTTCCATTATCGTGGCCTGTAAATTAGATCAGATTATACTTGACAAATACGTCAACTATGTGAAATTGACTAACCGGTAATGATGGTCTCATCCAGTGGTCCCCACAACATCGACGTGATCTTCGACTCTACCATGGGTATACGCAGAGTGGGCTCTTGTTCAGATAGGCTTGAATCCGCATTGCGTACATCGATGATGAACAGCTCGCAATTCTGACCCATCGCCTTGTCCGTGGAGTAAGCTGCCTGGTTGCCAGAGAAACTGAAATTGCTGGTACGCACCGAAGATTTTGTTGGTATGGAGGCAATCACAGTGCCGTATTCTACATCCCAGATTTTGGTGGTCATGTCACCAGCGCCGGTGATTAGCTTTCTGCTCTCCCAGTCCACATCCAAACACCATACGGCTCCCTGATGTCCATCGTAGGTGCCAAGGCGTTCGCCGTTCAGCGAGTACCAGACATTTGGTTTTTGATCCTTGGAGCTGGAAAAGAGCAAGTCGCCCTCGCGATTGTATTTGATTTGCGTTATGGAACGCTCGTGGCCTTGCAACATTAACGGACGCTGCAAAACAACAATATTGTTAATTAGTTGCAAAAAAATCAGCACGAAAGCGCCGCCTTTTTAAGGTTATGTTGTGGACTGAATCACGGAAGCATCTTTGTTAGAGCAACAATGCACATGATTGACACAAACAATAGCGCAATAATAAATAACTATTTTGGGCTGTTTTATATTATACACACACCATTTCGTAATTGATTATATATTTATTGCGAGAAAACAAAACAATTTCTGCAACATCCACGCAGCACGAACGTCAAAAAGAGCGAGCATACAAGTTAAACAGGGCTGTTATGCTTAGCGCTGCCAACTTGATACAAAACAAAATTTTAATATGAAATAACAGCAGTGTGGCAACGCCATACATCTAACTGAACCAGCCTTTTTTGTTCAATGAATTCCACTTTGCTACGTTAACCAAAATTGATGAAACACACTGATCCTTGTCTCGATTCTGGCCGTAATAATCGACAAATTCACCATCGGGATTGACCAGATACATGATAATGGTGTGATCAACAATATAATCGTTGTCCTCATCGCGTGGCCCCGCGCTAAAGTATACACGGAACGCTTTGCAAACATTCCGTATCTGGTCTACGGTGCCAGTCAGTCCAAGCAGCTTGGGGGAGAACTCCTTTACATATTTGCCCACAATCTCTTTTGAATCCCGCTCCGGATCGACGGTTATAAATATGGGTTGCACTTCTGGTACTTGTGGGGACTTTTCTGCAATTTGAAGATTCACATTAGAACTTATTTAAACATGCATCCAGAAGTTACGCACCAACTTCATCGACTACTAAAGCCATTTTCTCCAGTTCGTCGGGACAGATATCGGGGCAGTGGGTAAAGCCGAAATAGATGAGCAGCCACTTGCCCAGAAAGTCAGAGGACTTACGAACCTTACCTTCGGAATCGATTAACTCCCAGCTACCTCCTATAGCTGCCTTGCCCAGCTGCCGCTTGCGCTCCTTTAGAAGCGCCTCATCCTTCTCGCTCTTCACATACAGCATAAATCCCAGGCCTCCGGCGCCCAAAACACCAATCACGGCCAGACTCTTCCAAGTTATCGGACCCTTGCCTTTTGTAGGATCTGCCGCTTTTGCCGATAAGTTACGTTGTTGCTGTTGTAATGCGGCACGTTCAAATGGCTGCACCTGCACTTGTGCTCGGCAGTTTGATTGCGTCCAGCGTCTGCAGCCGCCGATTAAACGTTGCAGTGTGCGCGACATTTTTGTTTAGCTTTTATCAACGTTTTACGTAAATCTGCCGCTGGAGAGAACCGATTTCGCCGGTTCAATAGCTAAAAATTGCCATTCACAATGATGCATTCACAATGCTGCCAACTTGCACCAATCTAATCTTGTGCAAATATGTACATAAGTAGCAGTGACTACTATGATGTGATTTTTGAATGCTTATCGTTTTAACTGGACTATCATGCAGTCTTTTTGCTAATTATTACTATGCGAACTAAATATAATATCTATATAATATATATATCTATTTTATATGCATATTTTCTATAAAAAGTATCTCAAAAAATATATATATAGATACCTCAAAACTCAGGCTGATCATTTGCCAGTCACAGTTACCCAGTCACGAATAGCCAAAGTATGCGCATCTCTGATTGTTTTGACAACAACCACGTGCGGCAACCAACCGACGATTGCGCTTGCTTTTATTTAGGATTCTGAATTGAACGTATATAAAAATGGTGGAAAATAAGAAACAGCCCTTGCTTTACATGGAAGAGTACAGGGTCAAGCAGGATCCCCAGGATTATGGGCTGGCCGACGAGGTCTTCAACATGGATGTGTTTAAAAGCAAATTGCAAGTGGTGATTGTAAGGTAAGAGTCTTGGAATATATTTTCGACTTGTACCGTTAGAAACATAATATCCGATTGCAGAAATGATGAAGAAAACGGCTTGGAATTCGATCTGATTGGCGTCTATCCGGCGATTGCGAACGCCTTTCGACGTTTGATGCTAAGCGAGGTGCCGAGCATGGCCATTGAGAAAGTGTATATCTATAACAACACTTCGATCATACAGGATGAGGTTCTGGCGCATCGCATGGGTCTGTTGCCATTGAGGGCTGATCCCCGTCTGTTTGCCTATCGCACAGAGGAGAGCACGGAGCAGGGTACCGAGCAGGATACGCTCGAATATGAGCTGAAAGTGAAGTGCACACGTCGCAAGGATGCCAGCAAAGATCAGTCGAACTTTGATGATATTTATAAGAATCACAAGGTGTATTCGGGCCATCTCAAATGGCTGCCCAAGGGCAAGCAAGGACAAATTTACAGTGAAAGCAGCGTGGGATGCATACATGAGGATATACTCATTGCACAGTTGCGTCCGGGCCACGAACTGGATCTGCGTCTAATAGCTGTCAAGGGCATTGGTAAGGATCATGCCAAATTCTCGCCTGTGGCCACCGCCTACTATCGACTGCTGCCCCAAATCAACCTGACTAGAGAGGTGACCGGTAAGGATGCCTATCTACTGCAGAGCTGTTTCTCTCCAGGCGTCATTGGCATCGATGAGAACGAGTGCGCCTATGTGAAGGATGCACGCTACGACAGCTGCAGTCGCAATGTCTACCGCTATCCGCATCTGGCCGATGCCGTCACAATGGCACGAGTCCGCGATCATTATATATTTAATGTAGAATCGGTTGGCGCTTTGAAGCCCGAGGTTATATTTCTGGAAGCCGTCAAGGTGTTGAAGAAAAAGTGTCGTAGCTTTATAGATGAAATCGAGGCGGAATAAACATAAACATTTATTTCTGTGTATAAGTTAGTTATGCTTGTCAATATATATATTGTTATATATAACTTGATAATAAGATTAAAATTTAAAAAAAATTTAAAAATTGCGTTTTGATTTACGTTTCAAGATTTTTAGTCGAAATTCTGTGAGCACTACCTGCAGGCGCTCCTGACACAGCAACGCATCCTCCAGCTGCAATTACAATTATAATTAAAAAGTATTCTTAAATAAACTGGCCTGGAACACTGGGCTTACCTCCATGTGATTAAGTTGTAGCGAAACGCTCTTGCCAAATAGATCAAATTCGCTTATGATGTTGTCGTCTGTTAGATTGTCGTCTTGCATTTCATCAATTTTAAACTCTTGAATCGTTTCTGGCTTTATGTCTTGTTCGATTTCCTGGTCGCTTATCTCTTGTAGATATTGCTGCTCCATATCATCGTTGCCCAACAAATCCTCCAGAATCGAATCGTTCGAGCATGTGTCGGGCTCCATCGAATCAATGGAATCAACTTTATCAACCTTAGCCCGTTTCGCTTTTGGTTTCGGCTTCGAAGCAATGATATATTTTTGTGACATTGGCTTTGGCTCTTCATTTAGGCTGGGCTCCATTTTGATCGCAATACCCTAGAAAAAATGCCTTCATTGTGAACGGCTCGACTTCAGTTGTTGTTGTTGTTGGGCGCTTACCTTTGCAGCGAACTGGTGGCACTTGAGGGCCTTTTGATGCTTGGCCGTGTTGTGGTGCTGCTTAATGGACGCGAGTCGCGCCAAAACGTTGGCGTCGCATATTTTGCAGTGCGCTGAGTAGCCATCATCTCCACGGCACAACCACTCCGAAAACGATGGGAATCGCTCCCAATCTTCACGATATTTCTGATGGTACAGCCTGCGCACCTTGCTCATAGCTGTTGCCTTGGGCGGCGACTGTTGGATTGTTATTTGTGCAATTGTGCGGGACCTTAATAGACTTTTATTAGCGTTATTTTATTTTGAATAATGAGCGCCAAATCCTCGACAGTGTATTTTATTTGGTAATTCTTCTAGTATTTACATAAAAAATAGACCAAAACATTAAAAGGTTAGTGCGACCGCGTACTGTAAAAGCGTAAGTTGCCAAAAAAATATTTTTTTAATTACAGTGAAATACCAAAAATACCATGTTTGACATACAGTCTGCTGACAAACAGCGCTGACGTCTATTCAATAACAGTCCATGGAAATGTTAAGTCGAGAATTAGAGAACTCTCTTACAGCAATAAAGAGCTAAAATATATTGTATATGCTGCACGCCTTAAGCATAAAAAATATACTTCCTATAAGGAGAAATAAGACGATTTTAGTATTAATAAAAATGAAGGTAAATTTCGCATATGCATAAACGCAATTTACAGCTGGCCTTACGAGCTATGTTAAGGCTAACAAAAATGTAAGGATTTATCGACTTTGCTGCTATGGTCACATTAATTTTACAGGGTGACTGCAATTTTATGAAAATCATAGCAAGGAGAATGCCGGCAAAAAGGTAAGACTGGTAAATTGCTTGGATATTCAATTAATGTACCTTATGCACTCGCAGAGCTTGGCGCAAGTTGGTGAAAAAACAACAAAGACATCGTCGACGCCAGAAACAAGCGCGTCAGCGTGAAAAAGACGAGGCGATAGAAACGAAAACTCGAGAGTCAGATCCCGAATATCAAGCGTGGCTTAAGGAGCAGTTAGAGCTCGAAGAATTTCAGCGCCTAGCTAGCGAGCGCTTGCGACAGGATGAAGAAGAAGCATGGCTGCGCCGCGAAGCATTGGCACAGACAACAGTTTCAGATTGATGCAGCTAAGCGTGCACAGCAAGAAGCGGAATTGGATCGCTTACGAGCAAAGCAAGCTGAGGCATTGGCCGCTCAGCAGGAGGAGCAGCGTAAACGGCGCGAAGAGAGTAAAAGACTGGCGGACGCGGCTGCAGCCGAGTTCGAGGCGTTGCTTCACCGCATGCACGAATACATGGAGGACACAGAGGAGCGCAGTCCACCAGCCGAGCTGCGACGTGTGGTTGAAACGCATCCCGAGGAGCGATTATGCGAGTTCTTCACGCGCACCAATTGCTGCCGTTATGGTCTACAGTTGCGCATTCAATCACAGGCGTCCCATGCTGGCGAAGATCCTATTGATTCGTCACTTCTTCACGCATCCACTGCTGCAGGTCGATGTGACGCACAAGGAGTACGCCGGTGCCGATGAGCACTTGGAGCTGACACAGCACGACTTACGCGCCGACTATGACGAGTTCTTCAAGGATGCGACGGGCGAGCTGGAAAAATTTGGCAAAATTATCAATTTCCGAGCGGTGTGCAATACATTACCCCATTTGCGAGGTCACGTTTTTGTGGAGTACGCGCACGAGCGGTGCGTATTGAAATTATGCTTATTCCAATTTATTTATATGCGAGTAAACTTTTTAATTAATTATTTTGTATATTCTACAGATTTGCGCTGCGCGCCTTCATCAATTTGCAGGGTCGTTATTATGCAGCCAGGCGCCTGAACGTGGAGTTCTCCAATCTGAAAGCATGGCGTGGTGCCGTTTGCGGTACGTGAAGCGCATGTGAAGACTACGTATCCTTTTAAAAAGCAACCGGCGTACACTTTGTACATTATTATTAATGATAATTTAACAGTTATTATTGTTTCTTACCCAACTTGTTGCTTCTTCAAGGTTTGTCCTTAACACGCAAATGTCCCAAAGGCTACAGCTGTGGCTATCTCCATTTGTTTCGCAATCCAAACAATTTGTTTAACAGCAGTTTGGAGCTCCACGGCACGCCGGGAAGTGCGCGCTCTGTCAGTCGAACGCCTAAATCCAGGCAAATCAGGTAATTGCCAGGTATATTTTAGTCTATTGACTAAACTAAAACCATGTTCGCTCGCAGCTGGAATGACAATGAGACGCAGTCTCGCAACTGGCGGTGGTCAGAGAGTCCCGAGCTCGAATTAAAGAACTGCAAATCTTCGAGTAGCAGCAGCAGCAGCCAAAGGCGTCATAGCAAAGAGCGTGACACTAGATCTAGGCAAGAGCATAGGCGGAAACGGCAGCATGTTCATTCCAGTCGAGAATCTGGACAACATAAGAGTCGCAGTCGGTCTGCGTCCGATTCTAGGCGGGATTGTAGTCGTTCCCGAACACCAACACGTCGGCGTGTCAAATAAACCAAAGTATTTAAATGATTGTTTTCTTTTTTATGAATTACAACGTTTTATTCAATCTCTTTGTTTTGCAGGGCAATCGAATGGTAAGTTTTCTTTTCTTTTTCCTTTTCTTCTTTGAACTAAAATGCCAAAGAGATTTTAGGGCGTAGCGAATTTCCAGTGAATAGTCGTACTTAACAATTTTATATAAATACAATTTGTAGGAAGGAAATAGTTTAGTTTGAAAAAAATAGAGTTCTACGTGTAAAATTGGCAGTTACGAAACAAAAGCAATTTGTGTGAATTTTCGGCATGTGTCTAGATGTCTATATATGTATGTAAGATCGGGGTATTTATAAATTCTAAAGTCTATTTGTCTTGCACATTCGTCGTACACATTAAACAAAATTATACAAAAAGAACTCATTTAGGGAGTATTATAATAAGTAGCTTTAAAATTACACAAACAATGCAGAAGCATTTCAACTTCAGCAGCTTATAGACGAATGCCCGGATTTGTGGCCGCCACATAGCGCAGCAGCTCTTCGTTATCCTCGCAGATGACGGGCTTCTCGTGGTAGCAGGCAACATCGTGCCATGCGATGCCATCGTTGTAGACATTGTTCAGCACGGAGAGACACTGCTCCTTGGTCTGGTTGATGTCGTACTCAGCATTGTCGGGCTGTGGGCGCTTCTTGTGACCGGTCTGAGACCAGGGATTGTAGCCCCAGCCCTGTGGAATGCGGTTGGTGGCCTGGATCTTCTCGCGGGTTGCAGACCAGAACCAGCCATAAACAGCCTTGGGCTCCAGATCGGGACGATTCTCGCAGCCAGCGAAATCGCAAATGCGTCCAGCGGTCCAGATGTAGGGCACATCATTCTGCTGAATGACACGGAAGATCAAGTTGTTCTTCTCTTGGGTCTCCAGTGCGACCAGATCCATGCAGTATTCGCGGCACAGATTACGGCCATCCAACCAGTCGACCTTCCTGTTGGCAAGCGCCGGCACATGGGTGCTTAGGAACATGTTTTTGCCGCGATAGGAGAACTCCTTGGGGCCTGCAAGACGAGCACAAAATATGGACAAATGAGTTCAGTTAGTTATAGTACAGTGGGTGGGTGTGGCCGCCCGCCCTCGAGTTCAATGCAATGCCAGAGTGTATGCCGCATAATGGGCAAAACATGCCACGGATGCTTACACAACTTCCCCCACTGTTAGTTGCGCAATCTGTGCCAGCAATTTATGCAGCATACTGCTGCTAATGCTGCTCCTCCGTTTGATGCCATCATCGTCGCCTCGCCGTCTGCCCGCTTTCCTTTGTCTGTGTGTCAAAAGGTTTTCCATTTGCCAAACAAAAAATTGGTTAAGCCAACAATGGAATCTCCCTCCCGTCCCCCTACGCTAACAGTGCCTCCTCCCTCTCCTCCTACTGCTCCTCGGCAAACAAACGAAACTTGTTTCACATCGCTGCCTCTCTGAGCTGCCACCGTTGCGGCTACTGCAGTGCAGCAGCGTCCATTTGATTAGCTACTGCTGCGTTGCCTTTTCAGCTTTTCTGTTTTTCTTATTTTTAGCGCGAACTGACTGTGCCACGCCTCTTGTTACCACTGCCGCTGCTGCTGGCGGCACGCGTCATTAGGCGCGCTTTAAGCGGCTTTAAAGCTGCCATCGCAGTCGCTGCTGTCAATTTTGCAATTGCCTTTTGCCTGTTCATTCGCCCGCCGCCGTCTCACTTCACGTCAAATCAGCTTAACTCTAACATAATGACCTTATTTGCCATTGTTTGCACATTATTATTATTATTGTTGCTGCTGCCGATGCTGCCAGACTGCTGCAATTTCCTCACTTTGCGGGTCAAGGCAATAAAAGCAACTCGTCACATTGGCGCGCATTAACCTAACTTTCTTTCTTTCGCGGCGTTTTCCTGCGTGCAGTTCGCAAATAAAAAATTCCCAATTGCATCATTGCCAAACAACTTCCCCAAGTATACATTGAAAAAAAATAATAAAAAAACTACTTCTACCAATAGTATATATGTATATACATACATATATCTAAACAGAATCTCAATCTCGGCTTTGCGGTTCGGGCTTAGAAAATCCGTTTTTAAATGTAAATTAAATAAGCAAGCGCACAGTTTGCATGCTTGAGAGTTGTTATTAACGAGCAGCGACGCCGTCGCCGACGTTGTCTATACCAGGTAATTAAGTTTGAATAGTTAATTAGTTTATTTAACTTTAAAGTTGTGCTTGCTTGTATAACTGGAAATTTCTAAAAAGATGAAAGATCTAAGCCACAGCAGCGCCAGCAAACTGGCTATGCAACTTTATGGGCCGTCACGTTGCGACGCGATGACGTTGTTGCCCAAAAAAATAAAAACGTTAAGTTGCATTTTCAGTTTTAAACGGGATGCACACAAATGTATGCTTTTACATGTATATGTATGTGTGTATGCTGCCTAATTAGTGCCAACTGCTAACTGTGTTCATTAGTGTACCGGATGTGCAGCGATGACGCTATTGTTTGCATCTTAAATCTATCAGCTGCATTTTCGCAATCCTCTTCGGTGCATTTTGTTTGAATGCAACAGCAAGCGATGACTTGCAGGATTTATGTGTGTGTTGGTGTGTATGTGTGTATGTCAGTCTGTCTGATTATTGTGCTTGGCAGCGGGGTGGCAACGCTGCAACTTGTGACCAAGCCGAGTACGCAACTCCAAATAAGCATAGTTAAAGAAAGTGCGTGGGTGACAAAATGCAAGCCAAAACAAATTCGATCACGTCAGCGACCTTCAGCCGCCCACCCGGCCCCGTGGCTACCCCCGACCTAACACAATTAAATATATATTGTAATTGTTATGGTTGTTCGTAACACACCCACACGTCGCATTGCTAAACAATTTCAAGTGCAAACTTGGCAAGTAAGCTGGATGTGTGCTATTTGATATTCTTCTAACGTTTCACACTTTTACTTTTTGCCACAGTTGAAGTAATATATATACATATATATATTTCTTATATGTATTAAATACTTACGGCTAGCGCACTTGGCGGGCACGGGCAGTGAGAGGAAACGACCCGGCTTGGTGCCTGTGGTTGTTGTGGTTCTGCCCTTCTGCGCATTGGCGCAGGCAGCCACCAGGCAGAAAGTCGCTAACGCCAAAGTGACTTTCATCTGCAAAGAAAAAGAAGAAGAAGAAGAAAATATTGAATATATGTGGGGAAATTTTGCAAAGATTACAAGCTCAGGGCACAGTGCGTGTGCGGAATGTTGTTTAAATTTGTTTTGATTGCGTGCCGCTGCACATGTGTGAGTGCGTGCGTGAGTGTGTGTGTGTATTGGCTTATCGAAGATGTAACTCGGTGCGCATGGTTTTTATGTCAAGGATGCATTGGTGCCAACCAACCGGTTGCCCGAGGCGTTTCGCGTCGCAGCAGCGGCCACTGACACACTGCCTCAGTGACAGCGACGACGACGGCGACGGCGACACTTGAAACTTTATTTTTATTGTAGCTTAGCATCGGCAACGTGATCAGCATCAGCAGCAGCAGCAGCAACTTTGCCATCGTCACATTATTCATAAATATAAATTCATTTAGCATCTGCTGCAAACATGTTGATTACACAAGCCAGAGTTAAGCCCAATGGCTAGCCGGGCCAGCGGCAGTGTTGCCAATTCAGCCATTTTCTAGCTACATGTGGCTGTATTCAGAGGCAGTCAGCCACAATTAGCTAAAGTCTAAAACAGATTTAGCTATTTTCTGGCATCTCAATAACAAATACCCAGTTTAGCTGTTTTTTGAGTGGACTTAGCTTAGCTTTTCTGTAGCGGCAATTGGCAGCACTGGCCAGCAACGTCCGCGCGGCTGACCTTAACTGGTTTTATTGACTTTTGTATTGGGGTTTTTTTTTTGATTTTAGCATTTTAGTGACGCGGGCTAGAACCTTCCACGTCTTTTGCATATAGATTAAAGCGCACCCACTGTCGCGGCTGCTTCCTTATGCAATGCCATTAATCAAAGCTCAATGCCTGTCGGGGGCCAGTTCGACAAGCGACAAACATTTGAAATTTTGCATGTTAATTTGATTTTATTGCTAGTGTGTGAGTGTGTGTTTGTGTGTGTGTGGCGGCGATCTTTATCATTAGGGGTATTCATGAGCTGTGGAACCCCCCTTTGCCAGAGATTTTGCAACATAAATCATTAATGGTTCGCCTAATGGCCACAGCTGCCGCAGGGCTTATCAGCCGTCGACATTTGGAAATTGAAAACCAATTTTGTGCATAATGAAAATTTGATACGTTTTCAAAAGTTGCGCGATCGATTATGGATTTGACATCAAACACGATTTTTTGGAGTGCTTTTTTGTAGTGAAAAGTTCAAATAAAAAACAAACGCCCGCCGGGCCCTTATGAATGCAGTTTGGAAACTTGCATTTCAATATCTCAGCGAGTATTTGCCTCTGTGTGTGCGTGTGTGTGTGTGTGTTTGTGTGATTATGCTGTTTTTATTTAAAGTTGCGTTTTGTAATTTGTTGGCTCTTTGTGTTTTTTCTTCGTGGGCTCATGCATGTTAATCAATATCAATCAGCCGATAAACTGATGATGCATTTAATAATATACATACATATGTATGTAGATACATGTAAATATTTGTATTGGTATGCGCCCTTTTATGACTGCTGGCCAAAATAATATGCATGCCAAGTCGGCACACATTTTTTCTCGTATTTTTCTATAATTTATGCATGTACATTTTTGGTGTGTTGGAAGTTTTATGTTGCAAGTTGCGCAAAAGTCTCGACTCGGGCTTCAAATTTTACAACAAACTATGTAAACCATGATTTTTAGTTTTGTCTAAGCTAATTTGCTCTTCAAACATATTAGCCCATATATCTTTAAGTGCTTTATGATATGAGTACTTAAGTAAAGGCTTTAAAAAGTTATAGTTTTAAGCTAACAATGGACTCAGTCCAATGAACTGTGACTGTAAAATCGAAATTGCCAAAAGAAATTTTAGCTGGGCCAACGAACTTGTGCATGAAAACAAAAGACTTGGCACACAAACTTGATTTTCAAATCAATCAAAAATCAATTAATAAAGAACCTGGAGATCAAAGTTTTACAAACTTGTATTTTAGTTTTCAATTTAGCTAAAAATCTCTTGTCGAATTTTCAGATATTATTTTCTACCTAAATCTTAAAAATTCTATAAATTTTCCAAGGAAATATTTTGTGCACATATTTGAACATTTTTTGTTTAGGATTATGCTCAAAACGTTTTGTCAAGATTTCTGCAACTTTTAATCCATATCAAATCCAAATTAGTTGTCACATCCTTGTACGAAGGAGAAGCACGCAGCACTTTTGATATTGTATATGTAGATTATATACCAGTAATTGTATGTTAACTGTTCAGCACAATAATGTTTATGGCACTGTTGCTTTAAGTCCTTCAATATGATCCACACACAAACACACGTATACACAAGTACACTGAATATCCTTGAACGCGCCTGTCTGCTTACCTTTTGATATTATATTTGTTTCTTATATTTCACACCACAAAAAATCACTTTTTCGGTTCTCTGTGGTCCAACTGAGACTCCGCTGTTGCGTCGGAGACAAAACCAGACGAGACGAGACCAGACGCAAATGTGAATAGCAACGAATATTCAGGCAGCAGCTCAGCCGGCTTTTATACGTTCCAATTGGCAAAATGGGCGGCTGCCACTCCCCGATATTAAATATATACACATTCAATACCAGCGCGAGCGCTTGCTGCCCAGAGAGCGAGAGCGAGAGCTCGCACCATGTGCAGAGCACTGCAGCTTGAACTTTTGTCAAAGCTTACGCTCGCGCTCGCGCTCTCTCAGCTGCTGCGCCGTAAGCTTGGCTTGGCTGCGCTCTCTCGTCGCAATCGCCGCACATTGATTCGCATCTTGTGTTCAGTCGTTATCATAACTCAGTCAGTAGTTGGAATGATGTGCAACAGTTGTGCGCGCTTGTGAGCGACAATTTCTAAATACAATTTTGCACGATAAAACAGCAATAACCAAATCGAGATCAAATTGCATTTTAAAAGGAGTTGAATGCTAAAACTGTTAATCTTTAATTTTTAAGCGGATTTTATTTTGTCAGCTTTCCGCATGCACATTACCTGCGTTTCACTGTGCAGTGCAATGCTCAGAAGCAGGCAAGAAAAGGGAATGAAGAAGAAACAGTAAATGAACTCAGAACATCTTTAGACAATGACAACTTTTGTCAATAAATATTTATATGGCCAGCGTATCTTTATACATATATATATATATTTATTTTTTTGTTGTCGTTTTTATTTTTATTCTGCGAATTTTATTTATTTACTTTTAATTTAAGGCAAAGTTTTGTTTGCCATGGCGCTGTTGCTGTTGTTGTTGCTGTCCAGGCTGGGAACTGTAGTACGATAATTTGATTTTTAATAGCTTTATCTTTAGCATTTGCTATAGTTGTTGCTTCTGTTGTTATTGTTGTTAGTTGCTGAGTGCCTGGCACTCAAAACAAATGCCGTGTATTTCAAAATTTATGCAAACACTTGGCGCACCTTTTACGCATCATTTTGATGGCGTTGGCTTCGATGACTTTGGCGCTTGCTTCATATATCAATTTGTCAAGTGTTGTTGTCGTTGTCGTCGTTGTTGTTGTTGTTGTTGTTACTTTTGTTGCTATTGTCAATTGTTATTTACTAGGCCTTGATCTTGAAAAGCCTTTCGAAATGTCGCCGTGGGCTCTGCGAGCTGGCTTCCGCGCGGCTGCTCATCGCACGCGCTCAAAGTAGAAGCCAAATATTTTGTTAATTTATTTATTTGGTATACCCTAAGCCCATTGAATATGCTTAAAAAGGGTATAATATTTTGGTGAAAATATCTCTAACAGGCAGCGGGATGTGTCTTCGACCCTATGAAGGGTATATCTTCCTGATCAGCCGACGAAGTGCTGCTCGTCTCGCTGTGTTCGACTAAGCTTGAACCAATTCTATTTTCATAGTATCGATAAATATCGATTCTGAAACTTCATTTTATAAGTCTAGCTCGAAAAGAAACTTGGTATAAACGCATTTCGTATAGGATATACATATAAGGAATATTTCACATTTGAGATATCTCGTCCCATTGCCCCATGTGGTTTCGTTTATAAGCATATATTTGGGCAATATTTAAAGATCGGACTACAAACACCGAGTAAATCAAGTATTCCTTACCTATACAATGGTGCAAAGGAAAGAAGAAGCACAACCTTACGCGTTCGTGTGTATATTTATGTTTTTATGTTGTATGGATGTACAGCAGGAAGCTGGACATTGGGCAAGAGCTTGGCCTGCAGGGTATCTGCTGGTCGTGCAGTCTCCACTCGAGTACTGCGAGTGTTTCTTTAATTGCCATGTGAATGAACTGGCAAAGGATAAGATATTTATATTTGATATTTGCTCTCATAAATATTGTTTAACGTGCCGTCGCGTCTCGACGCGCTCCACGCAGCTGGTGCTTGTCGGTGCCAGCCGGATCTGGCGGCGCTCTGAGAAGATTCTTAAAAAACTGACATTTATGTCAGCCTCTTGTTCTTATTTTTTATTTTCGCTCATAAATATGCAAATATATTTCTATACGCTTTGATTATGTAATTTACGGAGATCGACGCTCGCCCGCCCCAGCGCAAACAAAAATAAACTGGCACACGAAGTTCGGGTTCTTTGGGTTCAAGTTTGTTAGCTCGACAAAAAGACAATCAGACTGAAATCCTTTTTAATGGCCCACAAAAAAGCATTGACATTTTGGCCAGCTGAACTGGTGACACACGCTCAGCATCGGCGTTGACCTTATGGCCAACAACTGCTGACTTGATTTCTGTTGTCTGCTAATTGACCATGAAAAGATGCCTCTGTGTGAGTGTGTGTGTGTGTTTGAGTGTGTGTGTTTGAGTTGGGGCTTTTGTTTGGGTGGCGCCATTGTTTGCCATTTAGTAGCATTTAATAGAAAACAAATTTATTGAACGGAGTCGTATTCGGATTCGGTTTTGGATTCGCGGGCCTCTCACGTGGTCGTGCCACATTAGAGGCCAGTCCCCAGGCACTCAGAGACAGACCCAGTTTTTGGTGTTCCAGCTGTGCTTTTAATTAGTCTTATTAATTGGATGCACAGCCAAGGGGAAGCCACTGCCAAAAGGGGGGCTGGCCCCCTCGAGCAATAGCTGTGAATTGCCGATTGGGCCACGAAAATTAACACCAAATTCGAATTAATTACATTTAGCCAAGTTGTGTTAAAATCTGTGCGAATTTCGTATTGTATTATTGCCAAAACGATGATGCCGCAATTCTTGCTCATTTGCGGAAGTCAGAATTGCGAATCAAAGTGAGAAATTTGATAATGGGTTTTAGTTTCTTTTTGGAAACGTTTTAAGTTTTTAATGATTGTTTATATATATACCCTGCAGCTGGCTGAAGCTGGGCATGTTAAATGGGTCGACATGTTCCCATAACTGGCAAAGGTTTTAATCCTTTTAAATAGCACGTTCAACAGCTTCCAATTGCTGGAAATCCTCTTTTTTATCTGGAAGAGGTTCTATTCGAAATATGTTGCTCCAGCAGTTTCCAAGTACACAGACTTATCTGGAAAAGGTTTCATTCTTATATGTTGTATAGCTCCTTCAACAGCTTCCAATCTGGAAGATACTTTATAGTCGGTTTAGCTACTCAATAGCTTACTCAATAGCTTACATTCGCAGGGAATCCCGTAAGGTCCTGGAAGAGGATCAAATATGTTGTAAGGCTTCTTCTATAGCTTCCAATGGCAGCTAATTCCCCTGTTAATATATTGAATACTTTCCATATCTTCGCAGCATTCTATAAAGTTCTTTAAAGATCTCTTATCTTCGTTCCATAGAATTGAAAGTGTGGAACCTTATTAAGTACATAGCCATATGCAGACATACATACATACACGTCAGCGACCTGGGCCGTGGGCATCCCCTATTCGCGCTTGCCTAAAGTATTCCCAATTGTTGGTTTAGGGAACCAAAACGAAAACTGGAATTGCTCGGCTCTTATACAGGTTTTTTTTTTTCGGTGACAATCACAATGTCTATCAACTACTTAAACGAAGTTGCATAATTTGTGTGGAAATTAGTAAGTCAAATATTTGTTTAATTAATTAAAATGTGTGTTTAACACGTGTCGAAAGCAGACATTTGTCAGCTGAACCAGTTCACAGCGCACTGGTTCCGAATGCTTGCTTTTGGTTCCGAGGCAATGGCTTAGCTTAGTTTTGGGTTTTTGTTTCTCGTATATTTGCAATCTATAGAATATACAAACTCTGCAGCTTGTTAACATTGTGCAATGTGTTTTTTTTCTTTAACAATTTTAAGTAGTCTTTGGTCTTGGCTTGTTTCGCCGCTTGAACACATCCGCGGCTGTTGTATTATATTTTTTTTTCGCACCTCGTTTATTGCATCTGCTGCATAAATCAACATCCGCTGCCGGCTGCTGCTGCTGCTGCTGCTGCTGTGATTATTGTTTTTTTCTTGATCATGTTATGCATTTTGTTTTTTTAGTGGCCTTTTAATCATTTTCGCCCTAGTAGCCGGTTTTTACATGCATTTCCTGCGATAGTCGCACCAAGCTTGACCTTGGCAAGTTCAGAAATCGCGGCAAACTGTTTCCACGAACTGTTCGCCTGGCTTAGTCACACCAGTCCAGTTTTCCAATAGCCATGATTATGGCTAATCATAGCATTTAAGGCATGTGGCTCGAAAGAGAAGGAGCGAGAGATTCTTGTTAAAATTTGTACGTGACTGTCTGTCTGTCTGACTGTATATGCAAATTGCGCATACGCCCCGTAGGCTGTTTGATATTTTGTCAGTTGTGATTGACAGTTTTATGCGAGCCAGCGACCTTCACTGACTAAGCAACTACAAATAGACAATACCATTCCATCAGATCAAAAGGCATCTTCATCAACTACAATAGGCGTCGATATAGGCATTTCCATAATTTGATGCATATGACATCAAATGTTCAAAGTGTTCAAAACGCTTCAAAGATTTAAACAAGATCATGCGCTCCAAGCGCGGAAGCCCCATAATCCACAACAGCAACATCATCAAAATCATCATCATCATTATCATCATCATCGTCGTCGTCATCTGCATCTTGAATTCTGTCCAAACACAGCTTAAAGAAGCCGAAACTGAAGCTTCCGTGAATGCGTTAGAGCAGCAAAAAATGAGAAATAAAAAACGAAGTTCAACAATGAAGATGCTAATTGCCAAGAAACTAAACCAAGAAGAAATCAAGCGCAACAAATACTATAATCAATCTATTTAAATAACACCGAAATTTTCGAAGCTATAAATAAAGCAAGCATCCAGCCAACTCGGGTTGACCTTAGCTGTGAGTTATGATATTGCATTGAATGGAATCGAATCGAATTAAAGACACAACAAATCGAAACGAATGGAATTGAATGAAATGAAATTGAATGGAATCGAATTGGATTACATTCGTTACGCTGCTTCAATTCACAAGCTGCGGTTTCTGCTTCTACTTGATTTCTGCTCTTTCTTTGAACCCAATTGAATGAACGTGAGGCGCTCTGAAGTTCTTAGCAGGAGCAACAAATACAACAGCTAAAAATTGATTAATTATAATCAAATATTATTGGATTAGAGCTAAGTTCTTTGGTTTTGTACGCCTTGAACTTAGCGATCAAACTGATTTCTTGAACAAATGCGTTCGTTTTCGTTGTATTTCTTTGTTTATCCATTAAATTAACAAATTATTTTAAGAACTTCATTATCCAGGTACAACAATATTGGCTAATTGCGTTAATTATGATAGGTTTGCTAAAAATCCAAGCTAATTTTCACTTTCCTCGACAAATCGCTTCTAATTCCCAACTGGTTTATGTGCTAATTTAATGCAGATGCTGACGTGTCTGTGTCTTATTTCATTTGTTGATTGAAAAGGAAAGTTACGCACTTATAAAATGCGCAATTGATTTATTTATCTCTTTAATAAATAATGTTGTTTATAACTGCCCAAATGACCCTCGCGTTTGAAGCATATTTGTTGCGGTGCATAGAATTTTTGTAGCATTAACATTGAGTCGAGTTGAGTTGAGTTGAGTTTCGGACTTGGAGACGGACTCCGAGACGAAGATGGAGAATCATCTGGGAATGCGTGAAGGACGCAACGACGTCGTACGCGTCGAGTAATTGCAATTTGTTATTTAAGAAGCTGTGTCAGGTTTGTTGTTTTTTTTTTTTGAGTTTTTAAATGCCTTTTAAATGCGTTGCTGATGATATGAAATGTTGCCAAATGTGACCCCAAGAGGCCGTCGCTTGTTCATTTACACATTAGTTGAAATTTACATTTTTTTTCTCTCATGTATATATATGTATCTTGTGCATATATATATATATATATGTATGTAATTATGTACATTTTGGTATCGTTGTTTCGTTTATTTTGTTTGGCCTGAGTTTGGCATCGGCTTTTGTCAAGCGACAACGAAAAGTGATTGGCAACAAATTAATCAAGACCTTGCCAAGACAAAACCAAGACCAGCACACTCACCCATCTCCATGTGTGTGTGTGTGTGTTTGAGTGTGTGTTTGTGTGTGTGTATATACCCATCCGACTTGGGCGCTATTTGTGTGCCAAGCAGAAGAATCTAAAAACCCCCAGACAGGCTGCTGCAGCATCTCAAGCATTACGCAATGGCAAAAAAAATGATTGATGTCTGCAATTTAGCGCATCTGTGTAAAACAACAACAACAACAACAACAGCAACATGAGCAACAACAACAACAACAACAGGCAAACATTTGCTGCAGTTATTGTTGTTGGTGTGACACAAAAGAATTAAGTGCCCAGGCACATTTTAAATTCGTCACGGAAAACGTGACAAAAATTTTCATATGCGAAAAACAAAACAAAAAAAAGAATGAACACAAACTAAAATCGAATACAGCATCAGAGATTTCAGATTGAGATGGTTGCAAAATTTGACACACATTTCACACACACACACACACACAAACACACAAACACACACGCAACACACAATGTCTAGAATCTTTTGGACTACAAAAAGTATCTGAAAAGTTGTTTTATGAATGAGCTGCTGGCAGCTGGTTCAATTTTAGAAGACTTTATAAGATACCTGGCGCTGAACAATGCAACATAAACAAGCCGCTGGCTAATTGCATAAGAAAACTGCAACAACAACAACACAACAACAACAACAACATGTTGTAGTACAACAACAACTGCCGTGGCATCATCATTTAGAATCGCCAGTTGTCTAATCGGCGCCCATAAATCTGACAAATTACTTATATAACAGCTGGCAGCTCTGAGAAACGTTTAGTCAATTGCCACAAAAGTAGGTGTGTGCGGAATTACAGATTTAGATGCTCAGGTGAGGGGGCAGATGCGGATGTGGCAAGCCATCCATAAACCATAAACCCATCACTTACCTATAAACACGTGTACATTAAGCTTTATTGTGGGGTTGGCTGCGTGTCGTGACACGAATGAAACCTAAAAGTAAACACTTAAGTTTGATAGTAATTAAATATGCTTGGGAGAGATTCCTTTGTCCAAATATTTATTAAGCGTAGGGCTTATTTCTAAATGTATTTCCTTTAACATAAAAAGGTCGGGTCTGTCATGCTGTTTCTGCAATATAAGGTCAATTACATTACAAAAACTCTCTCTTCTTAAATTAAAAGCAATTACATATCAAATTTCAATGTATTTACATATGTACTACTTCCTGAATGAAACTGTGCAAAAAATGTACAAGTCCTTTCCGAACTTCGTGTTCGTGTCATGTCGTGTCACGCGCCCATCCCTACAATATATAGAATGCTGCACAGCAGCCAACAACACACTCAGCCGTGTGTGCAGTGAGTGTTGGGTGTTGAGTGTCAAACTGAATATGCAATAAACTTAACTTTGCATAATTTGTCAGTGTTTTACATTCAGTTTTTACATCATCATCATCATCATCGTTAGCATCATCATCGTCAGCAACATGGCAGTTGGCTGGCCAGTCAGTGGGCCAGACATTGTCGTGGAGGAAGTTGCATATTTATAAGCTTTTTATATTATACAAATATATATGTATATAAAAATGTATATACATTTGATTTTGCATTCTGCTGCTTCTTTTGCCTGTGGCTGGGGCGTGTGCGATGTCATGATTATGAAATCAATTGAACATATGTTTGGCCGCATGCTCTGGCCATAAATCAGAAACGCTTAGTCAGGGAAAATGTATAAGACACACAAATGCACACACAGCTACACATTTATATTATTCAGCATTTCTTGAGAACAAAACAAAAGACTTAGGCAACGAACGCGCTTGCTGTGCTCCCAATTGCGCTCGTACGAACTGTTGTTGTGCAAAACTGCATTTTGTACTGGAGCCGAGAGAGGCGTGAAATATAGAAAACTGCATGAGGATAAAGTTCCGTTGAACTAGTTCTTTTTGTTGAGTTGGTAAAAGCGGAGCGAACAATGTACTTATGGATAAGGTCTGCATACTCGACAGAAGACTTGGGCTTACATTTGAAAAGTAGCTAGAAAATAATCAAACTAAACTCATTTTCAAGCATCAAGTTCTTAATTCAAGTCAACATATGCTTTGTTTATATGCAAGCAACATTGTTGTGCAGTTGATTCTACTTAGTTTGACTCTAAAGTTAGGCTGTTATACCCTGTTTTCGATAGATATGGGTGGGAAGGGGTATGCTGTGTTTGTGCAAATGTATGTAACAGGCAGAAGAAAGCATTTCCGATCTCGTTAGATATATAGATTCTTGATCAGCATCTATAGCCAAGTCGATCTAGCCATGTCCGTCCGGCTGTTCATCCGCATGCTTGAACGCAAGTGATCTCAGAATCTATAAGAGCTTAGAGACTAGAAAATTTGGAAAGTAGTTTCTACAAGCGAAGTACTCGAATATCGATTCCAATAATCGATAGATTGCACCGTTTCCAAGCAATCGATCAAAGACGATATCGATTCCTGTTTTTTGAGCTATGCACTTGATGTTGGTTGAAAAAGGTTCAGGGTATCTCCTAGTCGAGCACTTCCGACTACAGCTCTCCTACTTGTTATAGTTTGGGAAGAAATCAAAGCTAACTTTTACGTAATTGCATTTAGTATATCTACTATTACGCGCCCATTAATCAAGTTTATATTTAAATTCAAAACTGTCTTGGCCCCCAGAAATGCACATAAATAAACATAAAATATGGTCCATCCAATTTCGACATTTTATTGATGTTCAGCTCAAGCTGAATTTTAATCAAATTTATGCCTAATTTTAAAGATTTTAATGGAACAAGTTTTTCTCACTTTTGTGACGCGACATTTTTTTTTTAGGATTCTACTTTCAGAACAACTTTTTATATATTTTTTGGTTTTTGGTATTTTGTTGTTTATTTTTTTGTGTGTGTGGCCAGCTTCATTAATTTTCTAAGTGTATTTCTTCAAGCGAATTCCTGAGCCCACACACACACACACACACACACACACAGACACACATGTAGCTCTCGTCTTGTTGTTGAAGCTTCCCACACTTGAGATGCGTTTTTTGTTGTTGTCGAGATGGAGACCATTGACCTGCCGCTTGACCCAGCAGCCTTGGTTAGTTAACAGAAAAAATAAAACAAAACCCAAAAAAAAACTTTATAAAATGCTTAACAAATTAAGCAAGCGGCAGGCGTCGCATGTGCAACAGTCATGCAACAACAACAACACAACAACAGCAACTGCAACAACTTGAATTTTGTTGCAACGCACTTGTTGCAGCCATTTACCACACATAGCCCCCCCGCCCCCCTCCCTGCCGACGCTCAACGCACCCCTCGCTCGTGTAAAGTTCATGGGTCGTTGCCGGCTCGTTTTTTGTGGTTGCCACTGCGTTGCAGTTCGCTTAAGCTTAACAGTTTCAGGGTTGCCAGGTTTCAGTTTCAGTTTGTTTTGTTTTCTGTTTGTTGTTGTTGTTGTTTCACTCATCAGCAACTGCGTCAGTTTGTTGGCGTTTTGGCGACCTCATCTGTCAACAGAATTAGAAGCGACAACAACAACAATAAACCACAGATCTGTCGGGCGGCTGGTCACATGGCCTACGGCCGGCCGCACCGGGATTTGCGTTTGGAGAGAATCGAGCCGCAGACCAAGTAAAACTCAAATTGTTATTATTATTACATTTTTTTTGTACGTTTAAAGCCAAGTGACTGCAACAACAACAACAAGAACAACAACGACCTGTCCGACTTGTTGTAGCGCGCGGTCAAACAAGTGCACTTTAGAAATTGCTCATAAATCATAAAACTGAAACGAGCCAAGTTTGAAATGTAAAACGTTTTTCAAGTTGAAGAAGTGCTAAGTGCAGACATTATAGTCATTGTCATTATCATGTATATGAATATTGTTTTTAGTATTAATGCATGCATGGCATATACAAAAATTAACTAAATATATACATATATGCTCCAACTACACTCGAAGAATTAGGTGCATAGGTTTGCTTAATTTAAGCACAACTTAATAAGTTCATAACTCTGTCTGGCTGAAGAATTTCTATCTTGCAGCTAATGTTAAGCTAAATCTTCATAAATATATGCTCAAACTACGTGCTAAGAAAACATTAAGAGTTCATTAATGAAAATTAGGTCTAAATGTTAAAAATTGTGCCTTTTTCAACTCAGGAAAACTTATTTTGAGACTCAGATGGATAAGTTATAAGAGAAAACGTAGAGTTTGATTATTTTGACTCGGAGATCTGATTACAACGTTTATCGAAAAACTGATTATAATTGAAGTTTAATATAAAGATTCACAACCTTTATAATATATATAAGTGCATAATGTGATTTTATGTGAACATATTCCACGCCAAGAATCTTAAGCTTAAGCTTGAAAACTGAGCTTTAATAATATT
Organism: Drosophila kanekoi; assembly: GCA_037075305.1. Classification (NCBI taxonomy): domain Eukaryota; kingdom Metazoa; phylum Arthropoda; class Insecta; order Diptera; family Drosophilidae; genus Drosophila; species Drosophila kanekoi. The sequence continues at coordinate 1,135,129 of JBAMCE010000478.1, forward strand.
AATCTTGACTTCTTGCTTCCTCGCATTTTATCTGTCAAAACAATCTCTGTATATTTCCATAAAAATGTTCATATAAATTCGTTTTCAATATTCATGGGCAACTATTTTTTTTTAAGCATTGCCAAATTTTTAAGCTATTTTTTAAGGAATCCGGCAACTACTTAAGTTATTGCATTCCATTGCTTTATAACTGTTTTTCTAACCAAATATATTCAAATATATGTTCAAATATATATTCATATAATATTCATAACTTCCACTCAAAATTCCATTTAAACTTTTCGCTGCTGCAGTTCGATACTGGAAATTTTGTTAAGTGCATAAATTGCAGCGCTTGTAACGCCCTTTTGATCTGACCGATTTTTATGGGCACAGTTCAAGGCCACAAAAAAAAAAGAAATAGGTTTTCATTTTGTTTTTGTTTGCAAAAGATTTACGCCAAGCGAAAGGCTTCTAATGCTTAGCTGCCTCAAGAACAGCAGAAACAGCGTCAACTTCATTATAATGAATGTGGAATGGCTTTGGCTATGGATATGGTTATTAATTAATGCATAGAGACTCGTGCCAAGATACGGCTACGGCTACGACTACGGCAACGGCTATTGCGATTATGTCTTGGACGTCGCCAAACTGCGACGGTCCCTCCATCTGCGCCGTCTACCCTCTGCTCCACACACACACGCACACACACACACACACACACACGGTGTTGATGCTGATGATGATACCAGTTTGCCTCAACCTTGGCGCGGCGACAACAACATATTTTTCGTACCCAGTACCAGTGCCAGTACCAGCCGAGCGCCGACCCGCCGCCGCTGAAGAGCACTTCTTGAGCCAGCCGCTCATCTGCCTGCCTGTGCGCTTGTCCGTCCGTCCGGTTCGTCCGCTCGTCCGTCCGTCCGTCCGTCCGTTCGGTACCATCGGTAGCAGCGGACGCACAAGATACGCGGATGCGAAAAAAAAGTGAATGTAAAACTAAAAAACCACTTGATGACGTTGTCCGTTGTCCGAGCGCGTGACAGAACAATAAAGTAGCTTGCTTTTTTACTTTTTTTTTGGTCGCTTGGGGTGTTGGAGGGGGAAGTTGCGCGGAGCAGCAGCATGTGACTGGTTCCGAGTGATATTTGGGTCTGTTTCTTGTTTTCTCAATTTCTGGCAGGCTGCGGAGGAAGTGAAGGGGTGGCGTGGTGGGCAGGGATTGCAGCATAGCCACATTGCAACCGGCCATGACTTTGATGGACTTGCTGTGTTATAGATCTTACCGCATGAATGAATCTTTGCCATTGAACATTGTGAATTCAATAGCATAAGAAAAGAAGTTTCTTAACTTTTAGAGGTTCCAATGAACCAGTTCCTTAATGTTCACAACGTTTCCGTGCCGGAACCAGCGGGATATTTCTCAAATGCAGAACTCTTGGCCCACAGATACAAAATGTAAGCTTGGCAAACATTGCCATGGACCAGTTTTAATGACGCTTACACAACTTTTAATTAAGAGATAATTAATCAAAGCACGAGTCAAATTGTGCCTGCGCCACTCGCTACTGTTGCCAGAGAGAGGGGGGCGGGGTGAACAGCTCTTGTGTTTGCTGCGACCTTAGCACATGTGCTAACCCGCTTCGAGCATTTAACTTTGTTTAATTTCATTTGGGAATGTGTTAAATGTTTGCAGTTGTCAATTTGTGTGACCTCTCTTTGCGGCCGGCCGCTCGAAAACAAATATAAATAATCATTTAGGCCATTTTTACGGGACTGTGCGCAAGCTTTCAAAGCTCAGCGTCTAGCCGAGACACGCACCATGCCGAAAGTGCGCATGTTGCTATCGCCAGCTCGCTCTAGCACAGGCAGTGACTGCAGCGCACAGTATAGCTGTGCCGCTCTACGACCAGCTGAAAATGCACGAAAAGTAGCTGCCTGAAAATGCTGCGCGCCTGTTAAATGACGCGCGATACAACAAATCGCACTACACAAATTTACTGTCATTGTTTGAAAAGAGCGAACGTATAAAATACGCTTGCAACTCGCATGGGATATACATGTGTGTGTGTGTGCATGTGTGTATGTGTGTATGTGTGCGTGTGTATGTGTGCGTGCTGTGTGCTGGGTTGCCCCTGTTGCATTATGCTAGCCGCGTTCGCTGTGCTCGCAGCGCGCAGAAAACGTGGCGCCCACTTGTTGCATGTGTGTATGTGTGTGTGTGTGTGTGCGTGTGTGCGTGTGGGGGTAACTTGTTTCTGCTTCTTGCCAGCCCTTATTGGGACAGAGACAAAAGGCCAATTACAAATACCGAATGCCAATTTAAGCCGCCGCCAATAGGCCTCGGCCCTATCATCAAGCATCGAATAAAACGGCAGGTAAAGGAGGCACAGACAGTAATGGCCAATGCGATATGATTTTCCAACTCCACCCACATAATTGACAGCCCTGCATGCATATGCATACATACACACACCTACTCAACTATGAGTGTGTGTTGTGCCTGCGACCTGTGAAGGTCATGCATTTAATGGTGTGCATGTGTGCAAAAATGTTTTCCAACAAATTATATAGGAATTATTAATTAGGCAAGTGGGAAAACTTTTAAATGCAAACAATTCAAACTTATCGGTCACAAACTACATATGTAGGTGTATGTGTATGTGTGTGGCTAGGTGTAAGTGTGTATGTGTATATGTACATACTTGTATATATTTTGACATTTTTCAGCACTTAAAAGCAAACGCCGCGCTCAGTTCGAATAAAACAATCGATTTGTCTTAATTAGCTTATAAATAACAAAAAAGAGAAATGTTTAATTAATGAGAAAACAATTTTATAGACTGTGCTCATCAATAAATTGTTTTCTATTCTTTCTTTCTATTCTTTCTAAAGAACTTTTATATGCAAGCAATTGTTGAACAGTTGGAATAATTACTAATAAAATATTAATTTTCATTTGCTGTCATTTAATGCCCATTACAAATGATTAATGTTTGTTATTATACAAATATAAATGTGATAGCATCCGGTTTAGTCTCCATATAATAAACCAAGTACTCTGTGTACATAAGTACATTCATACAGATGCATATATGTATGTATGTATAAATGTATGTGCTGTTATAACTTATAACTTATAGATGGGAACGCAGCTCAGTTTAGCTTTCACATCATGCACAACATTATTTATTGAAGTTCTTCTAACGCAAATGAGCCGACATTTACAAATACGTGTGCATTATTTAGGCCAATAGAGCACGTTTATAAATGCGACTTGGCTTTCAACTCCACCCACATAATTATAGAGCCTTCGCGAGAACGAGAACTTCACTTTGCAGCTGGAGTCAACGTAGTTAAGAACCACAACAAATTAACATACTAAATTGCAGGCTAAGCACAATGTTAAGGAGAGGGGCTGAAGGGCAAAGCGCTTTGCCCAGCCATATCAAATGTGCCGGCCAGTTTTTGAGCTGATTACTGGCCATTGGGCCGGTCTTTATCCCTCTTTAAAGCATTTCTGGTTGGTCTGCGCCTGTCGCACCAGTCAGAGTAACAGTAACAGCTGACTGCCCGGCCGCTATCATTTAAAAACAATACATCGACACATACACAGACAGCGCTCGCTGTGTCTGTGTGCGCGCGTAAGCGTTGAACGCGCCAAGCGACAGCAGCTGAGACGGCAGCCAATAAGAGTTGCCATCCAACTATATCATGGCGAGCACATGCCGCTATTTCTGTGCGCCTGATGTTCGGTTTGTGCAATTCGACAACACAAAATTTTCGAAGTTCCACTGGGCGACGGCTCACCAACCAATAAAGCGATATTCCCAGGCGCGTAGCCGGACAGATTGTGCAAGGGGGTTTTCACTTTTCGTGTTACCTAATATATAAGTAAGATTTTATAAGACGAAATAATATTCTGTGCATTTGTAATATAGTGCGTATTCAGGTTGAGCCTTCGATTGCAAAATGATTATATAAAAAATATGTACATTTGGCGAAATTAACATAAAAATTAAGTAAAAATCGTTTATTAATTGATTGAACTTAACAAAATATATGCTTATTTCTGAGATATAATGAACAGGTTCATTTAATATAAACTGGAAGAGGTTATAAGTATTAAGAGATTCTCTTGTTTATATCACAAAATACAATTAGCATGAAATGCATTACATATTTATAACGCTTAAGGGCAACCCCTCTGCGTGCGGCACTGGTTTTTCGTACAGAAACAGAGCTGCAACCAACCACCAACCAAAGCAGCGGCAGCAGAAGGCAAAGGAAGGCACTGACTCAGCATGAAATTTTGTTTCTGCATGTGCGCCAGTATGTGTGTGTGTGTGTGTTTGTGTGTGTGTCTATCTCGGTGTATGTGTGCGTGCGTGCGAGTGTGTGCATGGGCCTGCCGGCAGGCGTGTATATGTATTGGCTTGTTGTTCGACTGTTCGATAGAGCATCGTCGCGCGTCTTGCGATTGCTGGGCGCCTGGCTAAAATATCGGTAGTTTTGCTCGCCGCGTGACGATGGCGCGTGACTTGGACATCGCCAGTGATTGGAATCGGTATCGATAACGTGCTGCGGAGTCATTCACATTAACAAATTTAAATATTGTGCCCCGTATTCGGAGTATACTTTCTGATGGATACTGATGGATCTGACAAGATCGTCTACATATACTAGCTGGCATTGAATTTGTTTAATTAGCTGTAAGTACACAGTTCTTGTGAGGTATTCCAATATGTA